>CM040246.1:174852067-175098570 GCA_022545495.1 Chrysanthemum lavandulifolium
CACGTTTCCTCTGGATTTCATAATAGTGGATGATATTAGTACGGCCATAGATCTTAGCTTATCCCACGCTATTCTAGGAAAGCCTTCGAGAAAACACCTGGATGACTTGTAATCCATCGTTAGGAATAGTGAGATTCAAGGATGAGACCGATGATGTAGCTTACCAAATGCCATTTAAGATTGAGAAGTTTTCATCACTCTCCAATGATGAAAAGGAACTTAAACTATCGGTCTACTATAGGAATGAGGAGGATAAGGAGAAAGGAGTAGATTATGTTATGGCCAAGATTTTCGGTTTCTATAAGGATTGCTTGCACTTAGGACCGTAATATAGAACCGAGTGGGGAGAGGACGACCTCTTAGAAAGGTGCATCATAGGCACTTCTACAACATGGAATCCCCAATAGAGACCGGTCATGAGGTAGAAGGTGGACGTAATGAAGTAACGTAGGGCACGACTTGAGTCTAGCTACAAGACTCATAAATAAAGAAAAGCGCTTAGTGGAGGCAACCCATGCTTAATTGTTTGCTTGTTTGTGTCGTATATCTTTTATTGATTGTTTATTCTCATGTTTAAATTTGTAAAATGCTTTATTTTGTCTTTAACCTCGTCTTAATTACATATAAAGGTATTTTACATAAGGGATAAGTGTAGGGAGGATTACACACGTTTTCAAAAGAAACGTAAACATGAGAATTACAATTAATTAAAAGATATACATGTGTGTTGTTCGAGTCAAATGCTTGTATCGAGTCATAATGGATGTTTTGCAGAAATTTTTCCGATTTTAAAGATAAAATGTTCCATAATTTTTTCCGTAAAATCGCACCGGTTCTGTCAGATAACTGACGGCGCGTCAGATCGCAACTGACGGGCGGGAGGAGCGTAAAGGCTCTAAGATCGGGCTTACTGGAAGTTCAAGATGCCGAGGCATTTAAAGGCTCTAACAATAGACCGCCGTCGAGGAGGTGCGGATTAAAAGCAACTTGGTTTTTAAGGAACGGAAGGTTGGAGTGTAGGTATTTTATGCAAAGATGCTCATGTGCCGATAACGTTAGAAAGCTGGGTGTTAACATAACTTAAAACTCAAAATAGTTTGTCTAGTTTAGCCTTTTTGTCAGGCGACGTTATGTAATTGTTAAACATTTTTTGTTTGTGCTTCTTATGATTACTAAAAAATGTTCAACAATTACATAAAATTAACATGCGATGTTTTTGTAACCATACGCTTTGGGGTTATCGTAGTATGCACTGCTTTTTGATCTACGTTCGTGTCCGTTTACATAATACGTGTATGAATGCTTTATAGTATGATGTATATCATGGCAACCTTGATGGGGCATCTCTGTTTTAGGATAGCAACCCTATAGGGCAACTTAATTTTTTTTTTTTTTAGATAACTAAACAAAGTAGAAACTTATCATATAGGGCAACTTCATTTTATTGTGGGACTGTAGATAATTTTTTTTCCTTTCAATAGTCAGCATTTTTTGGTGGGTGTACACGTGTTCAACTACGTTTTGGGCACGTGCATGGTAACTATCTCTTCCTGCTTTAGTGCTTTATCCAGCCTTGTTAGTATTTACCCACTTTCACCTCAAAAAATAAATAAAAAAATAAATAAATAAAAAACACTTAAAAAATTGTATTTGTGGCTTTTAAACTTGATTATCTGATTTGCATCTTGTGTATCTAGTGTTTGATTTACCCATTTTTGTCGACTAAATACGTCCTTGCATTGGCATAACATAACAAATACATAATACAATTTAGTCTACATATATTATGAAATACAACATATAACAAGAATAGGTTGTGGCTCACTTGTTCAATGACGAGCATGTCATAACCTAGGTGTATCAATTGCAGCTAGTTCAATTGCTCGGTAATTTTTAGGTGGTTCACTTGTTATTCGACTTGCAAGTGGTTGGGTTTCTTCATCACTAAGGTCACTGGGTTCTGTACACATAGAATCATGAATTTCATCAGCTGTTGATGTAGTCTCACTTGTACCTCTGATACTCACTGAACCACCGCCTATACAAGATGCTGGAACATGTAGCCCCATCACACCATCACACCTTCACCTCTATGAACTACAATTGTTTTTTCCCTGCTAACATGTACACCACCAAGTCTACATGCATCAACCCCACAAAGAGTATTGTTGTCGCTTGCGTAAAAATTCATTGGACAACAATACCACATGATTTCTCTATTCGGTGCACGCCTTGCATCTAAGGTCAATCATACTTGTTTTCTCTTTCCATCCTGCACCGAATGCATACCATTTACTCAACCGGTTTCGATGTTATAACGAAAACAAGAGCATTCACGGTTTATATAAGAACGTCTACTATCATAACCATCTGTATTTTTCCTCTTCATTTATTACACTTGAATGGTGTGCCATACTAGTTGGTTGTAGAATTTAATTGAAGAGTAACACACACTGTTTCTAAAATATGCAATTACCTTGTGACTAGTCAAATAAAAGGTCACCAAGATTGTTATAGCAGAGTAACCTTAGAAAAATTGTAGTAACACCATGTTTATATTATTTGGTCTTCAAGACTAGCAGTAGTAACATGTAATAACATTTTTAAGTCTTAACGAAACCTTAGACAACATGTAGTGACAACACGTTTATATGATAAATTATCTTCAAACACTAGCATCTAACTTTAACTAGCGCTTTTAGTCGTTCTTTGATGTACCGTAAGATACATGAGGGACCTAGAATGACAAACACTTAAACCTTTTATACCCCACACATCGCTTTATGGACCCAAGTCCCAACAATCAACATCCCACATTCCTTGTTATACACTAGGTCACTTTCAAATAAGAATCCAAATAAAAATATATCGTTGTCCTTTTCGTCTATTTTTAGAAACAAATCAGTGTTTGTTGTACTCTCCGTATGTACTTTTGTTACCGTATTCGTTCGTACATTTATACATGAATATAAATAACTGTGCACTTTAATATTTTATATTCTATTAGCAAATTTTTTATTTAATTCAAAGTTATTTAAATTGTTATTAGGGTTTATGTTTTATAGGTATGCTCATTATACCCCTTTAACTCTAGTTCTTCATTCTTTAGGGTTTATGTTTTATATGACATGTCGGAAACCAACAGCATGATGTTTTTTTGGCACCGCTTACTTGATACACTTTGTTTGTTTGAAACGTTACACTCTAGTGCTTCATTCTTTAGGGTTTATGTGTTATATGACATGTCGGAAACCAACAGCATGATGTTTTTTTTGGCACAGCTTACTTGATACACTTTGTTGGTTTGAAATGTTACATTCCCATATGCATATTTTAATAATGAGATTTACTTGCATTAACGTGTAAACAGGTCCACAATGACTACCGCTCAAACAGATTTATTCTTGAAACAATGGAGGCGGTATTCTTTGAGAATAGATCATGAGATGCGAGCACAATTAAAGTGACCATAATATAATTATTTTACGTAAACCATGACTTTATTTATTCAAATATTTTACATCCATTTCCCAAAGCCTAGACCCACATTTCACATCGCTGATTAAACTAAAATTCAACACAAGATACATGACTAGAAATAGAAATACCAACATAAACAAGACATCGTCACCGCTAAGACAACAATTAACCGAATCAAGACACCATGCCTTTCAACTTCTTTATGAATGACAAGCTCCCGGCTCGCTTCGCTTCTTCATTAGATTGACCAATATTGATGCGGCTTCACGGATCTTGGTTTGCGGCTTGGTTAACTCAAATACTTTCCACACAAGATTCAAATGGGTATAAAAGCTCCAAGTCTCCAATAACATGATCCCTTTCACCACACGTGCTCGATTTCTTGAGCCTTCTTCATCCACTCGCTTCATCCACCATGACAACACTCACATCCCTTCGAAACGAACTATCATCATATCTCTAACAAAATTAGATCCTGCAACACCAAAGAAGTTCTTCGAGAATGGCATAGGTGTATTCATCCTTTTCGCTTTTGTTTTGTATGTTTTATTTTTTTCCCTTTGATTGCTATGTGTGTGTTTTAAATGGAAGGTTTAGTTTAAGTTATAATATAATTAGTGTTGTGTCGGTGTACAAAACCGGTCGTCCGTTGAGTTGACAGCCACCCTACCATTTTGTCTACCACAAGAAGTAGCATTAAATGACCAACCTTTCACATACACGCCTTTTCATTTTCCCCCTTTTTTATTATTACATATACCGCAGTTTACTACTATTAAGATTAAAAACGAAACCACGTCAAACAAATTGCGTGTATATATATGAAACCAGGAGGACAAAAAAAATATAACAAAATTACAAAAAATAAATTACAAATAATAATAAAATAAAATAAGATAAAACTGGAAACGTAAGAAGTGCCGGATTTACCTTCATTTTTTATGGACACTTATTCATATTCTATGCTTACTTACTTGCAATATGTAACTTTTTATTGTTTTTTTTTTTTTTTATTTTATTTTTTATTTCTTTTTTTTTCTTGCACTTTGAAGGTTTGATTTTTTTGGGGCATAACAATACAAGAATAAGGAACTTGGCATAAGTTTATTCCAAACGTTCACACATTAAAAAATAATTCGCTAGGTATATTGTATGTTTGATTTACCCAAATGTCTATTGTATTTTATTTTTTACCGAAATAAATTTGTCAAGTTTTGTAACTAGTTGGCGCTTTACATGAATACACGTATGACTAATAAAAACACTTGAATGCAAATTATATCCACTCAATCCCACCCCTTTTGCATACATCACAACCGGACTAAAAGTACTATTGTAGTTTCCATGAGTACACTATTTAGTTGCCCAGTAGCATTTGCTAGCTATGCACTAGCAAAGTCATCATAAAAATATTTGAAAAAATAGAAAGATGTAAATTAAATAAATCCGGTGAAACCCTAGCCCCTTGTTGCATACATCACCACTTGGCTAAAGTACTACTACGTAAACTAGTTGCCATGAGTACACTATTTAGTTGCCCAGTACCATTTGCTAGGTATGCACTAGCAAACTAGTCATAAAAATAGTTTAAAAAATAGAAAGATGTAAATTAAATCCAACAAACCCCACCTTGTTGCATACATCACCACTTGACTAAAAGTACTACTATTTAAACTAGTTGCCATGAGTACACAATTTAGTTGCCCAAAGTATAGTTGCCATGAGTACACAATTTAGGTGCCCAAAGTACCATTTCCTAGCTATGCACTAGCAAACTCGTCATAAAAATATTTGAAAAAAATAGGAAGATACTATAAAAAAAGATATTGTGGGTTGGTACTTATTTGGTTTGATCCACTTGTCCATTGGAAATAGACAATTGTCATAACTATTTTGTCAGAAATTTCGTGTCTATATATGACGCTATATAACAAAAACAGTTCTAATACTATCTCTATTAGTGATAGTATTAGAAAAGCAAACATAACGATGTCTGCTGGCATGGTTTTATGTGATGAATTACCAATGTTTGGTGGCTCAAAGTTGTTAAAAGATATTACGATCGCGCACTACGTAGGTGAATTGGAAGTTGCTTTACGTGACGAAGCGGATCATAGGAGGAATCTTTGTTGAAATTAGGGCCGTGTCAACCGTAGACAACAAATGATAGCGGAAGTGGAGCTTTTATGCGGTTCGGATTGTTGGTTGCCAACTATTAATCACCGTTAAGGATGCAAAATGAGGATCTCGGTGAGAGTTCCAAACTTCAGATTCTTGGTTTAGAAAACATGACCGTGTTAAAGAGTGAATGGTTTAATTGAAAAGTTGGAGTCAATGGAGGTTTGATGTGCTTTGTATTAATTACATGGAAGCTACGCCTTTTGTTTATTAGGGATCGTTGTTACATTTTGGAGTCACTTATCTCATCTTTGTATAGTCTGTGTATGTCATGTTAACCTATGGATGTGATCCCTTTTATGTTACTACTTACTAGTATATACCGTATTTGTTTGCGTAGTTATTCAAACGTGTTCGAGATAGTAAGTCACTTTACAAAATAAAAATTTACTAATATAGTAATATGAAGATGAAATTTTATTTAGTTAAAAAGTCATAGTGGTAACAATGCTACAAGTGTTAAAAAGTAAGTTTTAGTACAAATTAATTTGGATTGAATTGGGGATACAAACTCGATTAAGAGTTACAAGCTTCTTTGCGCGAAAGGAGGCTAAATGTTTTGAACAAATTCTTAAGTCTGTTCATACGTAAATCCCCAACCACCGCTAACGCCGATCTAACCACGCTAACGTCGTTGTACCCACTCCTAGTGTCGCAAAACCACCGCTAGTTTCCACGCAAAAGCAAAATTCTTTGTGTTTACGTAATCATTTATATTCAAATACCAAAAGGAGAAAATCAGCATGTAAAGCTTCTCGCTCCTTCCCAAGTAATTTTATGTCAAATATAGCAAAGAAGCGATTAGCAGGAGCCTAGGCACGTGCCTACCCACAAAAGCAGTTAATGAAAATTAATGATAACGCTGCACGCGACGGTAAAATCCTCGCTATAAATACGCGAGGTAAATCAAGGAAAGTCCGAGAAAAAGCAAAAAGGAACAATTTCTTCACCTACAAAATATTTCCACCGCAAATCAGAAACCGGAATATTTTAAAAACCCAAGAGAAGTTGAAGATGTTATTCAGAAAAAGATACCGATGGTACACAGTGCAAAAAGAATACATACGGACGTCAACAACAACTCGTTGCCCACGCACGGCCGTTTCCAAAAAACCCATACATAGCCTAAACCTTTACCCAAAAAAGCGCAAAGCTGATGCTGCGACAACTGAAACATGTTCTAAAATGACTACTAAAAACAGTTAGTCGTTCTAAAATGACGACTAAAAACCCATCTCATGAACATCCACGGACACCTTCACCCAAAACCCATGTCCATTCAAGTTGTGGTAGTCTGCCAGGACCATATGCATACCAAAGGTGGGAGTTTAAACCTATTAGACTCTCATTAGCAATATGGGATCTTGAAAGTGCAGGCATTTTCTTCTTAACCTCGCCGTTCGAGAGCGGAAGAAGGAAATAAAAAATGGGAATTGGGTCATGGGAGTGACAATATATGTTCAGCAGATGGGTCCCGTAGGGAAGGGTGACAAAAGGAAGTTAGGGAACACGAAACGTAAACCAGCCCTTCGAACAAGAAACTTCCATAAGAAAGTCAAACAACCGAGGATGAAAGCTATTCCTTCTTCCTCATTGGTGCAGCCCAACCCCATTCAAGTGTCGTCTACTAATTGTGGATATCTGGTTGGATAGGCGGGTCTAAGGAAAAATGACCACTTGGGGAGCCGGATAAAATAAAACATGTGCGAGTTGGGAAGCTACATTACCAAAAGCCCTTCCCTGCCAGCAGAGGGGCGATTTAGACGGAAACCCCGAAGGCCCTTGAAGTTGAAAGGCCTATCTAATTCCTCGGGGAATCCCATGGGTTGAATACGCCGGGGCCACGAGGAAGCAAGCTACCGGAACTCCTTCAAGAAAAGGATAAAGGCAAAAGACCAAGACCGGAAAAGCCACCGGAAAGCCAATGGAAAAGAAGAGTGTCAAGAATACACAAACCAAGTGGCGGTGAAAAGTCGTACCATCAATGCTAATGTACTTGTCATCGCTAGTATGACTATGTGGAATGAATATGTAATATTCTAGAATGTCTTGGTAGGATGTTTTGTATTAGATAAGTATTGTAAGTATATTTATCTTGTACAGTACTTAGTGTATTTTGTAAAGGACTCCTTATCCTATTAAAGTAGGTCCTAGGTTTGAGTTATATATTAGTTTTGGTGATATCTAGAGTCGATACACTTCAAGGTTGTAAATGGCAATACTATTCAGAGTATTCATGTATTAACAACATATGGAGGTGTTTAGTGAGAATAACTGTTCGTTAATTATTATTCTTCTTAAGGAGTACTAGGTTGTGTTCGTTTAGTCACCTTCTATAGTAGATCCTTTGCTAAACTAGGATTTAAAACAGATTTTTATGTTAATGGACGAAACAATTTTAAAGACCATTACTCATTCTAAAAACATCAACATCTTCACTTGGATTATTTTTAAAGAACATCTTCACAACGCATCAGTTATCGAGATGCGCAAAGTGACATTCGTTTGAGTGGATTATTTTGAGCTTTATACGACGTTTGTAAACATAAAACAAATGCTACTTCGCTTTTATGCTCGATTACTTAAATTAACTTACAACCGCTAGTTGTTTTTACTACCGCTTTTGTGAAATGAACAGGACGATCGTTTACCACGCTTGTAGTAAAGTTACAACTGCTAGTTAATTTGTACTAGTGTTGAATGTTAAACCTCTATTTTTGGAAGTGTGCATTGTCTCAAGTTGGTAGTTATTAGTAGGTTGTAGAATACAAAATGTACTTCTAGAAGGAGTCATGGGTTTATAAAAGTATTCCGTATTGAAAACAAGTTGCCCTAAGAACATAATTAGGTTGCCAAAATTATTTTAGGTAACAACTGCTTGTTGCCCAAAATTAAAAAAAAATGGATAATGGGATAACAGAAGAGATGAAATAGTAAATACGTTGACATACAACGTTTGATACAGACAACCAACTACGTATTATGATTACTACATGGTTATAACTTTAATTGTTACATATTATATAACCACTTGATTGATAACATTCATCGACTACGAAAAATCTAAATAGTCCAATGCGATCCGACACCATCCGGTTGGTGCAAAACGGATGTGCATTCCATGGACTTCGTTCCGAAGATCCTAATCAGCATCTTAAGGATTTCCTTAAAATTGTCGATTCCATCGACCTCGATGCTACTACTCGGGAGACCACGCATCTGCGTCTCTTCTAATTCTCTCTACGGGACCAAGCTAGTAATTGGCTTGAGCGACTTCCCGCCGGCTCCATCTCAAGTTGGGATGATCTCACCTCTCGTTTCCTTGCTCAATTTTTCCCTCTGGGGAGAACTACTAATCTTAGGAATGAAATCTTGATGTTCCAACAACGTCAAGGTAAATCTCTCTACGAAGCATGGACTCGATTCAAGGACTTACTCCATAGAGTCCCTCATCACGGCATTGATCTTTGGCTTCAAGTTCAACTCTTCTACGATCATGTCAACTTCCCCACCAAGCGATCCATTGACCAAGCGGCCGGTGGAAAACTTAGTGATCTCACCGCTGAAGAATCATGGGGTATAATAGAGAACTTGCTCTATGACAACGAAAGTTGGAATGACCCCGTGAGTTGCCCAAAACCGTAAAGGCAATCTCCTTGCCTCCCATTGACTCACAATCTTCCGACCGTAGGATGCTCGAGCTTGAAGATCAAGTTAAATTCCTAATGAACTCCTACGACAATCCTAAGTCTTCACGCCAAGTGAACAAAGTTTCTTCCTCGTGTGAGTCGTGTAGTGGTCCTCATAACACGCGCGCTTGCACAAGATTCCCGAACAAGCTTCCGTTGACCACGCATCTCGCGTACCAATGGAACGGAGTAAAATTCCTACAACACCCGGACCTAGGACTTTTAATGACGCCGAGAAGCATGGAAGGACAAGCCCAACTTTTATTGGGGACAAACCAAAGAATTCACATCCAATGATTTCTCATGGCCCCCATCTCACGACCCTAACCAACAAAACATGTAGGGATGTTGCAACACCTAGTCGCATCCCAAGAAGCTCAAATAGCTAAGCTCTCGGACCGTTTTAACCAACAACAAGCCGAGATGGATAGGAAGATAGATAACCTTTTGAAAGCCATGACCAATAGTGATAGGAAGGTTAATGCTATCTCAACTCACGAAACTTCTAGTGTAGAGATTAAGGACCCAAGTAAGTTAGCTAAGCACGTTCAATTCATCAATACCATCACCTTAGTGAAACCTAATAGAACAAATGACGAAGCGGACCATGAGACGATACTTGAGGTTAGTGAAACACCTAGGAATGAAACAACCGAGTAAGTAGATGAAGTATACAATGACTACTTCAATAAGTTTCCTACAGAAGAAGAACTCTCTTGCCACCCATACTAAGTATGTGACCTCCGTCACATGTATGTTAGGAGAAGCCAGAGGATCAATTTTGGGAACCATTGGAATCTTAACATACCATGTTGCATAGGACACCTTTTCGTGGCAAAGGCCTACATCGATCGTAAGTCCCCGATAAATATCATGACTAGCACCTACTATAATTGGGTAATGAAGAAGCCTATCCCAACTAGGAAAGATCCCGATAATCCTAGGGTTAGTTGCAATTTTCTTGGTAGAGTTAAGGGATTGCCCGTTTATGTTGGTAGTTTCACGTTTCCTACGGATTTCATAATAGTGGATGATATTAGTACGGCCATAGATCTTAGCTTATCCCACGTTATTCTAGGAAAGCCTTTCGTAGAAAACACCTGGATGACTTGTAATCCATCGTTAGGAATAGTGAGATTCAAGGATGAGACCGATGATGTAGCTTACCAAATGCCATTTAAGATTGAGAAGTTTTCATCACTCTCCAATGATGAAAAGGAACTTAAACTATCGGTCTACTATAGGAATGAGGAGGATAAGGAGAAAGGAGTAGATTATGTTATGGCCAAGATTTTCGGTTTCTATAAGGATTGCTTGCACTTAGGACCGGAATATAGAACCGAGTGGGGAGAGGACGACCTCTTAGAAAGGTGCATCATAGGGCACTTCTACAACATGGAATCCCCCAATAGAGACCGTCATGAGGTAGAAGGTGACGGTAATGAAGTAACGTAGGGGCACGACTTCGAGTCTAGCTACAAGACTCATAAATAAAGAAAAGCGCCGGGAGGCAACCCATGCTTAATTGTTTTCTTGTTTGTGTCGTATATCTTTTATTGATTGTTTATTCTCATGTTTAAATTTGTAAAATGCTTTATTTTGTCTTTAACCTCGTCTTAATTACATATAAAGGTATTTTACATAAGGAATAAGTGTAGGAGGATTACACACGCTTTCAAAAGAAACGTAAACATGAGAATTACAATTAATTAAAAGATATACATGTGTGTTTGTTCGAGTCAAATGCTTGTATCGAGTCATAATGGATGTTTTGCGGGAAATTTTCCAGATTTTAAAGATAAAATGTTCCATAATTTTTTCCGAAAATCGAGACCGGTTCTGTCAGGATAACTGACGCGTCAGATCGCAACTGACGGCGTCGGGAGGAGCAGCTTGACTTATCATTTTTCTCATTTTCGAGCTACTTATAAATTTTGGAATTTTCGGTCTTAATTTTCCGAGAAAATCAGAAACATCCATTCCACAAGCATTATATCCTAGTTTAGTAGAGTCTTATATATATTGTTACCGCCGATTTTACGCGAAGGTTTCGTTTATTTTCTTCAAAGTGTGCAGTTTAATTTATCAAGAAGAAGATACATAAGATGAGAAGGAGCTTTTCACGCAAACATTCTTCTTGAAGAAAGATGTAACCACCACTTCACACGGATCTACCGAGCTAATCGGGAGTATTAGTTTCTTTAGTTTTAATTACCTTCCATTATCATAACTTTGATACTTTCGGGAACATTGGGGACAATGTTCGGTTTAAGTGTAGGAGGAAAATAAAGCGGAACTTTGAAACTATACTTATCCTTGATTATTTGCTTTGTCCAATTTCATTTGTGTAATAAACCATGAGAAATATCGGTTAGGGTAATTTTGGCATCAAATTTAAAATTTTTCATGACATATAGGAGTGGGCCATTAGTCTTAATAAAGCATCTCATGGATAGGAAATTATATGACTAGCACAAAAACCCTTTACCACTTAAATTTCACCCAAAATGTGAGGATCGCCCTTAGATTTGTAGGAATTAAAGCATTCATCTTTAATGCTTCAAGTGTGAACCGGTAGTATAATAGATTCTAGAACTTGTTTCGTGATGCATTCCGAGATCGCTAGTAAGACTACACTTGTGTAGTTAGGAATAACTAAATGATAAGAGGCATTAGGATAACCCTTGTTTGATACCCGTAATATAATTACTTCTTCCACCTCGGTTGAGTAATTCCCCTACACCTTTGCGTTGTACTCATCTTTAGTACACGATACCCCTAGTTAACCCTCGAGCCTATCCTTTTCGCGGTTCTCGTGATGTTTCGGTTTTCCGGAATATCAATGAATAGCATTGTTTACAATCCACCCCCAAATGTACACCCAAATCGCCTTAGCCTACCTTGTATGCACTCACTTTTAGTGCATTATTATTATCGCACTAAACCCTTAGTTCAATTATCTAGTTGCTTGCATAAGTTGCTAAGTCGAGTCATATCCTTTGTACACAGTTTGGGACGATTCGGACTCATGGGAAAAGTTAAATTTTATGAAATGACGGGAAGGGAACGTTAAATTCAAATTCCCTTTATTTGCATAATAATGTACTCCAAGTGTTTTGATCTTTTCAATTCGGGTCAAATTAGTGTTAGAATAATAAAAACTCAAGTGTAGGGATGTGCCTATAAATCCCTATTATTTTGATGTTATCGTAGAGGATGGTAGAGTAAAAGTGTATGAAAAAAAATCGAAAAAAAATAGAAAAAAGAGAAAAAGAAAAAAATAGAGTGTAAAAAAAATGAAATGAAAAAAAAAACATACGGGCTACCATCCTACATCTATCTTTAAATTTATGTTTGTTTATTTCAGTTATCTAAAATTTAGAGTGTCAAGTCTTGGCTTAACAACGCCATTCTTCGCATGCTTGTAACATAAAGATTTTTGACTTGCCACCACTAAATCGCCTATCCCACCAAACCCTTTGTTTCCCTACCGTAAGCCTAACATTACACCCCTTTAAAAGACCTCTTGGATAGTCTTTCCTAGGTGCTTACGCCAAAGCGATGGAGGTTTGATCTAGTCTCAAGCCTATGGTAATCTATGTACTAGGACCGGTTAATGATTGTTTATCTTCCATTTCCAGCTTGTTATATTTCATATACACCCGAGAGATGTGAGTATCCAAACACCCCATGTGAGGTGCTAGTATGTAATTTCCGTGCTTGTTATGACTTTTACGGGGCTTATATGTGTTGTGGATCATTCTAAACTAATGCTTCATGACCCATAATTTATAAATCAATTGTCTAAAAGCACATTTGCTCGAGGACAAGCAAATACCAAGTGTAGGGATATTTGATAAGGATTTAAAAGGTACCTTTTTTAGGGGTCATTTAAGCCCTTAATCGATCACTTTTGTATCCGTTACTACTTAATTTCGTTCCTTTTCACTTTTTAGGTCTCTTGAAGGCAAGTTGCTGGAATAGCACTTATTTGGACGAAAAGGCGCGAATATACGAAGAAAATGGCCAAAGTCAAGAATCGAGACACTCAGTGCTTTGGACACGAAGGGGACGGCGTCGAGTTCTACTGTGACGCCGTCGAAACAAGTTTTGTGACGACTCAAGAGCCAAATTGCTTATTTACAAGTGACGGCATCGGGTTTTAAAAGAGTAGGGCATCATGACTCGTGACGGCCTAGATTTGATCCAGACGACGTCAGAGAAAGAAGGAGACGGCGTCACAGTCATAAGGTGACGACGTCACAATGCTAACATGGCCAAGACGAAACCCTAATGACGGCGACACGACGGCGTCACAATTAAAGAGTGACGCCGTCGCAGTTTGTAATACTATATATCGAATCCGAATTTTTCAGTTTTCAGTGTATAGTTTTGTGGAGTAACAACCTAAACCGAACCAAGGCTGTCTTGTACAATAGTTTAGGGTTCCATGCCCTATCTTACATCAAGATAAGTGTTTTACTTCATTAATTCAATTATGTCTTCAATTGATTGTGTGTACGCTTCCATGTTCTCCATGTCCGGCTAATTTATTTGTGTGTTTGTGATTCGTCCCGAACCGTCAAGTTTTATCACGCAAGCTAGCCACTTGTGAATGGCCAACCGTAACAAACTTAAAACAGCCCGGAAACAAATGCAATGAAGTCCAGGAGAGTATAGTGTTTCCCCAGGTCGTTATGTCCCAACGAGCTGTGCGAGAATAGTCAGACGTATAGTGATCGAGAAGATTTGAACGGATAAGGAGATATGATTGATTTATACTAAAGAAAGAGTATATAAACTACAGGGGCTTAAATGCAAATTAAAGAAGATTAAAAAGATAAACTATATTAAATAAACGCTATCACTATTTTTTAAATCTAATGTTTTTGATTTTTCTTTTATAAAACTTAAATTAAAAACTACGTGACGTACAAAAGAAAATGAAACAGAAGCAGTATTAATCCTAAAAATATGAAAATGACATTTTTACAAACCTAATGATATGAGAAAATTTTAAGAAAAAGAAAATTATTTTTAAAACTATTTAATTAATTATTATTAATTAAAAACTATTTTTACTTATTTAATAATACCCTAAAATACAAGAAAATATGAAATAAAGCTAGAAAAATGAAATTATGACTTGGAAAATCTAAAATAACTAAAGAGAATTTTCAAAACTATTTTTATTTTTCCGATTATTTTCTATTTTTATGAATTAAAACTACTTAAAACTAATTAAATTGCTAAAATTACAAATTAAACTAAGAAAAATCTGGAAAAATAATTTTTTTACTTTTTATATTTATCTTAACCTAGGAAAAATGAAAACTTATTTTTTGAAGCTTTTCTGAATTAATTGGATTAAAAGCTATTTAAAAATGCTTAAAAACTAATTTAAATAGGGAAAAATAGCAAACAGACCTAGAAAATATGAAAAATTCAAGAAAAGTCTAATTTAATATACTGAATCTAGGAAAAATATAAAAACAGAGGCTTGTTTGTAAGAAAATGAAACTGCAAAGACAAGTGCTTATGAATAAGCACTTGGAATAAGCAAAAGGTACCAAATGGGCACCAATCTCTCACAGAAGCTATAATAAGCTACAAATACTCAAATGCAACTAATATCAACTATCTTAAACCACTGAAATGCAAATTACAAAGATTTGAATGATTTGAGTTAAGATGCTAAAACAGTTATTGACTACTACTTGTGGCTAATGCAACTGCTTATTAATAAGCTGTAACAGAAAACCAAAGGTTGGATCTAAAATAGACCGGCTAGCTACCTTCAAACCAAAACCAAACCTAGACAAGCTCTATTGAGCTTGGGACAAGCCACAAGTCATCGAGAAAACTCAAGATTCATCGAGTTATGAACAGGCGAATAAGGCCTGTTTGACAAGCTTATTTGGAACTTAAGAAGCTTTTGACAAATTTTGCAAAACCGATTATTGAAACTAGACCGGTTGAACTTCTCAAACCCACAAGATCAAGGGCATGTGACCAAGGAGTAACAAATGAGACCTCAACTAAGATTTGAAAAGCGGTTTTAACCACTTTTGACTTTTGACAACAGTTGGTTATTTGACTTTCATGAACTTTAAGCTTAATTTATGGATTGAACATGATGTTTAATGATGAAATGAAACGAATAAAGCTATATCTATGTATTCTAAACACCGAACAAGTTTTGATTTCACAATATTTCAACAGATAAGAAATCAAGGCGGTTAATGTGTGATTTTGACTTTAAGGTGTGCAGACACAATTTTAAGACAGAGATGATTCAAATGGACAATATTAAGACTAAGTAGACGGTTATCAAGCAAAAACAAGAGCTTAAGCTTAAACAAACCCATCGAAACACTCTTTTAGAAACTGTTTTGATCTTTTAAACGAAACCGATTCTCGATTTAACTCATTCCATCACTTAAACTGAATCTAACATCCTAATTACAACTATTTGAACAGTTTAAGCCATTTAATGATCACGTGTTCCAACATAAACACAAAGCGCAAACCGAGTAAAAATGAAAATGAGAATACCAACTTACAAGGGCCCAACTTATTTGTGCAATTTTAAACCAAACCCAAACTATGCTAATCTAACCAAATCCAATCCAAAATAACCTTCGCATCAACTCAGAACCATTTCCATGACTGTTTGAACCAAAATCTCTGCACAGTTGACTTTCGTTGACCAAGGATGAAAATTGCTTGAAACTGAATTCCAAGCTTATCAAAATCTATAATAAGCTTAAATAAGCTTGTTTGACTGTTAAAGAAGCTTATTGAAGCTTGGTTTTTTAGCACAGGAAACTGAAATTTTAAACAGTGAGTGTAAAATTTGAAACCATAATAACACTTTGAATTTAAACTTGAAACTTGCTTACAAAGATTAATTATCTTAAGTTTAGTACATTAGAGCTTAGAGTTACAAATTGGTAAACTAATTAAGACAGTTTAAGAAAAACGACATACATGAATTAAAAAACTAAATCGCCTTCTATCTTGCTTCTTCCTCCTCTTTATACACCGTAAAGCTTTCTCTCACCTCTCCGAGTGTATCCCACTTTAATCTCAACCATTGGATCTCTAGAAATCATATTGGCCATTTGATCATTTTGGCGGAAAAGTGGTTTTGACACAGAGGCTCGATTTTTGCAACTAGGGGGTGGCATTTATTATGGTGGGAAAGGTGGGTAGAGGTGATGATGAGGGGAGGAAAGGTCTTGGGAGAGGGCTTAGATTTGCGGGCAACTTGGTGGGGAAGAGGATAAAGTGGGCGGCAAAGGGATATTGTTTGACTTTGGTTGACCAGGGGTTCAAAAAGGAAAGGCAGGGGTCAAAAGGTGAAATGGCAGGGGGTCACAATGGTATTTTGACAAGGCTTGGTTTGTATTAATGACAAGGACTTGTTTGCAATTCTGAAATCTTGATGGACCATTTCTGCCAATATACCAAAGTTGGCACAAGGGTCACTTTTGACAAGTTTCAATAGTGCAAGGACTATTTTTGACATTTTCAAATTTTCAAAGGACCATTTGTGATAATTTCAAAACTTGAGGGACTAAAGTTGTAATTTTGCAATTTTTGATTTTAAGGACCAATTTTGACAACTCTTGAATCCCTAAGGACTTAAAATGATATTTTTCTTTATTTAGATTTACGAGGACCTGCTTTTTGACAACTTTTGAAACTTGGGGACTAAAGCGCCAATTATGCAAACTTGATCGTTTTCACCGATTTTGATATTTTTGCATTTAAAACACATAAAACACTTATTTGTGATATTTTTATCATTTTGATGCATTTCGAGTGTTTTAGATGTTTTGCGATTAAAATGGTATAAAATGATGAGTATTTAGACACTCATCAATCCCCACACTAAGATATTGCTAGTCCCTAGCAATATTTTGAGAAAAGTTAATGGATTTCATCTCTTTACCAAGAGCCATTACTCGGAGTAGCCAAATGTTTCAGTTCAAGTAAGAACCTTGGTACACCGATAACCAAGTGATTTTGAGCAAACCACCGACTTTCAACGGATTTGATTTGTCTTTACTAGAAGCCGTTTGCTCGGACTAGCCAACTCTTAGATAAATTATCAATATTATCTTTGGTGAGTGATTACCAATTATGGTTTTTCATCGCCTTTACCACAAGCCATAAACTTGCGGGCTAGCCAACTCTTTACTTTTAAGGATATGGTGAAGTGAATACCATACAATTTTGGGCAAATTGCAAGCAGTCAACGGATTTGAGATATCTTTAACAAGAGCCGTTTGCTCATGGATTAGCCAATCCTTTTGTTTATTAGACATGGTGGATCGATAATCAGAATCGAGTAAGTGCAAAACACTTACTCCAAAAAAAATTTGGCCAAAATGGGGAATTAGGCGGTATAATTACATGATAAAATTAGTGAGAATTCCCCCACACTAGAAATGAATATTGCCCTCAATATTCAAAGTACCGTGGTTATGCCGAAACAAAGAACATAAAAGGGAAATACTACGGCCATTATTTGAAAGATTTTTTTTTTTTTTTTCAAACTTTATATACAACAATGGGGCAACTCCTCCACACTAGGGTGGAACACACGGTGAAAACCCATGTTTAGCTATCTGTTTTGATTACCGAGTCGCTAGCTTGACTCGACCCAATTCATTTGTTCATGGGGAAAGTAACGTGGAAAACCAATCTCAATCGGACTTTCGTTCACGGTGTTAACAAACATATGAACATCGAAAGTTCCACACCGACGAGATACAACCGCGGTATTGTTAATAGTAGAAACTATAAAGGATGATACGGGGTCAAAGATGGTGTCCTCATTCCCGAAAGAGAAAAGGAAAGAGCAACCACACCATCGTGAAGAATGGAATAAAGATGTGCATGAGAATGCAAGTCCATTCCTCATCGAAAGAAGCAAATCACCATTTTGACATTTTTAAGCTTAAACTTGAAGCTTATATGGTGATTGTCAATAAGATGTCCGGGAGGAGGGTGGGAAACGGTTCTTCAATCAATGATTTTCTAGAAAAGGATGTCCCCTCCGAATCAAAGTAAGTATTATCAATTCTGTTGGAATTGACTCATCACTAAGAAAGGCATCGACTTCATTCCAAAGTTGTCATCTTCCTCATCGGGAGTGAGAGAAGGGATGGAAGAGTCGGGAATAATAAGACTAGGAGATGATGGAACATTTTTGAGCAATTCTTCAATGGGAAGAATGTCTCCCATTGGATCACAAACATCATCATCCAATTCAGATGAAACTGAGGAGAGTTTGGTTTCATCCGCAGAGTTAACAAACTCGATACGATAAACTGATTCCGAAGGTGGGACAAGTGGTGTGCTCTTAGAGCTAGCTATTTCCACCACTTCCGATAAAGTCTCCGATTCAAGATCATCATCATCAAGTACACTCTTGACTTCCCTGGTACAACTTTCAAACCATTTGTTTGAACCGGGGTTGATTTTCAAAGCTTTTAACTCAAAGACGCGTTTTGGATACTCCTCTTAACCGTGAAATTTGAGAGTGTTGCATTGAATCTTTCGATTTTTGATCAATTGTGGCAACACTGCTTGGATAGAGGTTTGGAGTTTTGGTTGATATTCAACGTGAGTTCTTCGTTGTCAACCCGTATGGTCAACTCTTCGGTGAACACATCAATCGAGCACGACTCGTTCTCAAGAAAGCTCTCCCAAGATGAGGGAACTCTAGGATCCGCATCAAAGTCTACTACAACAAAGTCGGAGGAAAGTGAAACTTTCCTACTTTCATCACGACATCCTCGGCTATCCCAAGTGGACGCGTTATGGAACGGTCCGCTAGCTCGAGTGTCATATAAGTGGATGAAAGTTTAGGAAGAGACAGTTTCTTCCATACCGAGAGTGGCATGAGGTTAATGCTAGCGCCAAGATCGGCCAAGGCGGAGCATTGAACCATCCCCAAGAAATCCCACGGATTAAAAATCACGGGTCTTCAAGCTTTTGGGAAGCTTCTTAAGAAGGACCATTGAGCATTGCTCATTGAGAGGAGTTTTAGCCATCTCGGATAACTTATCTTTGTTGTTCAAGAAGCCTTTAAGCGTGGATGCAAATTTAGGCATTAGAACGAGAGCATCAACGAAGCTTATGTCAAAGTGTAGTTCATTGAAGATTTGGAAAAATTTTCCATTTGCTCTTTGTTTTTGTCTTTGAGCTTCTCATCATTCATTCTTGATGGGTAAGGAAGTCGACTAGACTTTTGAGCCGGACGAAAGTCATTTCGGGCTCGAATTTGTCTTGAACTCGGGTTCGGACTTAAATCTTGGACTACCGAAGGTGGGACGTGTCTTGATGCCATTGGGCTTGAGAAATGCACCTTGTCCGTTGTATCCTTGGTAACTTGACTCATTGCTCCTGGTGGAGGAGGCATTGGAGTCGAAGGTCCATGTGCGTCTTACCACTACGAGTGGTGACGGCTTTCAACTCGGCATTGGGATTAGGAATTGTATTGCTTGGGAGTCCTCCGTAAGATGATGAAGCTTGGTTCATATTCATGTTCATGAAACTACTCATCATATTCTTCAACTCATTTGTCTGCCGAGACATTGTGGTATCAATTTCCTTTTTAGCTCAACCCTCATGTTATTGATCCGAGTTTGCATTGAACGATGCTTGACTCAAGAATTTTCATGAAGTCATTTGGTGGGGAGCATGAGAAGGTTGTTGATAACTTTGCCGATTTGGAGCTTGATATGGTTGGTTGAAATTGTTCTGCTTTGATTGAAATTTTGAGAGTTATTGAAGTTTTGTCCTTGATTCGAACAAAGCGATTTTGATTGCCATGGTTTTGCACAGAGGAAAACCGGTGGTGTCATACCGCTAGGTGCACGGTGGTGAGGATCACTTGTGGTCGGTATTGATTGTGGTTTACTGAAGCTACGGAGCTTGGTAAAGGAAGCATCGGTTGCTTGACAATCATAATACGCATGTGGACCACTACAAGTTTCACACACCTTGTTTACGGCTTTGATTGGTTCCACTTATGAATTTCGCTTTTGATTTCCTTTACATCTTTCATCATACAACGGATGACGTCCGTTAGAGTGGCTATCGGAGCGCTAACTCGGAAGAGTTCTTGGATGAAGAAGTGGAGTGTTTGGAGTATTGACTTTGTTGAGAAATAGGAACTTTGATTTTGCTCGCAAATCTCAATCACATCTTTAGGCTTACGATTCAAGATATTGCCACCGCGGCTGCATTCAAAGAATCTTGATCGTTACTGCTCAACCCATTATAAAAGATATTAACTTGTTGAAGCTCCGTGAATTCATGATGGGGCATTTCGAGGAGATCTTTGAATCTCTCCCATGCCTCTCCAAATTTTTCATCGAAATTTTGACGAAATCAGAAATTTCATTTTTAAGATTAGTCGTCTTTGATGGAGGAAAGAAGTAATTGACAAACTTTTGAACAAGATCCTCCCAAGTTTCGATGGATCGAGGGGTTCTTTTTCCACCAAACCGGGCTGTCCCTCAAGTGAGAATGGGAATAACATCAACTTGATTACTTTTTGTGGCACATCCTTGAAATTGATAGTTGAAGTCAACTTGTTAAACCAACGGATGTGTGCATACGGTCTTCTCGGTCAAACCCGTGGAATTGATTTGTAGACACAAGTGTGATCAAATGTGTCTTCAATTCAAGTGATCGAATTGATTATTGGTAAAACGATGGCATCTCCGTAACCCTCGGTGGGTGCTTGGAGCATTTCCGCCATAGTTCGTTCGTCGCCATATTGTTGTTTGAAATAGTACGAATCTCGGGTTCGACTATTTGGGCAAGACGTCCACACGAACGTCGTCTAGGAATTTCGCTAGATCACGAAAAGGACTCAATGATCTATAAGAACGAGTGCGCATGCACTAGAGTTAACTCTAAGGACTCTCGAGTTAAGGAAGGGAATTATGAAAATGGTGAAAATGGGGTAAGAAGAATCTTTTTGGGTTTTACGGTTCAAAAGTAGATATCACAACAAATCCAATTAAAACAAAATCGAGGCAAAACAACGGTGAACTTAAACCAATAATCACAAGATAAATGGCTTCTTTGAAAAGGTACACCAATCACGAGGACACAAAGGCAAGTTTTAAATCTTTGGTTCGGGAACTTATTATGGTCGTACCCCAGTTAGGTAGTACAACGCCTTGGTTTCTTTGTGGTAATCTTTTATGTTGTTATTTATTAAAGAAAACGACAAATCTTTTGTATTTTTATCTTTGATATATATATAGAAACAAAAGAAAAATATTTTTGTGTTTTATACGTTTTTGGATGTTTTTGGGTTTTTGGATTTTTTATAAGAAAATATATATATAGATGCAGATAGATGGTATGAACAAGGAGTGATTATTCAAATCACAAATCTGCTAAACGTAAAGATAATTAGCACAGCTACCCGGCAGCGGCGCCAAAATTTGATTCGTCCCAAACCGTCAAGTTTTATCACGCAAGCTAGCCACTTGTGAATGGCCAACCGTAACAAACTTAAAACAGCCCGGAAACAAATGCAATGAAGTCCAGGAGAGTATAGTGTTTCCGTGTCGTTATGTCCCAACGAGCTATGCGAGAATAGTCAGACGTATAGTGATCGAGAAGATTTGAACGGATAAGGAGATATGATTGATTTATACTAAAGAAAGAGTATATAAACTACAGGGGCTTAAATGCAAATTAAAGAAGATTAAAAAGATAAACTATATTAAATAAACGCTATCACTATTTTGTAAAATCTAATGTTTTTGATTTTTCTTTTATAAAACTTAAATTAAAAACTACGTGACGTACAAAAGAAAATGAAATGTAGCGTGATTAATCTTAAAAATATGAAATGACATTTTACAAACCTAATGATATGAGAAAATTTTAAGAAAAGAAAATTATTTTTAAAACTATTTAATTAATTATTATTAATTAAAACTATTTTACTTATTTAATAATACCCTAAAATACAAGAAAATATGAAATAAAGCTAGAAAATGAAATTATGACTTGGAAAAATCTAAAATAACTAAATAGAATTTTCAAAACTATTTTATATTTTTCTCGATTATTTTCTATTTTTATGAATTAAAAACTACTTAAAACTAATTAAATTGCTAAAATTACAAATTAAACTAAGAAAAATCTGGAAAAATAATTTTTTTTACTTTTTATATTTATCTTAACCTAGGAAAAATGAAAACTTATTTTTTTGAAGCTTTTCTGAATTAATTGGATTAAAAGCTATTTAAAAATGCTTAAAACTAATTTAAATAGGGAAAAATAGCAAACTGACTTAGAAAATATGAAAAATTCAAGAAAAGTCTAATTTAATATACTGAATCTAGGAAAATATAAAACAGAGGCTTGTTTGTAAGAAAATGAAGCAGAAAGACAAGTGCTTATGAATAAGCACTTGGAATAAGCAAAAGGTACCAAATGGGCACCAATCTCTCACAGAAGCTATAATAAGCTAAAAATACTCAAATGCAACTAATATCAACTATCTTAAACCACTGAAATGCAAATTACAAAGATTTGAATGATTTGAGTTAAGATGCTAAAACAGTTATTGACTACTACTTGTGGCTAATGCAACTGCTTATTAATAAGTTGTAACAGAAAACCAAAGGTTGGAATCTAAAATAGACCTGGCTAGCTACCTTCAAACCAAAAACCAAACCTAGACAAGCTCTATTGAGCTTGGGACAAGCCCTGCAAGTCACTGAGAAAACTCAGTATTCACTGAGTTATGAACAGGGCAGATAAGGCCTGTTTGACAAGCTTATTTGGAACTTAAGAAGCTTTTGACAAATTTTGCAAAAACCAGTTATTGAAACTAGACCAGTTGAACTTCTCAAACCCACAAGATCAAGGGCATGTGACCAAGGAGTAACAAATGAGACCTCAACTAAGATTTGAAAATCGGTTTTAACCACTTTGACATTTGACAACGATTGGTTATTTGACTTTCATGAACTTTAAGCTTAATTTATGGACTGAATATGATGTTTAATGATGAAATGAAACCGAATAAAGCTATATCTATGTATTCTAAACATCGAACAAGTTTTGATTTCACAATATTTCAACAGATAAGAAATCAAGACAGCTTAATGTGTGATTTTGACTTTAAGGTGTCTGCAGACACAATTTTAAGACAGAGATGATTCAAATGGACAATATTAAGACTAAGTAGACAGTTATCAAGCAAAACAAGAGCTTAAGCTTAAACAAACCCATCGATCCAAACACTCTTTTAGAAAGCTGTTTTGATCTTTTAAACTAAACCGATTCATCGATTTAACTCATTCCATCACTTAAACCGAATCTAACATCCTAATTACAACTATTTGAACATGTTTAAGCCATTTAATGATCACAGTTCCAACATAAACACAAACCGCAACCGAGTAAAAATGAAAATGAGAATACCAACTTACAAGGGCCCAGCTTATTTGTGCAGCTTAAACCAAACCCAAACTATGCTAATCTAACCAAATCCAATCCAAAATAGCACTGCATCAACCTGTAACCATTTCCATGCCTGTTTGAACCAAAATCTCTGCACAGTTGACTTTCGTTGACCAAGGATGAAAATTGCTTGAAACTGAATTCCAAGCTTATCAAAAGCTATAATAAGCTTAAATAAGCTTGTTTGATCATAAAAAGCTTATTGAAGCTTGGTTTTTAGCACAGAAACCGAAATTTTAAACAAATGAGTGTAAAATTTGAAACCATAATAACACTTTGA
Organism: Chrysanthemum lavandulifolium; assembly: GCA_022545495.1. Lineage (NCBI taxonomy): Eukaryota > Viridiplantae > Streptophyta > Magnoliopsida > Asterales > Asteraceae > Chrysanthemum > Chrysanthemum lavandulifolium. The sequence continues at coordinate 174,876,212 of CM040246.1, forward strand.
ATTTAAACTTGAAACTTGCTTACAAAGATTAATTATCTTAAGTTTAGTACATTAGAGCTTAGAGTTACAAATTGGTAAACTAATTAAGACAGTTTAAGAAAACGACATACATGAATTAAAAAACTAAGTATCGCCTTCTATCTTGCTTCTTCCTCCTCTTTATACACCGAAAGCTTTCTCTCACCTCTCCGAGTGTATCCCGCCTTTAATCTCAACCATTGGATCTCTAGAAATCATATTGGCCATTTGATCATTTTGGCGGAAAAGTGGTTTTGACCAGAGGCTCGATTTTGCAACTAGGGGGTGGCATTTATTGTGTGGGAAAGGTGGGTAGAGGTGATGATGAGGGGAGGAAAGGTGATGGGAGAGGGCTTAGATTTGCAGCAACTTGGTGGGGAAGAGGATAAAGTGGGCGGCAAAGGGATATTGTTTGACTTTGGTTGACCAGGGGTTCAAAAAGGAAAGGCAGGGGTCAAAAGGTTAAATGGCAGGGGGTCACAATGGTATTTTGACAAGGCTTGGTTTGTATTAATGACAAGGACTTGTTTGCAATTTTGAAATCTTGAAGGACCATTTCTGCCAATATACCAAAGTTGTCACAAGGGTCACTTTTGACAAGTTTCTATAGTGCAAGGACTATTTTTGACATTTTCAAATTTTCAAAGGACCATTTGTGATAATTTCAAAACTTGAGGGACTAAAGTTGTAATTTTTCAATTTTTGATTTTAAGGACCAATTTTGACAACTCATGAATCCCTAAGGACTTAAAATGATATTTTTCTTTATTTAGATTTACCAGGACTGCTTTTGACAACTTTTGAAACTTGGGGACTAAAGCGCCAATTATGCAAACTTGATAACTTTTTCACCGATTTTGATATTTTTGCATTTAAAACACATAAAACACTTATTTGTGATATTTTTATCATTTTGATGCATTTATGAGTGTTTTCAGATGTTTTTGCAGTTAAAATGGTACAAAAATGATGAGTATTTAGACACTCATCAGTTTGCTTAGGTAACATGAAACTTAGTTATTGAATATTGATTGGTTGTCTCTTATCTTAATTGTGATTGACCTAGTATTGCGATAGGTCATTCGTTGTGCTATTAATGCTTGATTAATCTTTGTTGAACCTTAGTTTATAATCACCTAGAGTTATTGTAGGCTAAACATCCAAAGAATACCTTAGTGTTAAGTTTATAAATCCTAGAGATTTTGTAGTCATTAACCTTTGGTAGCTTCAGAGAGTTAGGGATAGTCGCATACCCTACGACCTTAGAAACACAACGCGTTAAGAATAAGGACATGACAATTCAACCATCAATAGGAGATAACTAAGGAGTAATAAAACCTAAGTAAACACATTTTTAATCATCATACGAGCACACAACAATACACATAGACTACCCCTTAGCTTAGTTAATTAGAATAGATAATAGTAGAGTAATCGGTAGAAATACCAACCCCCAAATCCAAACCCCGAGATTCTTACCTTTCCATTTCCTAAAAAATATAAAAAGATAAAAAAATAATCTTCCTCAACCCCAACCTTGGCATAGTAACTTCTCACTAGCATTCCTATTCCCCTAGATAACGATATCGATACCCGTGGCTTACCCTAATACTACACTACAACGATTAGGTTCACTGCCTAGGGTGTTGAAAATCTTGCTTGATGAAAAGGAAGTTCCTTTGACCCCGAACGCGCTGTGTAAGCGTATCACTTATACAAGAAAAGTTCAAATTGAAGAAAATGACTAAAGCAGAGTTGAGGCGAATCAAGAACGACGCCTGTCAACTACTTAAGGACAGCTCAGACAGTGCCATTGAAGTCGAATATCATCTCGACAACATAGCACGAGCCATGTCTAACAACATTGATTGGCTCAATCCTGAATCAAACAATGACTTCACCAGACCAGACAAAGCTCCATACTACACTGACTGGACCAAACCACTACCTACCATTGGCCGACTGGATCAACCTAAGATTCCCTACCGCTATTTCTTTAACAACGACTTGGAATTCCTTCTACACGGTAACGATGTCACCAAGAAATACGCTACATCACTCACCTTCCCTTTCCCGACAGCAAAATACTCTAATAGCATAGCCATCAAGGAAGAAGCCACAAGAATGTTTGCTGACAAAGTGGAAAATTATGACCTCGATGCACTGTATGGGATTCATCATTGGCCTAAATGAAGAAGAATCTACTACAGAAGCTGCCAGGTTCTCTGGTCGAAAAAGGAAGTGTTCAGTGAAAAACGGATCGTTGCAATTATGCATGTTACCCTGTCGTCGAAGTGGGACTACACATTCCTAAAGAAATTAGTGGTCAAACGACAAGACGAACAGGAGTATGACTTTTCTAAAGCGGATTTTCCGAGATTGTCACTAAATGACATTGAAGATATGTATCTTGCCAAGGTACAAGGATGAATGCGACAATTCTCTACAAATATTCAACTCGAGTACATCAAGTCATTACTAATATTCATCAGAAGCATCGTGATCCAAGAACGTGTAGAAGATATTCAACTTGCCGTGGAATCATACCAGAAGCGTGTTAATCTCACAAAACCACAGCTAGACCTTCCCGACATAAACCATCTTGCTCAGTACACCATTATCAGGAAACCATTTGGGGTAGTTTACCGTAGTGAACTACACCACAATTGCTTCATGGCGTACAAAGAGCTTCATAAGTTTGGGGATCACACATTGAAGAAATTTTGGGACGGGTTAGCATATCGGTTAAAGGAGATACATGACGGCATAGGGTCACCAAAGAGATGGAATTCTAGGGACAAGAGGGATGTGAAGAAGATCATTACCGTGATAGATGAAAGGTTGTTCGAGACGGGATCGATAAGGACACTAGAGAGCTTTGTTGGTGGGCGTCCGAGCATATCTCTAACGAGCTACCAACGCCCGCATGCAATTCCTTGTGTTATTGATGGACTTCCTGGTACTCCTGATTCTCCTTGATTTTTTTCACTTATCATTATTTGGATGTGTGATTTATATTTGACAATGGCTTGTGCACACATAACAGTGTACAACCCGTACTTGTAATTAAAGGACCCTGTGGTACGCTTCAGCGCCACAATCCTATAAAAGGAGCGAAAGCTTCTTACTTTTTAGTAAAACTAATCAAAACTTTCACTTTCAAAGTTTTGCTCAAAAGAACAAGTACTTCCCCTTATGATTTTCAAAACCTCAAAAGTTAACATCACTTGTTGAGGGGGAGTATTTGCTTAAAAACTTTGTTCACAAAATTGTTCTTCGTTGTAATTTTCCCACAAAACTAGAAATGGACATATTCGATATCAAAATTTCATCAAAAATAACATTTATATGCCATTTTTTAGGGGGAGAAAAATTGTGATAAGAAATATGTTGTGAATTGCTAATGAATCGTCGTGCTAAAGACTTAACCAATGAATTGACGAGATCTTAAATGTTAGTAACTCGTAAAGACTTGTCCGGGCCGGGTAATAATTTCAAGCTAGTTCGCTAGTGATGTAAACGTGTCTCGTAAAGGAGTTGTCCTAGTAGAATGTACCACTCGAGAAACTCTTGGTAGACATGAACCTTGACGGGTTTGACAACCTTTCAAGGTTTGTCCACATCTTCAAGGTAGTTATTTGAGCTAGTTGTCACCTAAAAGCTGACAATGTAACTCTTTAACTATGCAACATAACCGTGTCTCGTGGGAATTGTCTATCTTGAGTTGATCAATTCAAAAGTGCGCTCTTCTCTCACCGTGCAAATTTCACAAAATACTTAAGCACGTGTGGAGGGGAGTATTTTGCAAAATACAAAACTCTCACAGTGGTACTAAATGCTTTTATTCATAACCACTTTGGGAGATTTTCATGAAAATGGTTAACGGCAACATAGGTTAGTCATGGAGTTATAAGGTGAGTAAGGTTAGGAATAACCGTCCTATGATCTGCCAGAGCCGGAGGGATCTACCCAAGGACACCACCAATAGTTAGAATTTAGAAGTCCTTAGGTATGATTATAAAAAGGAGAAAATGAGAATCGGAGAAAGAAGGAGTTGAAGAATTAAAAAGAAAAAGTAAAGAAAATGGTGAAAAGAAATAGCCCTCCAGTTATTCAACTTAGGCGCGACACCGGGTTCAACTCATATGCTACTTGGTTGTCACTAGATGACACCGGTATTGAAGATCAAAGACGTCATGGACCCAGTGACGCATGCACTAAACCTTCTTAGCCACTCAAGTTTCTCTCAACAAGCTTGTTTCATTCTCACAGGAACCCTACGTAAACTATCGGCTTTCTCTTAGAGATTCGGTATTGAAGAAGGAGACCTCTCCCGGTCTCCGCCGGGAAAACCAAAGCGCACCATTGAGTCTAGAGCCACGAGATTCATCAAAATATCTCTTAGGTACACTTGACATTTCATCACTTGTCGCTCAACAATATGAACGCAAGTGATACATTCAAGAGTCCTTCATGATCTTAGCAACTGTCGAGAACATTTATAAGGGTTCACAACCGTGATCCTCGATGATTGAATGAAAACTCCTACCGTGGTCAACATCAAATAGCCCGACAAACAGTCACTTCGGTAACTCCTTGTGGGTTACGCTTAGTGTAGTCTCAAATGGTCTACGGTGGGGTGATGCTTGGTGTACCTCGACTCACCGAACCGTAGATGTACTTGATATATCGTGTTAACCTTCTTGAGGGCATCCGGTTTCGAGAACGACCTTTGCTAGAATTAGAGACGTGTTTTACATTATGTTGTTGACACTCTCAAGTTCGAACTTGTAAGTCTTTGGAAATCCCGCTAAAGAGATTCCTTCAAGAATCAAGTCTCGAATATGTGGGTCATTACTTGAACTTGTTCAATGTAATGCCAACTTCCCTTACAGATTCGGACGGTGATTTGCCCGACCAAGGTGAATGGAATCAAGACATTCATCAGTAGAACAATTGTAGTAGTCAATTCTTTATGAAAAGATTACGATGATCAATTGGTGTTCGTGATTGTACCGGAGATGTTGCTGCTAATGGATGCTCGCGGGAGGAAGAGATCGTGCTGATTCTCCACATGCTACCAACAACAACACAAAAAGAAGTTCTCTCAAAATCAAAGGCAACACAAAGTCATAATGATTCTTCATCAAATCAAAGAATCTACAAAGTTATAAAGACTCGAGAACTACTGGAATTCATTGTCAAACGAGCATGTGAGCATGTTGGAGAAAGACGTGGAGACATTTGGAGCAACGGTCGACAAGTGGTGACAACAACACACTATCACAACCACCACAAAGAACAAAGAATTAAAGAACAAAGAAATCAAGACGCCAAAAGCGAGTATTCAAAAGAAACAAGATCCCTACACTGGGAGATTGTTCGAATCAAGGCACTTCCTCTCACAAGAAAGAAGAATGTCAAGACGTCAAGATACTATTACATCCGCACCAACAAATGTTTAAGATTACTTAAGATATCAATTACTAACACTTAGGGGAGATTGTTGGAATCACTCCTAAACTATTTCTCAAGTGTTAGTAATCAATATGTAATAGTTAGCTTAATTAAGGCTTTTATATTAGTAATTAAGGCTAGGCTCATGTAGAAAGCCCATGAGCCTATGCAAAATCCCAATAAGGAAAGGAAGGGCTAGATGTGTTGCGCTAGCTCCCTTCCCCTATAAATAGTCTTGTAACTCTCATTTGAGAGTTGGTTGTTCATTTTATCGCATTTCCTACGCATAACTCTTCTTTACTCATTTGTGTGTGTGTTAACTTGTTCAACCGATCACTTCTTCATCTCTACTTCTTATATTGATGCTTGTGTTACATAAATCGAAACCTAACACAGGTGATGATGGAGGAGGTCGCACTGACACAGAGTGAGCTGAAAGATGCATAGGTGATGATGGAGGTCACTCGACATGCGAGCAGTAGTACGATAAGCAAGTCAAGGAGTCTGAGCTTGTGCTAAAACTTGGTGTAGTGTAAGCTGTGCGAGAACTGGCATGACTAGCTGATGACGAAGGTAACTGAGAAGTGGGTGAAGTATGCGGCTCTTTAATGACTGATGATGATGAAGTAAGAATTGGGTGTCGGAAAATCACGTAAGGATCGTCTTGAGGGGGAGTCATCAGAGTCCGTGCTGAGAGGGATATCTGACATGTCATAAGCTAACGAAGGCATGGTCTGTGACAACGACGTAGGGTAGGTATAAGTGTACAAAAAGACTAATCCACATAACGTAAATATTCTATCAAACATCGCAATATCCATCACATAATGTCAACTATATTTAATTCAAAAATCAGTGAATACCGCATTACTCAAAACATGTTTAAGGAAAAAATGACTAATTCACATAACGCAAATATTCCAAGACATATCAATCATATTGCAATCTCATAATATTCCAAACTCAAAAATCATATCGCATCTCATAATATTCCAAACTCAATTCAAGAGGCTTCGGCTTGCCAGACTGGCATGTGTCGGTCAAGGATCAATTTTTATGAAAAGTGGTTATAGTTTATGTTTTTGATAAGTACCTAGTTCTCTATAAACTTGGCTCCGATACCAATCTATAACACCCCTAAAATTTGGTACAGCAGAAGACTTAATCAAGCTTTCGGGGTGCTACGTGATTGGTACACAATACAAGCATAGGAAAACAAGATAGCATAATCCGTTACATAAAACCAATTTGACATTTAGTCATTAGGTTACATTTATTCAAAATACTGAAAGTAAGGCCAAAAGAAAGCATAAGTTAGGTCCAACAATTAATATAGGAGTTTTAGTTGATCCTTCAACCATGCATTTTTGCCAAGCCTCCAAGAAACAAGCAGTCCAAAACATCATCTTAGTTACCTGAGAAAATATGCTAAAAGGGTCAGCTAACGCTGATGAGTTCATAGGTTTAATCATAAATTCAGTAGTGGACCTGATAGAGTTTATTTGCTATGTGGGACTAAGGCAGATATATATCAAACATTCCAACACCATTCCAACAATAAGCATTCCAATATCAAAACGAGAGTGAGATCTCAGTAGGGCCCTAAGCGACTCTAGCCAGGCACCGACGATATAGCAAGGTATAATACGTTGCTATACTGGTCTAGGTCGGAAGTAGATATCTATTCTTTGCTAGGCACCAATGATATAGCAAAGGATTGCTATCCTAGTCTAAGTCAACATCTACCGCATATCTAACCTTCACTAGTCAACACATAAAGCAAATAAAAAATTAGTGGCAGGTTCAAGAAAATAGTTTGCATGTTTTCTCACCCTAAGTTTAAGAAAAGCATAGTTAAAAAGTGGGGATATGAAACTCACCTAGATCAAGCAAAGGAAAAATAACCCATAGAAGTAAGCAGATAAGCAATTAACACGGCTCGGCAACTACGGACTCGGCACAACCTAGTAATATAGATTCGTCTTTAATACATTTCCAAATAAATATTTTCTATCCCCAAATATATTCCAATTCTATTTTCAAAAATATCTCTTTCCCAAATTATTTATGAACGTTGGTATCATCGTGTGTGGTGTTGACTCAACGAGACTCAAATGAATGCACTCTACTTAATACCAAAGCATAAACATGGCAAAACAACTCAACCTCTATGCTATAAACTTTATAGCTTAATAAGTTTTAAGGATAAATGGCTAGAACTAATCGAATTCGTCAACTCGATAAATACAACCATTTATTCATCGCACTTATTATTCCAAAAACTAATTCACAAACCTAACGAGTCATAAGGATAAGTTGTCCATTAATAAGTTCTTTCGACATACATAACGGGCTCTTATCGGATTTGTCAACCCGATAAGTTCGTTATCTACATGGGTTAAATATATTAACGTCAAGTCATTCGTAACCCACATAAATTTCACAATGATTATTAAATGCTCATAAATGAAATATTTAGATAAGCGAGCCCTCGAAACATTTAATAACTCTTTATTATAAAACTTTTCATTGTAAGTCGTTAGCTTCTTTTAAATATCGAATAACAAGTTATTTCTTGTCATTAAATATTTACTCAATGAAACTTTATTAATTATTTTCTTTACTCATTTATATATATATATATATATATATATATATATATATATATATATATATATATATATATATATATATATATATAACTAAGTTTTCAAATAATCCATTTCGAGTTATTATCCGTTTCAAGTTCACAAGTCCGATTCATTAATCTTGGGCTTTAATAAGTCATAACGTCCAATTATAAACTAAAGTCCATGTTACGGCATTGTCAGGGTCAAACCGAGATTAGAAGTCACGGTGACACAGACGTTGCACAAAGTATCACAATAATATATATCAAGTCCAATATCGCCAACAAATCGGTTACCGTCCCTAAACCTACGGCTCGGAAACTCAAAATCGCAATCAATCCAACTCCAATTTCAAGTCCAAATTCAACATCAACAATAACATCATCCAACTTCAATAATAACCAAAAAACCTGACACCAAGACCCTAGTGGTCTCGGTCTAACCTTTCGGCTACAACCAAACGACAACAATAACACCAACCGGACCTTCATGGGTCTCGGCTATCACTCCCACAACAACAACAATAATAATCAAACCCAATCCGAACAAAAGATAAAGCTCAACGACAATAATAATAACAATGATAACAACAAAGACAACAAACTCGACACACACGGCACACACGACATGATACCAATGAATTTTACATTTTTTTAAAAAGAGTTTTCCATTCGTTTAGATCTTAAACCGACTCAAGAAAACAATAAAAATGACTCGGTGAGTCACGAGTCACTCACACCGAGTCACACATGAGTGTAACTCGTGTTTTCCTACCTTCTTTTGCTTGATCTACTCGTACACAACAAGGATAAATAGAAAGGGGTAGTGCGTGGGTGGAAAAGGTGGCGGTGATGGGTGGTTTTGGCGCGTGTGGTATATAAAAATGATGAGGGAGTTGTGGTGAATGTTTTGGTGGTGGTGGTGTAAGGTGGGAGTGGCGGTCATTAGGTATTTCAAAAAAACCTGAACCCGATGGAGAAATCCGAAACCCGGACTAATTGGGGCGTGGCGGGGCATTCTAATCGGGTTACGGGGCGGGTTTGGGGATTAAAAGGGGATTTTAATCGGGTTTGGGGCATGGAATGGGGAATCTCGCCCGCCCCGCCCCACCCGAAAAATATATACACACATACAAATATATCTATATTTATATAGTGTTAGTATTTACGTAATTAAAAAAAGATTACTCTAGCATTCTTAATTTTTTTTATGTTTGTAAGATTTCAAAATAGTGATTATAGAAACTCGTTTAGTGTCATATTTTTTAGTTTTAATTTTGGTGGTGTAATTTATCATTATTTATGTATAATACTATCGTTGAAAACTTAATAAAGCTTGTTTGTAACTTATTATTGATAGATTCTTAATTCTTGAAGTTATTGCTAATGGTCTAAAAATAATAATAAATGTGAAATGATGCGGCTTTGGTTGAAAATTGCACCCAAAGAGTACACCCCGATAAGATCCCCGATTAATACGGGGCGGGTTTGGGGTAGCATCGCGCCCCAACGAGGCGCCCCAATTAGATCCCCGATGAGGATTTGGGCGGGTTTGGGGAGAACATTAGTAATCGGGTTTGGGGATGGGAATGGCCGCCCCGCCCCAAACCCTCCCCGTTGCCATCCCTAGCGGTGATGGTGGTTTTGAAGGTGTCCGGCGCTGGCACAAAAGAGAGAGGAGAGAGAGTTGTTAGTTTAGGTTTTGGAGGAAATGATAATAATGAGAGGGTGTTAGGGTTTTATTTTCCACAAGGGACTTTTCATGTAATTTCTTGTAATTAAAGGGGGCGTCGGTTTAATAACACAAGGACCATAGGTGTAATTTTGTTTAACTTTTTGAAACACGATTAAAGGCTCGTAAAACATATTAGATGTGACCGAATAATTTACTAAGTTGTGCCATTGTTTTTAAATCTATTTTTTCGTTAAAAATGATCATAAACACGTCTATTTTCGCTTAACGGGTCAAACGTTAACATTTCTCGCATTATTAGGTTTCTATTATGCCGACTCGCGTAGTGCCTAAAATAACTTACCATCAAACATATCATAAATCATTCCACCATCATAATAATCCACGTAATCAACCAAAGATACGAATATAATTCCTCGTGATTCCAAAAACAAAATTTCTAAAAGTTTATTCTTCGCTTTAATTAACGTAATGCGGTACTTAAAAGGGCTCCCTAAATTACCAGTTACCACATAAAATAAGCATAAATGCTTATGAATTTGAAGTGTACGAGGAGTAAAATAAATAAGAGAAATTAATAAACTTGTAACGGGTTTCTTTATCATATGAAGTGATATTATATAGGGTTATGAAATAGTTTCTGAGAAATAAGAGAGACCATTGTAATTGTCTACAAGGTCTTAGGAAGGTTTTGTAAATCACAAAATGTACGAGTAGGTACATGATCGGGAAAATTTGGTTGTGCCGACATGATGTCTACAATAAGGTATACGATGTAAAAAACAAATCAAATATTTATATCAAGTGATCAAAAGTATGTCGAGTGTGTATATATTAATATACTTATATATACGTGTAGCATAAAATTCCTTCACATAATCATTCAGAAGGTTTAATGCACAAAGAACATAAGGCTATAAAATGTTTAAGTGTAAAAGTTGTTATAGTTTAGGTCTCAATTCGACCCGTTTCTCTATAACTATAGCTCTGATAACAATCTATAACACCCCTAATTTCGTGATAGCAGTGGAATTCAAACTAGATGTTACTTCATAACAGTTATAATAACAGAAAACGAACTCAAATTGAGTTATTTTAAAACATTTATCATTCGAATATAAGAGTTCACAAAAGAGAGGCCCTAGTAATTCATTGTTACATATTACATAAATAAGTTTTTGAATGATAACACAAAATTATAGCATTCTAAATATCGTGCTTTTCTGTGCTAGCCACGTACCTTATGGACCTGAGATAAAACAGGCTTAAAAAGTCAACAAAAAGGTTAAGTGAAATCCATAGGCTTATAGTTAATCAGTTAAATACAAGATTTTCAATGTGGGTTACATTATTATAGACCGATAGTTTGAAAACACAACAGTTATTATTGCACTAAGCTCATGACAACTAAAGCGTTAACGAATATCAATAGAAATTGATATAATAATAGTAACAGTGGCCTAGTAGATAATTTTTCGTTATACCTAGTGTTCTCAGATATAGTGCGTTTGTTTGCCTAATCGGTCAATACAAACGGGATTGGTCAATCCCAACAGGCCTATTCACATTATTCGCACTCACTACAACCTAGTGACTAATGGTTTAATGATATAGGGACTGATACATGGACTTACACATTACAATAGTGGTACTTAGTGCTAATAAAACATTCAGATAAGTATACAGTTTCAAAGCATTTGTATTCGATTAAAAATAGCATGTATCTCCCCCCAAAGGTTTTTAAAACAGTTAAACGATAGAAAATGGAGCAACGAACTCACCTTAATATCTACTTTAGAAATAGACAATGATGGCGATTGATTATATCCGAAACCCGTTACGTCCTAAATACATTTAAGATTTATTTTTGGGACATGAGAGTATATATATTCATAAATGTATATATAAAATAAATATGTCATTTGTTTGTTTATACTTGTCAATGTGTTTTGAAAGTGTACTTGAAACCTTGTAAAAAGTCTTGTTGTAAATAAGAAATGCTTATATATTTACTTAGTATATAAGTGTTTCAAGTTATTTATTTCAATAAAATATCTAATTACATATGTTTCAAAGTAATAAAATGTTTATAAAAATTATTATAAAAATGTTACGAATATAATATGAAAATGTTATTAAAATAATATAAAAATATTATAAATACAATATAAAAATAATATAAAAGTATTATTAAAATAATATAAAAAAATTATTTAAAATGGTATAACAAAATTATTTAAAATAATATAAACATATTATATAAATTTATTAATAAATATTTCAAAACGTATCTTCCTTTTATAATATCGTACTATTGTTCGGGCTATCATAATTAAGAGGTCATGTAGTGAACGTATGAGGTGCTAGGACACTTTAAATCGTAAACCCAACAACTCGTCGATACGTTACCCCGAAGAGGCCTCTTATATGAAATTCCCTATTAACATAGCACTTAATATTAAAAATGTATAATTGTACGCATGGAAATATATGGAAACATTTATAAGAGGTATACACAAGGTTGCAAAAATCGCTAGGCGGTAGCTGGGCGGACGGGTACCGCCTAGCGATTAATCGGTTAGGCGAGGATTAATCGGGGATTAATCGGATTGGACTTTTTATATATAAAATTATAAAATTTTGAAACTATATGCCCGATTTGACAGATCTAGCCGATTTTTAACCGATTTGACCGATTTATGCCTTATTTTTCCGATTTCTATACCTAACCGATTTGGCCGATTTATCCGATTTTTGTCCGATTTGGCGATTTACGCCCGATTTGGCCGATTTTTAGCCGATTAAGCATTTTGTTGACCGATTTTTGACCAAGCCAATTAATAAGACCGATTAGTGAAAATCGAGACGGTTAATCCCCGCCTAGCGATTAATCGCCAATTAATCGTCCGCCTAGGCCGATTTTTGCAACACTAGGTATACATTTGATATGTATTTCATGAGATAAGTTGACAAAGTGTGTATATATATATATATATATATATATATATATATATATATATATATAAACACACACACATATATATATACACACACATACACTACTAGAAAAAGGCTTTTACCTACGCCCAAATCCTTTAGGAAATCCGTCACAAAAGGCCTTTAGTGACGAATTTCGAGGGAAAAATCCCTAAGGAAAACCATGCTCGGAAACCCTCACCGACGAAGCTTTCCGACGGATTTTTTAAGTTTCCGACGAAATACATGCTCTAGGAAAACCCTCACTGAAGACCCAAACAAAGTGATTAACATCCTACCAATTTCCGACCAAGTCTAGGTTTGGGTTGCTAGTAATTTCCTATGGAATTTGACTTTCATTTCCTAGTGATATCCTAGGACAGATTTTAGTTTTTGGCAATATTTATATTTTCCTATAATGAAAATAATATACTGCATATAATGAAATACCAAACAAATTATTTAGCAATTTATAAAATACACCAATAACTTTCATATAAAAAACTACGTAGCATATTCGAAGTTCACACAATTGTATCCCAAAAAACTCGAAAGTGAAAACTCTTTCTCGAGTTTCTATCAAGTTAGAAAAAAAATTCAGTTGGTAAATATCCAAGTTTGAATTTTCGATAAGCAAAGTCTAACTTTTTTAATATCCAGTGGTTAACTAACTAGGAGGTGGAGTAGGTGGTGGTTTAAGTGTTTTCATCATTTTAGCGATCTCTTTTACTTGCTCTTCTTTTTTTTTTAACGGCAATTGTGGCTACATGGCTCCTAGCCCAGAAGGCGTAGCGAGCCCACACAACCAGGTTGGGTCCAGCTCAGAAGGCAATGGCACCCTTCTCTTTACGCACACAGGAGGAAATCCCTCTCTCCCTAAACAAGTCTCGAACTTGAGACCTTGCCTAGGAGGGTAAAACTTCCATACAGCTAGACGATAGGCCCTTTGGTCTTTTACTTGCTCTTCTAACTCTTTGACTTGTTCCTCCTCATCCCTTCCTCGCTTTTTAGCAGCCTCTTGTCGCTCCTTGGCAGCTATTTCCCATTCCTTAGCTTCCTTTGCTTGGTCTTCGAGTTGTTTTTTCAAAATTTCAACCTACAAATATAATAACATTTTAAAATTGGAGATATCTGGGCTGTAATAACATGCAGCCAACTTGCTGTAATCTCAACCAAAAAGCAACATTTAATCACTCTCAAATGTCCATTTGACTATTTTCTTTTCTATTAAGAGTTACTCTATTACTTGTAGATAACTTAGAAGACTACATGCACAAAGGCTACTAAATAAAAATCACTGACTTAGGAGGAAACATAGCCAAGTTCAGAAAATTGGCTCCAATGAACAATGTAGTAAAAGTATTCCTACATAGCTATGATGATGATATTGTTGATTATACAAGTGTGCCATTCTTTTTTTTACATTCCTGTAACAACACCTAATCCAACCCATAAACTCGTTATAACTTATTTTAACCCAATTTGACCCATTAACCCATTGCAACCTATCAGAATCTTTATCACCAACTAGGAAATCGGCGCCCGAGCGTTGCGACGGGGCCTTTTCCTTTGTCTTTCGTCAAATGTTTAGTGCCTAAATTGTGTGCGAAGAATCAAACGAATAAAAGGCTAAACATGGTATATGATTACAAATTTACAATTGATATGAATACTTTAAATTTAATATCAATGATATGGTTTTCTTAGATAAATAAAATGCGAAAGCTTATGTAAAAAAATTTGCATTGTTAACCATCTCAGAATATGTTTACATTTATAAGAGCGGAGAAATATAAATAATAAGATGTGCATACGTTGTTTTCAGTGAAAATATCTACATTAATAAACCAAGTCTCGTCACCATTTTGATATGGATAAATCCAACTCCTCTGAGATGATTCATTGGGTGGCATATCAGCAATGTTTGAACCCCGTTGACGCGCTGTGACGACTCCATGTCAAGCTCATCCATTATTCCCTTTTAAAGATGCTCAGCGTGTTCATTTGCAATGGGAATACCTTCCTCAAAAGCAGTAAACTACAAAATAAAAATGAAATTAATTAGTGCGCATTGTAAAACATTCCCCTATGTCTACCTGACCATCATTTTTTTTTATCTCAATGCTAAGATGTTAAAAGAATTAAAACATACTCATATGTATACATGACCATCATCTGCAACATGCTCACCCTTTTCCACTTGTACCAGCACCAACACCTTTATTGTCCACACTCTTTTTGCTCAACTGACCGATAAAAAAAACATTGAAACTGGTCTACACACAAACAAAAAAGAACAAACCAACCAACATTCTACATAATACATCACTTGTCAACAGTATCATCTTTTCAATATACTGCTAATGCACATTCCAAAACATATTATTTTACATAAGAACCCTTAAACATACCACTATTAACTTAAACATATGGACAACAACAAAGAATTATAATTGAACAAAAAATTAGTTTTAGGACCAATTAAACTTTAATAAACCAGTCACTATCATATAATTACATATAAACCACTTCAAATTGATGACCAAATTGAAGATATAATACATTATAGTACCTTGTTTGTGGACTGGGGATGGTGACCACAGGGATGGTGACCAGAGACGAGGGAGGATGTGAGATGAGATTAAGAAAATAAGTTTGGGGAAATTAAAGTGAGATGAAGGTGCAATTTCATTGTGGGGAAGTGGGATTTTTAGATCTAAGTTATAGATAATGATAGATGGAGTGACAATTTCACTTTGGGTGAAAATTTGAGCGGGACTCGTGAAAATAGTGGAGGGGGAAATTTTAGTTTTTGGAGGGGGTTGGAAAAACAATTTTATAACTATTACGTAGTATAAAAAATCACAAATGTGTATTACACAAGAAATATATAAATCTTTGTTTTTATAAAATAAGGAATGCTAAAATATTCAATGTGGTAGATTTTTTTCTGGTTCTGTGGCCGCTTGAATCAACAAAACCGGAGTTCATATGAAGAGTTACAATGAAAATAATACGAGTTTATGCGTGCAACATGCTTAAACCGAACCCTAACTTCCTAGGGATTCCCGACGGATAATATTAATATTTTAAAACTAATAAAATCCGTCGGAAATCCCTAGGAAATTGCAACCATCGCCTATGGATTTCCTAGTATTTTTTTGTCAAACGTTTAGAAAACATTATGCAAAAGGTGACTCATGTTATATAGTCCTATAGATTCATATTTACATGAATTAGTTATCTAAATGTTTGTCTACGTATATGAACACATACATTACACATGTTTATCCATATAGTTTAGCATACAAACACAAAAATAGACACTTACATCCTATCATTCATACATACATACAAACTACCTATAAACAAACAGTCTTATATTGTCGTACTTATACTAACACATGCATATACACACGAAAATAGGGTTATACATAATCGTAAACACATTTACGCTGGTTTTATGTTTGTAGCCTAACTCATAGTTTTTTGACATCATGTGATAAATTGTCATCCTAATATAGACGCATATGTATGTATAATAAGAGCGGCGTATATTATCACTATTTTTAACGATATTTAGTCAATCACTAGGAGATCCCTAGGAAATAGTTAAAAATTTCCTAAGGATTTCTGATGCCGTAGTATACGTCGGAAATTCCTAGGAAAACTGTCACTATTTCCGATGGATCTGTGGGGGTTTCATATCTGTCACTAATCGCTAGGAAATTACTAGGAAAATAGTCACTAATAATGGTTCTCTTAATCCGTAGGAAATTTGTCGGAATTTCGTAGGTAATTTCCAGGAAAATTTGTAGGTGTTGCCCTTTTCTTGTAGTGATATATATATATATATATATATATATATATATATATATATATATATATATATATATATATATATATATATATATATATATATATATATGACATATTAAGGGTTTATAAAACCACAATATAAACTAATAAAAGTTCATAAGTATTTAGAGTTTATAAATACTTACCGTTATATA
This sequence comes from Chrysanthemum lavandulifolium, assembly GCA_022545495.1. Classification (NCBI taxonomy): domain Eukaryota; kingdom Viridiplantae; phylum Streptophyta; class Magnoliopsida; order Asterales; family Asteraceae; genus Chrysanthemum; species Chrysanthemum lavandulifolium. The sequence continues at coordinate 174,892,998 of CM040246.1, forward strand.
GAATGATTGAGTATATAATATAACAACATTTTTTTTTAATATCCGAAGAAAAGAAGATCTGTTGGGATAATACTTTTTATGTTGTTTGATGATTCGGGTGGTCTAGGATGGTGAACGATCTAGTAAGCCATGTTTAGAGATAGAAAGAGTAGAGAGGGTGTTCTAGAGAGAGAAAGTAAAAATAAAAAGAAGAAAGGTTAGATTAGAAGCACCACCCCTTCCAAGGATGGAAGGGGTATTTATAGTTACAACCTAAACGTCCTCCTGTCGGACTGTAGATCAGGCATACAGTGGGTAAAGACTCGTCCTTCCTCCACGGTGTTTCTCTAAACTAATAACTAACTAGCTAACTAACTAAATAACTAGTAAATAAAGATATGTCTACGAGCTAACATATGCTAGACTATAATTGGAGTGACCGACACTTCCTTATGGAATTTCCAATTCCTAACAATATCCCCCTAAGGGAGGTTACCCCAAGATTTACATTTTAAATCCTAGCATTCTATTTTGTCTTCAGTTCTGAGCTCGTAGACTTCAATTCTTCACTTCCGCGATCTTTGCGCTTTAGCAGTGACTCTTCATAGTCCGATTATTTTGTACTTTCAGTGGAGGTCTTTGAACTGATCCACGTCTTGATGATCTTCGAGCTTTCTTTGAGATCATCAGCCACAGTTAATCTATGGATCACCCTTTATTGTGTTGCCTTCATGTGATGTTGTGACTTTTGGACCGACATGCTCACACTTTCTGGATCATGACATCTTTTCATCAGAGTAGCGGAAGCATCTTTGTTGTATGTCTTTGATGGTCATGATTTTCTTCAATTAAGTGTGAATGCTATGAGCATGCGGTTGTGAATTGACTTCTCAATAATGATGAGTTGCAACCATCCAATGTTCCTGCAAAGAACAGTTAGCAATAAAACACACGAAAGTGTCTTTGTTCACTTTCGTTGAATACAATTGCAAGAACCACGGTTCCCGTTGATCGAAGATAAATCTTGCTGTGATTAGGTAGAATTCGAAGAATCTCTTTGTGGGGTTTCGCGACTTGATCTAGCCGTTCTCAAACCGGGCGTCCCAAAGTAGACAACACGGAGTGGTGAACCAAATAATTGAGAATCAGCGATTGATGAAAAATTGATTTGAAAACAATCGCGTATTGCTTAGAAGAAAGAGTTTTGCAATACGAAGAAGGTTTTATGAGAAATATCAATTTTCAATCTGCAATACTTTTTATATTTGAAACTGAATACACATTCGATGTACTAGAGAAAATACGATTTGCACATCGAACGGTTTTTCCAAAGTATTCGTCAATTCATTTCCTGGACCAAGGTTGATTCATGAGTGAATCGCCCCATCGTTTCTATCCAGTTGTCACAAGTTTGATCTTTAGAAAAGATCTCACATGTCACCCACCAAGAGCTTGTTTGATGTTGGCTCTAGAAGGACTTCCATCTTCATTGTGAATATTTAACATATTACTCGGATGTTCTGGCAATACCACAAGGATAATGCGTAGGACTCTCAATATATACTTACTTTCTACATTGTTTGAAACAACAAATCTTCAATAATTTTGTGTCCTAATGAGATTTTATGGATGATCTCTTGGCTCTAGACTTAATTTTGCATTTTGGTTTCCTATGCCGGAGACTAGGGAGAGGGTCTCCTTCTTCAATATCAACGATCTCTAAGAGAAAGTCGATAGATTATGTTTTTTGATGATTCGGGTGGTCCAGGATGGTGAAAGATCAAGTAAGCCATGTTTAGAGATAGAAAGAATAGAGAGGGTGTTCTAGAGAGAGAAAATAAAAACAAAAAGAAAAAAGGTTAGATTAGAAGCACCAACCCTTCCAAGGATGGAAGGGGTATTTATAGTTACAACCTAAACATCCTCCTGTCAGACTGTGGATCAGGCATACAGTGGGTAAAGACCCGTCCTTCCTCCACGGTGTTGCTCTAAACTAATAATTAACTAGCTAACTAACTAAATAACTAGTAAATAACGATATGTCTATGAGCTAACATGTGCTAGACTATAATTGGGGTGACCGACACTTCCTTATGGAATTTCTAATTCCTAACAAGATCAAACTCTAGCTTTTTCTTAAGAACACATGAATGTTCTTACAAAACTTTTAAGAAATGTCTTAGGGTTTTTGGACTTTTTAGATATACGAGAGGGGTGCAAGTTTTTCTATGTGTTTATGTAAACATCTTATGTAAGATCAAATTTCATCAATACATGTGTCATGTGACTCATGTAAAACGCCACATAGGGCTAGAATGAGGAGGTTTAGAGTTTTAGATATTTTCTTGTGTTTTACGGAGTGTAGTTTGAACCTGGTAATTACTATCATTAAGTATTTAAATCACAAAACTTAAAACCGGGTACCATAAAAATATGAAACTTGTAAAAATGCTAAAATTTATCACTATACTCAATACAAATATATTAAATGAGTGATTATTATAACGGAGCGTGTAAACATTGTTAAAACCTAGAAACGTAGGTTTAAATATGCGTATAACGCAATTTATCAAAAAATAATGAGATTGTTGGGAAATGACAGTATAATTATTTAAAGTAGACTAAAATTAGTCTATGGTGATATAAAAAGGTCAAAATATGGTTTTTGATATTTCTGGGATAACCTAACGGTTCTACGTAAAGTCTAAAAGTTACGCGATTTAGGGTAAAACGTAAAACGTGCGAAGTTTTTGCAAAAACGAAAAAGTAAGAATATAAAATATGAATTATAAAAATATGGAAACCGGAATGTATAAAATATGTGCACTAAGTATAGTCTAGATTCAAATAACCTATTCGGTTAATCGTAAAAGCAAGTTTACTTAATAGTTAAAGATTAAGTTAGGAAATTAATTAAATAATGACCTTATAAATTGTGAATTGTTACATGTCATACATTTTTCATTTCTGTTTGTTTGGTTTTGTTTGATTTTGATTGTGTTTTGTTTGTTTTTGTTTTTCTTCATTCGGTTCTATTCTGTTGTAGTTTGCTGATTTGAACTATACAGCGTATTCAGTCCTTGAATACGGCGTATTTCGTTTTTATTTAACATATAACGTATCGAATTTAATTATTCAGATTCGACATATTTAGTTTTTGGATATGGCATATTCTGTTTTAAATCATATTTAAAACCCTAATAGCTCATACGGTGAATCTGTTTTGGCAAATACGGTGTATCCAAATTTTTTAAAAACATCTTTGAATTTTTTAAATTATAAATACGGTGTATTGATAACCATAAATACTGTGTATTTAACTTTTGAATTAAATATCTAAATTTTAACTTTATTGCGTATACGGCGTATTCAATTTACTACATATGGCGCATCGACTGTCTGATATCAGCAGTAGTTTAATTTTTTGTATTCCGTTTTCGTTCTTAGTTTTCTGTAATTTTCTTCTTCGGACCTATCCTACTGATACTATTGTATTTTTTTCAGGTAGTGCATGACCAGATGTTCGAAACAGGAGCTCGTTAAACCCTATAGTGAACCGGAACAAGCCTTTCATTCATTAAAGAAGCTTTTCAAGACCACAAGCTTTGATTGCTCGAGTTCATTATAATTCGATTACTTTTCTGATCAAGAAGCTAAGTTTGAAGAAGAAATCACAGTAACAATGACGGACCCAACTATGGAGTAATACATGATTAAGACCCGAGAAGACTATGGTTCGAGATGTTGTTAGGCTGTTAGGCCTAAGTTTGATGCAAAGTCCATATTTGAGTTGAAGAGCCAGTTTCATAAGGAGTTGCGTGAAATCACTTTTAGTAGCTCAGAGAATGAGAATGCTAATGAACATATTGAAAGAATTCTCGAGATTGTTGATTTACTCACCACTCAAGTTGTGACTGCTGATCAACTTATGCTTAGAGTTTTTCTTATTACACTTACAAGAGCTGCAAACATATGGCTAAAGAATGAACCAGTTAGTACAATTACTACATGGGACTCTCTTAAGGAAATTTTTTTGAAGAAGTATTGCCGACCTGCTCTGTTAGATATTAGTTTTCACATACACATCAAACCATAACAACAAGGTGGCGAATAAGTGGAATTATAGAGAGAGAAAGTTAGAGGTTTAGGGAACTTTAGTGAGAGAAAGAAAATTCTTATTATGAGCTCCAACTCTCTACCTTGGGAGGTAGAGTATTTATAGTCTTACATAAACGCACACATCGGGCGTGGATCGGGCATCACGGTGGGTAAGACCCGTCCGTCCTCCACGGTGTTACTTAACTAAATACTACTTAACATAAAGAACTACGACTACGAGCTTTCTAACGATTACATATACTTGAGGTGACCGACTTTTTAATACACGGAATTTCTAATTCCTAACAATCTCCCCAAGGAGGTCACCTCAATCATGTACCAAAATTACATTGAATACAAATAGATATTACATTAACAATTGATCTTGCATTCTTGATGTAGTCTTTTGCTCCTAAGCTCGTAGTCATTAATTCTTCACATTGCATGTTTGGTTACTTCAAGTGGAGGTCTTTTCTTGATCCGTGATAATAAATTTGTGCCGACTTTTGAGATCATCACTATCAAAATCTCGAGACATCCTTTGTGGTGTTGGTATTATGTGATGTTGTGACATTAGGACCGACATGCTCACATTACGAATCATGAAATCTTCTCATCGAGTAGCGGAAGCTTTGTTGATTCATGATATTGGCGTGATAGCGAAGCATGGAGTGTAAATATCGAGTCATTGATGCACTAATCATGATTTCTTTTGAGATGAATGTGATAAGTGAGCATGCGGCTATGGATTGATCGCTTCATTCGATCGATTTGCAAGCGTCGGGCGTACTGCATACAACAGTTAGCAATAAATCGTACGAAAGTGTCTTTGATCACTTCGTTGAATTGAGGTACACGCCCACGGTTCCCGTTGATCGATACATGTCTTGCTTGTGATCGGTATAATTCGAAGAATTTCCTTGACGAGGGTTTCGCTTGTTGCTCTATTGTTCTCAAACCGGAACATCTCAAAGAAGACAACACGGAGTGAGTGAACCGGTAATTTTAAGTTCACCGATTGATGAAAAGATATTTGAAAAACAATCGTGTATTGCTCAATAGAAATTGTTTTTGCAATACAACGAAGGTTTTATTGAAACTCAATTATCAATCATAAAACACCTTTTGGTTTGAAAAATGAGTACGGTCGATGTGCTAAAGAAAAGAGTTTTACGCACAACGACCGGTTTTCAAAGGTATCCGTCAATCCATAACTCGAACGAGATTGATTCAAGAGATTGAATCGCCCCATTGTTTCATTCGGTTGTCACATGGTTGATCTATATAATAGATCTCACATGCCACCTACCGAGAGCTTGTTTGATGTTGGCTCGAAGGCTTTCCATCTTCATTGTGAATATGTATACACATCACTCGGATGTTACGGCAATACCACAAGGATAATCGTGGGACTCAAGATATAATCTCTCTTTCCACATTGTGTGAAAGAGAGTCTTCATTGAAAGTGTCCTAATGAGATTTATTGATGATCTCGTGGCTCTAGACTCAATATGTGCATATTTGGATTACGTTGGGAGACTAGGGAGAGGTCTCCTTCTTCAATATCAACAATCTCTAAGAGAAAGTCAATAGTTAATGTCGGTTCCCGTGAGAATGAAACAATTCCTATTAAGAGGAACTTGAGTGGTTTTGAAAGTTGAAATGCGATCGTCCTTTGGGTCCATGACGTCTTGTCTTCAATACCGATGTTTCCATCGGTAGCATATGAATTGAACCCGGTTTACGCCCTAAGGTTGAATAAATGGAGGCTATTTGTTTTCACCCTTTTCTCATTCAATTCTTTTAATTCTTCAACCCCTTGCTTCTTCGAGACTTCATAGCTAGAACCTTGTTGGGTTTATTCCGATACTAGCTCGGTCTTAGTCCGCACTCTTCCCATATCTCATTTTTCTCCTTTTATCATCATACCTAAGGACTTCTACACTAACTAGTGGATTGTCCCTGGGTAGATCCCTACGGTTATGGCGGATCATGGGAACACATACCTAACCTTATCATCCTTATATCACCGTACATGAAGTAAAGTTGGTCGGTCAATTTGGTATTGTTCATCTCCCATTGGAACCAATTGAAAACCATTTGAAAATCAATCCAGATACTTGTGATATATTATCAAAACATTTTGTACCTGAATTGTTTTTGATATTTTTAGAACAAGTGCTCCCCCTCAACATGTGCATCAAATGTTTGAAGTCGTTGTGCACACGGAGGCAAGAGGAAGAAATTACTTCTTTGATTACCATTTTCTAAAAAAATATCTCCATCACTTCCTTGATCAAATCAAGAAGATAAAGCATTTCCGGGAAGGATGAGGTTTTCATAAATTTGCTCCCCCTCAATCTGTGCCTCGAGATATGAAAAGAGTTTGCACATACAAGAGGAACACGCACATTGAGATAAGTTGATCACGTTTCAAATCATAGGTTTAAGATAGATGCTCCCCTCAACATGTGCATGGAAAATTTGAAATCGTTTGTCACATGTGAGAAGGATAGCATGTACATCCTTATAAAACCAATTACCGAATTATCGGTTTAAATCAATTTAAATCACACATTCTCCCCGATCACAATTATCACATCATATGAGATTTGTGATCTCTTATTGATTTAAATTGATTTGAAAGCTTTAAGGAATTGTGACTTGATTATGAAAGCATTTTGTGATAAGGATCGGATTTTACGACTTTAAACTCCATTGATAAAACATGCGTGTACATCTTTTGAAAACAATTTAATGCCAAATAACTTTTAATTTAATTGAAATCATTCTCCCCTCAATCAATGACATAGGTTGTTGATTGAGAGATAGAGATTTTGACAAATAAGTCCGATGATTATCAAAAATAGAGACGAGTTATTTTCAAAGCATTTAGTTTTCAATGAAAAATGTTTATAGAATCGAGCATGGAATTTTGAAGGCATGATAAAACAAGGCTCTGTTCTTTCTTTAAAACCGGGTTATTGCTGAAAAGACAATAAACCATTGTTTCTCTTACTCCCAAAATATATATATATTTTTTTTTAAATAATAAACATTCGAACAATATCTAAAGACCCGTGTCATTCTTTGAATGATAACACCAAGACCGTAGATATAATCGAATCGAGAGAAACAAGACAAAATGACAATATTTTTGAAGATTTTGAATTTTCAAATTTTTATGGATTTTGAAGGTTTTATATTTTTCTATTTGTTTTTTTTTTTTTTTTTTTTGAAGGTTTTATAATTTTGTATTTAGCTTTTGAAAAAATATTTACAAGAGACAGATGAAGATAGACCTTTACTCCTCGTCTTCCTCCTGAAGGCGTTTGAGTGTTTCGGTTGAAGGCTTTTAAGCCAAGGCGTGGAAGAATAAACTCAAAGCGTTCTCTTGAAGAGCTTTGGTGAAGATGTCGCTAAGCGATATTCGGACCTCACAAAATAGAGTTCCACCACACCTTTTTCCACTTGTTCCCCGATGAAATGATGTCGAATGTCGATATGCTTTGCTCTTGAGTGTTGAGCGTTGTTGCATGAGAGCAATAGCACTTTATTATCACAAGATGAGAGGATTTTGTTGAATTCAAAGCCATAGTCGATAATTGAGATCTCATCCATAAGATTTGAGCACAACAGATGACATGGCTATGTATTCACCTCTGTAGAGGAAATAGAAGTACTCATTTGCTTCTTTGAAGACCAGCTCACAAGCTTATCACCCAAAACCGAGCACCTCCAGACGTGCTTCGACGTGTATCTTGACAACTGCATGATCGGCATCTGCATAGGCCGTTAGTGACATACCGGTGTCCTTGGTACCAAAGACCCATGTTGATGGTTCCTTGGAGATACCGAAGACCCGTTTAAGCGCTTCAAGGTGCTTTTAGTAGGCTTAGCACGGTATCTAGCACACATGCAAGCAATGAACAAGATGTACGGTCTACTAGCGGTGAGGTACATCGAGGATCCAATCATACTACGATATTTCGTTTGGTCAATCATGATCCCCGAGTGGTCCTCATCTAGTTTGGTTCGATCAATCATGGGGGTGTCAACAGGTCACTTGAATCAAATCCAAATTTCTTTAAGATCTCTGTTGCATATTTAGATTGATTTATGAAAATGCCTCCGGGACTTTGTGAAATTTGTAATCCCAAGAAAATGACATTTGTCCCATCATTGACATTTGAAATTTTGAACTCATTTCATTCGAAAACGATCACATTCCATTGGGTGCAGCCGAGGCAAAATAATATCATCAACATAAATTTGAACATGAATTAAATGTTTGCACGACTTCACGGTGAATAATGTAGGATCAAGCGCTCCTTTGCTAAATCCGGTAGATAGAAGAAACTTTGTGATGTATCATACCATGCCCTTGGAGCTTGCTTTAAACCGTAAAGGGCCTTCTTCAAACGATAAGCGTGAGTAGGATGCTCTTGATTTACAAATCCTTGAGGTTGGGCGGCGAGCGACTTCTTTAAGGTCTCCGTTCGAAATGTCGTCTTCACATCCATCGATATACTATCATGTTCTTACTAGCAGCATTAGCCAAGAAGATTACGATTGCCTCGATTCGAGCAAGCTGGAGCAAAAGATTCTTCAAAGTCAATACCCTCCTCTTGACGGTATCCTTTAGCAACTAATCGAGCCTTGTTCTTCAACACATCACCATGCTCATCAAGTTTCACTTTGAAGATCCATTTAAGAGCAATAATCATAGCATCTGGAGCGGTACTAACTCCCATACATCAAGTCGATCAACCTCATGAATTTCATCTTGCATGGCATTGAACCACTATCTTCATTCATGGCGGCTTTAACATCTTTTGGTTCGATCTTAGAGTACGGAGTTGAAGAAGCACCATAAGGCATCGGTTGCAAGTTGTTTCCGGGTTGATACAGACGAGAGGATTTCCAATGATGTTGTCTAATGGATGATCGTGAGTCCATTTTCCGAGGTGTTCATGTGGCGGTTGTTGAGGGACCGAGGTAGGCGAGTCGATGTCTCTGAAGAAGATGGTTCGATGATGATTCGGGAGCAAATATGTTTTCAAATGGAGCATCTTCGTGGAGTAGCAAAGAGATTAACTTCATCATTGATGTCGAAACATTTCCATGATGTACATTTGAAGAATGATGATTTATTGATGAGGATCGAAGGATCAGCAGCGCTTCTCGGCTTAAAGATATTGAGACCGAGGATTGCCTTCATTCACGGGAATATGAAGCGACTTACATTGTAGGAATCGACACCTCATTAGTACTTGGATCATAAAGTTCATCAAATATAGGATCAAACAATTTCTTTAAATCATCTTGGATGGAGGTACATATGGAGTTTCTTGAGAAGAGTTTGGAACAAGGATGAACCAATGGGACTGTTTTGAAGTGCGGGTCTGAATCGGGTGTCCAGGAGCCATTTGACCGGTCGACTCATCAAACGTAACGTGAATTGTTTCCATGATATTTTGGGTTCTTTTGTTGTAGATTCGGTATCCCTTTTGTTTGAAGCATACCCTACAAATACTCCAATGTCGCTTTAGCTCTAAGTTTGCCTAAGTCTTGTCCTCATTAGTTGGATAACACAATGCACCAAACACACGAAGGAAAGAGATTAGGTTTTCTATTGTGGACAAGTTCATATGGAGTTTTCCCATGAGCGGTGTGAATCGGAGAACGATTTTGTGTGTAGCATGCGGTGGCAATAGCTTGACCGGAGAAACATTGGAACCTTTGAGTAAATCGGCATTGTTCTAGCGGCTTCTACAAGAGTTCGATTTCGTCTTTCAACTACACCGTTCGTTGAGGAGTTCGAGAACACTTCTTTGATGGTGATTCAATGCTTTCATAGAAGTCACTAAGTTGTTTGTTAACAAACTCGGCCCATTGTCATTCGGATAATTACATTGTTTTGTTGAGTCGAACTGCAATTTGTTTGATGAGTTTCTTGATGATATCGGAGTTTCATCCTTTGTCCTTAAGAACTTGACCCAGTGAATCTAGAGTAATCATCAACCACAACCAACACATATTTCTTACCAAAGATGTTCGCACTCTCATTGGTCCACACAATCCATATGAAGGGTATGAAGAACTTACGTAATTGAGTTGTAGGTTTGGGTTTGTGGGCAAACTTTTGCTTTTACCCAATTGGCATCTTGAACAAAGATGATCCTTTTCATACTTTAGTCTAGGTAAACCTTCAACTAGGTCCTTCTTGGAAAGATCGTTGATGGTGCGAAGTTCAAGTGATTGAGACGGCGATGCCATAACCATGACTTTGTTTTTGAAGCCTTTGATAACAAGCGATTGGAGAAGCCCTCATCATGTCATCGATAGAGATGGTGTAAAGATTTGAGCCACGAGTTCCTTTTAAGTTCCTTACCATTAAGATCTCTAACAAAGCGGTATGTTTTCGAAGGCTACTTCTAGATCGAATCACGAAATTGACCAGCAGAGAAGATTATGACCCAAACCTTCCACATAGTAAACTCTAGAGATGACACTATCACCAACAACGTAATCTCCATAACCCATATAGCACCGAAATGATCATTACCTAATCTAATGATCCGATGAATTTGCTCACGAAGTTCATGAGCGCGACCGGTCTCAGGTCATATGCTTGGAGCAACTGAGTCCGGTACCACGAGCGATTTGAATGATCTGCAGTTGAACATGACGAGGAATGGATAAGCGGATAATTGGGATCCCCATGCAAGAATGGGTTCCATTTGGTTAGTTACTGGTTGGAACACCCACATCGAAATAGAAGCATTCATATCGAAAGTGAGGCAATGGAATCATTGTGAATAGATGCGATACTAGTGTATCAGTATTAGCCATGTTCACGGTGTGATCACTTCTTAAGGAATAGTTCTACCGGTAGGCATCCATTTTCTAGTGGGCATTATCGATTAGTCTTATGACCAGCGGTATCCAATAAAAGCCTATTTTCTTGAATGTTCTTCCGTGGGTTTCCTTTGTTTTCTAACTTTCTTTCGTTTTGCCTTTTAGCCTTCTTAGCATGAATTTTAGCATTAACAATATTAATCGGACAATTAACATCATTAGGCAAAACATTAACACCACATTCATGATTAGAAGCGAATTCAAGCGGACATCGGTACAAGGTTTGCAAATAGTTTGAATTGAATTAATTACTGATGCGCCTATGGCTAATACTAGAATCAACACGATTCGTTTTATTCGATTCAAGCTTAAAGTTCCTAGATTGTTCTTCTACTCTTTGCCGTGCACATTCTTAGCTTGCGAGGTCCTATCATTCCTTGTATTGTCTTGAGACTTTGACTGCTCCCTTTAATGTCACCGATTACTCTGTAGAGGAATGGGAACATTAGTTGGTTTAACTACTCTTTGCATCACTGTTTAGATGTCTTTGGGATCCGAACTACATGCAGTACACTAAGGTTCACTTTCTTAAAACTAGAGTCTTGAGATTTGTACTCCTAGAAGGCACACTTGAATTCTCTGTTAGTGCAAATATTACGATATTTAATCTATCTGATCTCGTTTGTTTTGATTGATGACAAACATGTAACTTGTAATACATAACGTAAAATGTACAAGTTACTTGTAATCACACTTTGTCTCAACATACATTCAACACCTCTCGATGTCTCAAGTCCTCGTATGTTACAACACGAGTTCGTACATGTTTGTTATGTGGCATTATGATCAAACCCATTAACAAATCATTTAGAATGTTTAAAATACGTTTAGAGTCACTAAGTATTTTAATAGGTTAACCATTCTATTTGAACCTCATTTTACATTTTGCATTCACAAGTATTTCATACTAATACTAAAGTTTACTTACACTTGACAAAATATATTTTATTTTGACAAGCACTCTTTACAAAAGGTAACTAGACATTTTATTAACTAGTTACATAATACATTTTACAAGTTTACCTTGATAAACTTTTAATCTAAAATGGAAATACATGTTACATCATGTCATGCATCATCTTTGAAATCCTTGGAAGATCACTTGAATATTTTGGTTAGATTGATACTCGATAAATCAAATGTGATCTTAGTAAGATTTAGTAATATCTTGCAAAGATTTGAAGAAAGATTTTTAGATTTTATGTCGGTACCCACGGTACCAAATTGTATAAAGGACGGAACCCTTTTAAGGGGTTCGTGGTCCGTGGACGCTCCTGTCCACTTTTGGCTATAAATAGAAGCCCATTGTTTTCCCATTTCTTCACCACTTTAAAGCAAATCTTCTCCACCTTCTTGCATACATTTAGATCAATCATTAACAATGTAGTAACACACATTAAACACCCTAATGATCATGATCATAATGCTTCTAACATTCATCTTTGTTGTAAGCATACTCTTTGATCAACCAAGGAAATCTTGGAGATCTAGCCATCCCCACTCACCACAAGTTGAAGATCTATCACAAGAAGTTTAGGGAACTTGTGATCTTCATCATGAAGGCTTCCTATCAATGGAAGTTCATTTAGAAGTAGTTATTCATATCCATTAGACATTTGTGTCATGGATCATTAGTGTAAACATCATTGCATCATAACAACACTTTCACCAAACTAGATTAGATGGTTTATGTGTTTGTGCCATAAAACACAAGGTTTATTATGTTGGGCCATAAAACATATTGGGAGTGGTTGTACCCTTGTAAAGAACTCGACATCTAGCTTAGTGTCGGAAATATTGTATAAGCGACGTTAGGTTGGTTCTACCTCGAACTAGAACCCGGTATTTAGCTTTGTACCGGAAAAAGTGTAGCGACGATTGTAAGGTTTTCTCCGCCGAGAAGGGAGCTTGTTGATTTAGTGAAGTAACTCTCGAGTTGGGTACTCGGGGAGTAGAGTAGGCGGAAAGAAGATCCGTGACCGAACCACTATAAATCCTCGTGTTCGGTTTGCACTTTCCTTTCTTTATCTCTTTACTTTTATACTTGCACTATACTATTGTTTGTGATGTGGTTTGATGTTCATGATTGTGTGACAACTTGGTTTACCATGCTTTATATTAGTCACAAACAATAATTGGTACTTTCATATTATAACAAGCTTCATAGCGATTTGATACTAAAGATCTAAAGTTTTTAAGCGGTAGCGTATTCACCCCCCACGTTTCCACAATTGGTATCGAGCCACGTAGCTCGTATTTTCAAAACAAATGGTTTTAAAATGAGTGCGATCCATGTATCAAATTACCATTGAGCGAAAATAATATGAAAAATGTTTTGCTTGTTATACTTAGAAATTTTGTTGTTAAATGTAACTTTGTATACAAGCTTGAAGGTTTTCTTGAAAAGTAAAATAAAAAGTTTGTTGAAAGAACTAGTAAGTATTGTATTGTGTGCTCATAGAAAATTTACGAAAAATATGATTTTAAAGAAGTGTTTGGGATAACTATAAATCTAGTTGAAAAATCACCTCAGTAAATGTTTAAGATAAGTTACATAAGTAGATATATTGTTAAATATGTGTATTATATGTTTACTACGAAATCTAGTAAGTCGCACACGTTTCTCTATGTCAAATACTAGTTTTGGTGAATCATCTCGGAGGACCACGGCACCAAATCTTATAAAGGCGGATCCCTTTATTTGGTTCCGTGGAATCCGTATGTCTGATGTCACGATTTTTGGGCAACTTCAAAAATCATAACTAATTAACCGTAAGTCCGTACGAGTCGAGCCACCTATCATTTTAAAGGGAATTGAGTCTACTTTCATTTAAAAATACTCTCATGGCCTGAGTCTAATTTTAAATAAGTGAAATTGACCAAATACTACAGTATGTCTAAAATATTGAGTTTCGCTTTAACATAAAAACTCAAAATTTTGAATCAAGCAATTTAAGTTGGTATTCTTAGAACTTTGATACAACTTCCTTTAAAACTAAATAATTTGGTAATATGTTTAAAGGAAACTAATCAAGCTTGGTATACATCGTCATATTTAAGCATAAAATGACGAAAAGTGTCTTTCTTGTTATGCTATGCTAAATGACCACTTGTTTATGTTGTTTGCATATATGTTGCTTGCTTATTTTTCAAATTGTTGTTTATACTTGTTTGTTTGCATAATATAAGTGTCAATCTTGCCATGTTATTTATTCACTTGTTTGACGATTTCTTGTTTATGCACAATAGGTTATTTGCTAGATTTTGTGCACTAAGTTGGAAAATTATTTTACCATCGCTTGTAGAATTAGATCACTTCGTTTGCATAGGTTACTAACATCTCGCATAACTTATGAAATGTCATAACTCACTTAGCAATGAGTACTAAGTAAATTAGTCAAGTACTTTGAAAATGAAGGTGTTAAGAGAGTGTTTGGTACAAGGACAAAAACAATGTTGTATGATGTAATTTATTTGTTTTTACTTTGTAGGATGATAATATGACTTAAAACAATGTTGTATGCTAACGGTTTATGCGGTGGATAGCACAAGTGTGTTATCAAATTTTACCCATTTTCACTTTTATGTGAAAATCGTTAGTATGGTCAAAGTCTATGCTCCACTATATTTGTATATGTGGTATCGACTTTTCTAACTAGAAGTAATTAATGTCACATGTTTTAAGCAAAATTTGAGTTTGGAAAACTCCCGACACCTAAAAATGGGTCTGTGAACTTTTACGATGTCCACGGATCGACGGCACCAAAATGTTGGTACCGTCTGTTATGTATTTTGGTACCGCCATACACATACAGGCGGACCGGCGGCACCAATTTAAGGGTTCCGGTGTGTAATGAAATGGTGCCGTGAATCTTACAGGTAAGTTATTGAATTTTACTAAATCCGTAATCTAATTTACAAACTTCGTTTCTAGGATAGTTGTTAATGCATATCTTTCATACCTCACTCAACACATCCTCAATGGATTAACTTAGGATGTTTGACATGATTTTAGACACTTCCATCTCATTAGAAACTACCATCTTTGTATGGATTAACATCAAATCCATGAATCCTTAGTTCCATAAATCAACACATTCAAGATGATCATTTTCACACCTTCACTGTTACTTTTCCTCAAGCTTAGCATTTCTTAAAGTAAAATCAAAATGACTAAATCCTTAACCTCAAATAAGCCACTTAAGAAAACCACTAGGATTAGCATTCGATCTTGTTGCTTCATTAACTTGAGCTCTTCATCCTCAAACTCATTACCTCTCAACATCTCATCACCCATTCAAGATGTGAACTTTCTAAACTTGAGTACTCCAACTCCACCACCAAAAATCACCCACCATCATCCAAAACAACTTCACTACCAAAGTCTCCAAAGCTTGTTCCTATCAAACTTTGTGCAACACCACCAACATCTCCTCACCCGTTTGCGGATGACTTAGATGACTTACCGAGACTAATAAACCCGGACTCATTATTTGCAAAGATATCATACACAAGTCTAACATATGACTATAGATATTGTTTTGTATCTACATGTATTGCCTCACCTGGTTAACATGAAAATAATGTGTCATCCTTCAAGACAATAAGTATTTACATCGAGTCATAACTCACACATATGTTAAATACATATAATCAAGTCTTGTTATCCTTGAGTTCAATCTAAGCTTTATAACCTCAACAAATTAGGATTGACAACTTAAGTATGTCATCCGAAATATTCAAGTATATGCGACTTACGATTGTAGTCATTAAAAGTCATATCCAGAAAATCAACACCCAGTATTTTAACAACACATGTTGAAACACTTATCCAAAACAAAAACCCACGGTGCCACTTATCCTCTTTGACACCTACTATCCTCTTCCATCTTTTGGCACTATTAACCGTATTGCTCATGAACTTCCAAGAGTATACTTTAAATCAAACGTGCCCTTTCAAGGTGAACCTATACCTCAGCCCCTAAGCTTCATAGACATAACCAAAACTTCAAGCACTTCACCCGCTAGTTGTAGTAACCAATGAACCATAAGAATTAGTATCCGTACTTTTTGTGTTCAACATCTGTGGACAAATAATCAACCTAAATACTCCCATAGCACAACAAACCCTACATCACCACATCCTTATTTAGACACACTAGAAGACCTACCACCTAGATCAACCAATCCACCATCCTTGCCATCATTTGAATTCATTGAGTGTATTGCTCAAAAAGCCCTTGTGTCCAACACTTGTCTTGAATCAAATGCGTTTGAACAAACTCAACCATCCTTTCCCACATATAAGGACTTAGATAATTCATTATGGCTAGAACCTCAACTATCAAATAAGCATGGTGCTCTTGGTAATTGTTGTCAATTTCCACTAGGTATAAGTAGTACTACCTTCACAAATAATCAAAGTATTAGTAATACTTTGTCGTTAAACTCTGCATAAATTTCGTTAAACTTCAAATCAACATTTTAACAACATATGTTAAAATGCAATCTAAAGCCAACATCATACACCCCAAGCAACAATGACTCTTGAGGAGTATACATAAGAAACTCGAGTGAATTCCTCTTGTCATCATCTAGTGAATATAATCTTGAGACCAAGTTTATTTAGATGGGACTATCCGATTCAAACACTTTGGCTTCATATCTTCATTTAGGAAAACATGATGTTTTGAAGAACATTATGACTAAGATTCATGCATTAAGCTTTCATTTTGTTAAAAGGATATTGTATATCCTATGCATCACTCTTGCGACATAAATAGTTGTGTTACAAGAGATTTCATTACACCTCATTAGCTAAATGATCTTGAAACAAACATCTACAAGTTCTGTGAACTAGCATATCCAATTCATCTTGTCATACTTGTTTTCATAAGCATGATAACTTTATCCCATGGGATAATCTCATTTGTTGAAAGATACTATTTGTATCTATTTCCTTTCAAGCGTACATCATAACCTAACCTTGCTCAAACCGAGTGCACATCCAAGGTTAAAACTACACAATTTTAGAGCATACACAAGATCTATTGAAGTTGGTAACCTCACTTAGATTCTTGTTAAATAATGTTCCAAAGAGCTTTCTTGAGAACGTTCTTAGTTTAACTTATTTCATTCTCTAGTCTTAGATGATCAATTCACATTAAGTACAAGATGTCATCCATTAGATCATACAATTAGCTGTGTAATTTGAACAACTTTCGATTCTAAACACAATATTAAAACACATTGTTTATCAAACACACCATTGTTGAAATTCATGTGTATAACATGACATCTTCATCTCCTTAGTTATATTGCATATTAGTTGTGTCACATTAAGCCAAGTATTGGTAAACTATCATCTTTATACACTTTAATAGGCAAAGTAGGAGTTCCATCTTTCTAACATGAGAATGATTCTTGGAGAATCTATTGCACTAGAAACTCAATTTGACCTAACGGTTGAATTGCTTCCTGGAGAGAAGTTGGGTTTGTGGAATCACCCGTAAAAATGGTCGTGTTTAGCCTTAATTGAGCACCGCTAGTAATAGTCTCATATTCATTCTCCAACTTGAAAAATCTGTTTTCCTATACTTGCCTAAAGTAAGTGTTAAAACATTGATAGTTTGCCTCGCCTTAGGAATACTAATCAAACAAGTAGTATATACTACTTTTCTTTTAAAACCACTTGCATTGCACTTACATGTGTTGATTACATGTTCTTGTTTGATACGATAAGTTGATTTGACATTATCTTAGTGTTTGATAACTAGTCAAATGTGTAAACCTTAGTAAAACCACTTGCATTGCACTTACATGTGTTGATTACATGTTCTTGTTTAATCGATAAGTTGATTTGACATTATCTTAGTGTTTGATAACTAGTCGAATGTGTAAACCTTAGTACGGTTTATCTTTATAATGCTTGTATTCTTGTTTCATGCTACTAAACGTTTAAACCTAAAACTTTATTTGCATGATACTTACTTTTGAATTAATTTTAGCATGATTAACATGTTACTTATGAAATCATAATATGTCATTTTGATACGTGATAATTCTGATATGATAAGTTTGTGTTTGAAAGCTATTAGTTGGCATTCATTATATCTATGTGTAGTACGATCCAAATGATACATGCTCCAAATTGTTATGTCTTAAACATGGCTTGCATGAATCTTTCATCTTGTTTCTTTTGCTTCTTGTCACACTATTTGTTTGCTACATATGCACATATAATATGTCAAAATGCTTTTGGTATGACAAACTTTTAGAAGCCTTTTTATCTTACAAATTAATCACATAGATTGTTGAGTTAATTTACAAGCCAAGTATGCTTAAGCGTCTAAGTCTAACGACAAAACAATCTCAAAATGAAATGTCTTGAATAAAGTTGTATTCTTGCATAATATGATTGTCTTGATGCTATCTTGTATGGTGATTTCTTGTCTACTAAAGTACAATGTGTTTTTTCTTATATAATATGTTATCATTTGATTTCTATCATGTTAACATCTTTTGTCACTAACAAATTTGTTTTGTAGGTTGATAACAAATTATTTGTTATCTCACTTGGTTCTAACTTTTATATGCTCATTTTTGCATAATCCCCTTTATTGCTATATAGATTAGTACTATGCTTTATGGGACCCCTACACTTGCATATAGTTCAAAAGAATATAGAATTAAGTTCTAGCTGGTTGGCTTTGCATTTTTTTCTTTCAACCGACCTCTTTCCAAATCTCATTTTAGCTTCCGCTTTCCAAAAATCATCTACATCATTATTTAGTTATAACAATACTCTGATCCTCTTCACTTCCTATTAGGAAACTACATGCCTCATCATACGATCATCTCGTATTAATCGAGAAAAGGTACGTGACTTTAAGGATGAAGCTCATTGTATGCTAACCATCATCCAGAAAAACATTACTAAGCTCACCTCTTTCGTTAACCCGAATAACCTCCTAAACACTTTGTTGTCATTCCGTATTTGATACATTGCACATTATGTTGGATGTCCACTAATTAAGGGGGAGAGAAATCCATTCACATAATTGTATTTTGTCAAAATTTATGTCTCTTAGACTCTAAAATACCAACACATAGATAAACACCACTTAGCTAAAACCAGTTCACGAAACCACAACTAGTTCAACCTTTTTAACTTTATATCACAAGTTTACACCAATACCTCATCAAGTGAAAAACACATCATGTGTTTTACAAACTTCTTCATCTCCACAATCAACGAATCTAGGATTTTCCTTAACCTAGCACCTTACAACTTCACTATCTAGAACACCATCATAGGATCTTATCCTTTCTCGCTTGACATATATCATGCATGTCATTGTCGGTGCAAGCGATATATTAATCGAACGACCATCTCCAACACGTTGGTCCATCCAACTCTCACTTATATGATGTCATTCTCATCCTCATATAGGTACTCATTATTATTATTAGTATTTTCCATATTGTCTTCACTTCTTTTCAAAGTGATAATTATCCATGTCGGTCAAAACCATACTAATACTACCTTTCCCATTGTCACCTAGAATAGGTCATTTTATAATTCGTGTTAATCAATGAGCGAATTTATCTTCATGTTATCACTTTTATATATTCTTAGATAGAGCGCATTATTGATTACCCTTGGGTTGAAGCATATGAGAACTTGCTCAAAACAATAGGTTGTTAGCATCAATAAATCATTCAAATCATAACCCTTATGCATCATTGAAATGCAATGTCCATTCATTTTTCTCTTAGCTTTGGTCACTTGACATGATGAAAGGATTGCATGAATCCATATTTTATATTTGCTATACATACGAGTTTCTAACTCTTTAATAGCTTCCTACCTAATCACCACCACCTTCCATCACCACTTTCACTAATCATCACCACCATGGATTAGCGAAAACTTGCTTTAGTAAATGTCAAGTCATCTACCATCACCACATGAATCCTACTAGTAAACCGACACCAACACTAGCACCACTAGTGGCACACCGATGTGAGACTTCATATCTTCTTTCTAGGAATTATTTTGTAGGTTTTATCATATTATATTCTCACTTTTCTTATGATTGTAATTAGGAGACTACACTTCATGAGATCTTTGATTATATCATTTATCACATATATACATCTCATTTTTCTTTGTGAAAAGATGAAATATATTGCACTAATGTTTTTCATTGTAGGTTCATCATCATATACACTCGATTGTATATAACTTACTCATCTAAGGATGAAGTTTGCATCAATTATTTTTACACCCTAGAACAAGGAGGAATATCCTTTAAGCACTCATATTGCATCGTCTATACACTTGGTTGTATATGACATATTTGTCTAAAGACAAAGCTTCTATTATACTAATATTTATTTTGAAGGTTCATCTTGGCCTAGAGCAAGGGAGCTTCCGTCAAGAATTCTTGAATGCATCTTATACACACTTTGTTGTATAACACTTACTCGTCAATAGCGAATATAGTTTTGCACTAATATTTGTTTTGTAGGTTTTAATCATACCGGCGCCTCAAACAAGGGGAGCAACCGTCGAGGGGAGCATGCACGCATTTAGCATCATTCTCACTTTTCAACAAGCATTTGTGCTTGATAAAAGTGGAGAAAATAGGCTAACATTACTATGCATTTTCTTTTCATATATTTCTCATAATTTTTGTTGCATAAAACTAACCTTGATGTAGGTTAAGCCTCTTTATTTGATCCATGGATCCGCTACCAAACAAGGAGCGGATTGAAGTAGGCGATTTAACTTCACTAGGGATGATGCAAGCTCGCCTTTTGGGGAGAAATGAAGTTAAACTCAAGGGCACGCCCTTTTGTTTCGACAAAGGGGAGAAGAGTGTAAACGGAGAAGGTAATGTAAAGGTAGTAAGGATACAAGTAACTTTTTACATTGTACTTTCTATTACGTTTACATATCTTTGTCATCATCAAAAGGGAGATTGTTAGTGCAAATATTACGATATTTAATCTATACTGATCTCGTTTGTTTTGATTGATGACAAACATGTAACTTGTAATACATAACGTAAAATGTACAAGTTACTTGTAATCACACTTTGTCTCAACATACATTCAACACCTCTCGATGTCTCAAGTCCTCGTATGTTACAACACGAGTTCGTACATGTTTGTTATGTGGCATTATGATCAAACCCATTAACAAATCATTTAGAATGTTTAAAATACGTTTAGAGTCACTAAGTATTTTAATAGGTTAACCATTCTATTTGAACCTCATTTTACATTTTGCATTCACAAGTATTTCATACTAATACTAAAGTTTACTTACACTTGACAAAATATATTTTATTTTGACAAGCACTCTTTACAAAAGGTAACTAGACATTTTATTAACTAGTTACATAATACATTTACAAGTTTACCTTGATAAACTTTTAATCTAAAATGGAAATACATGTTACATCATGTCATGCATCATCTTTGAAATCCTTGGAAGATCACTTGAATATTTTGGTTAGATTGATACTCGATAAATCAAATG
This sequence comes from Chrysanthemum lavandulifolium, assembly GCA_022545495.1. NCBI lineage: Eukaryota > Viridiplantae > Streptophyta > Magnoliopsida > Asterales > Asteraceae > Chrysanthemum > Chrysanthemum lavandulifolium. Next base: position 174,914,545 of record CM040246.1, read on the forward strand.
TGATCTTAGTAAGATTTGGTAATATCTTGCAAAGATTTGAAGAAAGATTTTTAGATTTTATGTCGGTACCCACGGTACCAAATTGTATAAAGGACGGAACCCTTTTAAAGGGTCCGTGGTCCGTGGACGCTCACATCCACTTTGGCTATAAATAGAAGCCCATTGTTTTCCCATTTCTTCACCACTTTAAAGCAAATCTTCTCCACCTTCTTGCATACATTTAGATCAATCATTAACAATGTAGTAACACACATTAAACACCCTAATGATCATGATCATAATGCTTCTAACATTCATCTTTGTTGTAAGCATACTCTTTGATCAACCAAGGAAATCTTGGAGATCTAGCCATCCCACTCACCACAAGTTGAAGATCTATCACAAGAAGTTTAGGGAACTTGTGATCTTCATCATGAAGGCTTCTATCAATGGAAGTTCATTTAGAAGTAGTTATTCATATCCATTAGACATTTGTGTCATGGATCATTAGTGTAAACATCATTGCATCATAACAACACTTTCACCAAACTAGATTAGATGGTTTATGTGTTTGTGCCATAAAACACAAGGTTTATTATGTTGGGCCATAAAACATATTGGGAGTGGTTGTACCCTTGTAAAGAACTTCGACATCTAGCTTAGTGTCGGAAATATTGTATAAGCGACGTTAGGTTGGTTCTACCTCGAACTAGAACCGGTATTTAGCTTTGTCGGAAAAAGTGTAGCGACGATTGTAAGGTTTTCTCCGCCGAGAAGGGAGCTTGTTGATTTAGTGAAGTAACTCTCGAGTTGGGTACTCGGGGAGTGGAGTAAGGCGGAAAGAAGATCCGTGACGAACCACTATAAATCCTCGTGTTCGGTTTGCACTTTCCTTTCTTTATCTCTTTACTTTTATACTTGCACTATACTATTGTTTGTGATGTGGTTTGATGTTCATGATTGTGTGACAACTTGGTTTACCATGCTTTATATTAGTCACAAACAATAATTGGTACTTTCATATTATAACAAGCTTCATAGCGATTTGATACTAAAGATCTAAAGTTTTTAAGCGGTAGCGTATTCACCCCCCTCGTTTCCACATTCTCTTTCATAGCATTGATGATCTGGAATCGAACTACTTAAAGGCACACTACGGTTCACATTCAAAACATTGGGAATCGAATGCCTATCATACTTGGCATTAGGCATCGAGCATGGAATCAAAGGATTAACTCTCACCTAATGATTTTGGCATATTGTGATCAAGCATTCTAAGATTTCTTGAGATCGTTTGGCATATAAACATGCATGTCCAATTGCATTATCATGAGGTTTCTCTAACTTATCCTCTTCAACAATCTCACATGAGACATTCTAAGCAATCCTTAAGGGATGAGAAGTATGTTTGAATAGCAAGTTTGTTGTTCCTTAGATGAGGAGGAACATATGTCATGAGACAAAGCATATTTATTACAAGAGTGAACCTTTGATACACCATTCTCCCCATTGGTCATTGGCATTTTCCTTTTACGACTCTTGATTCTCAATTTCCTTTTGCAATGAAGCTATTTGTTCGTTATTTTTTTATTCTGAGTGACCTTTATTGATTCAAATAACTCATTGAAATGACGTTTAACCTTTTCATTTTCTTCGAAAACTTTCGTTTTCCTTTTGTAATGCATTTACTAGGTTTTGAAGATGAAACGTTTGAGAATTCGAGAATCTAAAGGAGGAGGCATTTGGGAGCTGTCATATTGTTCGTTTGACCCTTTAATTGAGAGATTTGGGCTTTCAACTTTCGATCGTGTTGCATCGAGCTTGAATTTGTTCATCACGTTTGTTAATTTGAAAAGCGCATCAAACTCGGAGCATCCGAGGATGTGTTGATATTTGAAGTTTTGACATTTTCTTTAAGATGTTGATATTTTAGTTGTAAATTAAAATGCTCAACTTCTAGTTTAGAAAAATGTTTAACCAAATTGTCGTGATCATCGAGTTCAATTTTCTCGTTTAGTTTAGAATTAGTTTTTCAAGCTCAATGACACGATCATGGGAGACTTTCGAGAACAGATAGTTCATGAAATTTGGAAGCATTAATAGAGCAATTTGAAGCGATGAAAAATATATCTTGAGCAACACATTCGATAATAAGAGTCTCATTTAATGTATGCAAGTTCTTCCTTTCAATCTCATTATATTTTAGTGCGCTCATAGTCACTAACTTCAACTATCATTGCATCAAATTCCTTTTCCATTCCCTTGATATCAGTTTTATCCCTTTTAAGACTCTCAAAGTGATCTTTTAGAAGTTTAAAGAAAGGCATGACCTCGGTTAAATAACATTCTTTCATTTGCTCAAAACCCTTTCTCCTTCCGTTATACGATGGGTGTGATTCTTTTCTTGCAAGTTTTCTCAAAATCAACAAATAGTTGAAATATAACATATTGGCTAATTAAGGTCTTGCTTTTAGTGGCAATTGTTCTAGGAACAAGATGCATTGGTGTATTAGGAGGATACCACGATCGCTCTAGGCATTTTCCAAAGGGAGGGTTTGTTTCAACAATTTTTCAACTTTACGCTTATCTAGATCCGTTTTCGGAAAACTTGTAAAAGTCGGCAATGTCGAGGCTTAAACATGTTCAAGAAATCGTTTTCCTTCTTGTAATCATGGGGTGTGATCTTTATTTTCTTCTCTCTACATTTAGGATCATCTAATTTCTTGTTCATCTTTTCCTAGTGACTTCATCGATTTCTTATCTTCCTCGATTGCACTCAACGCCTGACTAGGTTTACATCTAGGTTTAAGGATTTCATTGCCATCCTAAAGAACCTTATGAGCATTTCTAGCCCTTTTAATGACCTCTGGATTTAGTTCCTTAACAAGGGAATGCTATGCTTATCGCTTAAGACCCTATGCTTAGTGATCATGTGAGCGATCTGAATGGTGTTCCCTTGTATGTACAACTTGTTTTCAAGTTTGTTTTCAAAGTTTTGATTAGAAAAATCTTTCAAGAGTTTTGATTCCTTTGCATTAAATTCTTGCTTAAGCATTTCACATTTCTTGAAGTTCTTGTTTTTGCTTAGCGGTTTTAAGCTTTTCTTGCAAGAATTTAACTCTTGTTTTAATACTTCCTCTCGAAAATTACTTTTCTAATGATTATGCGCGCTTGGTCATCCATTTCACGCTCACGAGTGGTCAACTCAAATTTTGCACGTTGTTCATAAATAGCAACACGTTCTTTATAGGCATTTAGTTGAAATTACGGACTCATCGGGAGCGGTGGTGTATTCATCAAAATATAGTCATTGTTGATGCGGAGATGCATCACTTGGTACAACTTCACTTTCACTTTGTTTCACATATTGATCATATGGGACAACATTGATATTACCATATTTTCAATATTTGATTCAATAGTTTCGAGTTGATAGTACTTTGTCATGCATCTTTTGCACATCGACATCATCGTATAGTTTAGTACCTCGAGATGAGTTTGTCTTTGGATGGGCGGCTTGTGGTGAAGAGGAGACCTTGGGAGAAACCATTGGAGAAATGCTAGCCATAAAGATTGTGTGTGCGATGGGTCCATCATCCACATCAAAGTCGTATGCATCACAATCGGCGACTTGAAAGGCATTCGATGATTGTGACCTATCTCACAGAATAATTTGCTCATCCACATCGCATCATAGGTCTTGGCATTGCCCTCATTAAACAACAATTCCTCTTCATCAGCGGCACCATTGTCACGAGCTTGTACAAGCGACATCTTATCTGAAATGTCGGCGATACATGGGCGCTTTGGAGATGTGCGGTTTCTTGCAATGTGTCCTTCACCACCACGGTTATAACATTTGATCGGCTTAGCTTGACCTTGGTTACCATTCCTTCCTCGATTCGGTTACCAACATAACCTCTACCACTCCACCTCTTCCCACGATCATCTGTCTTTCTGAGGCTGGTTGCACCATGATCCTTCCATCTTCTTGATAGCTTGATTGTGTGGGTTGATCTTTGTTACGATGTTGTTGTTGGTTTGTGGGAGAATTCATGTTTTGACTAATCGGAAGAGCTAGTTGATTAATGAAGTTACCAGCGTGTGCATCGGCATCGACTTGTTTGAACATAGGGTCGGGAATGAGTTTGTGATTACCATTACCCAAGGTATGACTTGTGAAGCTTTGGTTGTGATTCGATGTTTGAGTAGAAGGCGGTTGAGTCATTAGGCGAGCTTGTCTCTCCTGGTTGGTTTTAGGCGATTGAGAACCAATTTTCAAACATAGCATGTCTCTCATTACGAAGGAGGAAGGCATAGAGTTGCTCATAGTTTTATTCTTCAATCCTTTAGTGAGCTTCACGGTGACAAACTTGTGCCATTCGGGATTCATGTTGTTTACAAATTTTGAGTTCGGTGAATGTTAGGCATAGTCATTCGATGTTCCTCATGTCATTCACCAACTTATGAAATCTCACATAGTACTCATAGACACTCTCATCGGCTTCATCTTGAAGTGTTCAAATTAAATCATAGAGTTGTGATTCTCTGTCTTCCATAGTTAGTTACGAACACGAGAGAAGCATCTTGACATTATCCCAAAGCGCCTTTGCATCGGTGTTGTGATTGATCGACTTGTAGATGTCTTTAGGAAGACCTTGAAGAACAATGTTAGAAGCCACGATATCGCATCGAATCTCTTTTCTCCTTATCATCAAGCTCATCATACATTTTAGGTCTGTCCATTCCGTAAATAGGGTTCCATCTTCATTAGTATCAAGTATATCTCTAGTCGTCTCAACTCGTCGGTCCTTCATCAATGGATTTGAGAATGTTGACACCATTTTCTTTTCAAGGCGATACAATCGATTCGTTGAGCCCAAGAATCGTAGTCGATTCTGTCAAGCATGGGTGGGCAGTATCCGGGCGGTTGAACATCCTCGACAGATGGAGATGATAGTAGGAGCGTTGGTAGACATGTTAACGGATAGTGCGGGATTTTATAACTCTATGATTAAGCGAGAAATAGATTCTTTCACGAGTTTTACTAAATCAAGAAAACCGCAAACAATCACCCAAGTCGCTAGAAGATAGTGCACCAAGTCGCTAACACCTAATTCGCTACACCCCAGTCGCCAAAGTCCCAGTCGCTAGACAAATGCAAGTCGCTAAGTAGTAACTCGCTAAGCCTCAGTCGCTAGCAAAATTTTGGCGACAATTAAGCTATCAGTCGCTAAAGATTCAAGTCGCTAAAGAGCGACTCGCTCTGAGACCAAGTCGCTACCACCAAGTCGCTACCGTGGTGGAGAGTCCACTACTTGTCTTTGTTAATTGCTAGGTCTAAGTCGCTAGCTCCAAAGCGTAACTTCGCTACAAAATTGTGAAGCAAGTCGCTCACGAAGAAATAAGTCCGAATGTCAAGTCGCTAGCAAGAAAAACCACATAAACATCACTTTTCAATCCAAAACAACCCTACCAAGATGATTCAAGCTTACCAAATGAAAACCTAAACACTTGTGATGATTCTAAACATAAAAGTACCAGAAAATCCAAACTTTAACACAAGAAATCAACCAAATGATGCATAAACCACTAAACTTTTTGAAACTCAAAAAACCACCTAAAAACCACTAGAAATCCAAAGATGTGCAAGATATGATCAAACCATGGCTCTTGATACCAATTGTTAGATATTAGTTTTCACATACACATCAAACCATAACAACAAGGTGGCGAATAAGTGGAATTCTAAAGAGAGAAAGTTAGAGGTTTAGGGAACTTTAGTGAGAGAAAGAAAATTCTTATTATGAGCTCCAACTCTCTACCTTGGGAGGTAGAGAGTATTTATAGTCTTACATAAAATGCCACATCGGGTGTGGATCGGGCATAGAGTGGGTAAAGACCGTCCGTCCTCCACGGTGTTGCCAACTAAATACTACTTAACATAAAGAACTACGACTACGAGCTTTCTAACGATTACATATGCTTGAGGTGACCGACTCTTTAATACCTGGAATTTCTAATTCCTAACAATCTCGAACTGCCAAAAAGATGGAGGCAATCAATAACTTTAAGCAAAAACCTGATAAAACTCTTTATCACGTTTGGGAACGATTCAAGGTTATTTTACTGAAATGTCCTAAATATTATTTGACATGTATGCAGGAGGTGATTTTGTTTTACAAAGGATTGGATTTGCCTACTTAACAGATTCTTGATTCGAAAGGTGCTTTACCTCAGATGAGTGCAGTTAATGCTAGGAAGGCTAACCAAGAAATAGACGGTCATTCTCAAAAGTGGCATGATGGTACCTCTACTAGGAGTAGAAGCAGTGATACTTCTGATGTTTATGCTGCTATTCAAGCTCAATTGAACAATCTTAGTAGAGAACTTAAGAAAGTGAATGAAAAGGCATATGCGGCTCAAGTTGGGTATGAATTATGCAATGGACCTCATTACACTAAGGATTGTCCATCTAAAGAAGAAGGAAAGACACTTGAAGAGGCCTACTACACTCAATATGGAGTGCCATTTCAATCATCAGAAAGATATAGAGCACACTGCTATAGGGTTCTACCAAAAGGATAATGGAAATCCGCCATACTACCAAAAGGATAATGGAAATCCGTCATATCAAGAACGAAGACAGACTTTGGAAGAGTCTCTTAATAAATTTATGGTTGAATCTGCAAAAATACATGAAGAAAATTCTGCTTTGATCAAATAAATTCAATCCTCTACAGATGCATCCATCAGAAATCAAGGAGCTTCGATCAAAGCATTGGAAATTCAAATTGGTCAAATGAGCAAGGTACTTCAAGAAAGAGGATCTGGAAGTCTACCTAGCTCAAATGAGACTAACTTGAGAGAGCATGTCAAGGTAATTACTACTAATGAATAAGTTGTATCTAATGTCCCTTTTCCTGGACGTTTGTTGGAAACTAGGGATGATGTGAAGCCTAAATTCTTCTTTAACTCATCCATAAGTTTAAGAAGATTGCTCAATGACAAGTCAAGAATAGAAGAAGAGATCAAAGCTACCATGAAATAAGAACGCTCTACAGTTTCTCAAGACGCTCTACAGTAGTATTCGTTTGACGAAAAATATCAAAAAATAATGAAAGAAACTTTGAAACGACTCTGTAAATGATAAACGTATTTATTTTAACGTAAACTTTAACTAGGTATGTGCCGATACGCGTTGCGTCGTTTTTACGAAATTGAACTAAACGTTTGCACACATAATCCAACATCAACATAACAAACATAATATCATAGAGAATAAAATATAATCATGACCTAAAAACACGGGTTGCTAAAATATATAGTTGTCATTAATAAAAAAGTTTTTGAAAACATTTTTGTTATAAAAAGAGTTTTTGTAAGAGCTAATCCCTAAAATGGTACAAATTTTAATTCTTGGTCCACATTTTGGTGCCAAAAAATACCACATTCACATTTTGGTCATGTTCTACTACGCAGATGTCCGACTCCACTCAATGTGCGACACGTGTCCACTTTATTATTAAAGTATAGTGGTAGGTAGGTGTATTCCCATATATTCCTTTTTTGTCTTATTATTAAGATTATTAAAAGTTTAAATACAATCTTTTAAATATGCGACACGTGTCCATCAAATTTGTGACTGTGCTATAGCGTTGCTCTATACGTATTTTTTTTACCATCATCATCAAAAGCTCCAACACCCACCACCCACATCATCAGAACTACCGCTAACACCATTTCAAAACCACTACTAACACTATTTTTGTAACATATTGGATTTCACAAACACACAATCAATCACAAATAAGGCGTATGATTAGATGGTTTTAGAGAGAGAAAGTGGGATATTCTAGAAAGAGAAAATGATAGAAGGTTAGATTCCAAATGAACATCAACCCTCTCCCTTGTGGGGAGGGCTATTCTCTAAACTAATCGCCTCCTACGGTACGTGGTTCAGTATACTGATGGGTAAAGACCCGTCCTTCCTCCACGGTGTTGCTCTAGACTAAACTAAGCTAATAACATACAAACAAATAACACAATGAACGATATGTCTACGAGCTAACTTAAGCTAGATTCTACTTGGGGTGACCGATGCTTCACAATAGAATTTCCAATTCCTAATAATCTCCCCCTAAGGGAGGTCACCCCATGATTTACATTGTGAATCCTAGCATTCTATTTAATCTTTAATCTTGAACTCGTAGACATCAAATCATCAAAATATTCAAACTTTGTACTTCTGTGGTGATTTCATCATTGTTCAACTACAATGTATATTTCGTGGAGGTTATAGAGCTGATCCACATTGATGACTTTTGAGCTTTAATAGAGATCATCAGCCACAGTTAATCTCAGCATCACCCATTGTTGTGTTGCCAGCATATGATGTTGTGACAATTGGACCAACATGCTCACATTCTAGATCATGAAATCTTCTCATCAGAGTAGCGGAAGCTTTATTTGATTCATGATATTTGCAGCAGCGTAGCAGAAGCATGAAATAAAAATATCAGAGTCATTGATGCACTTATCATGATTTCTTTAGAAATGAGAGTGATGAGTGAGCATGCGGCTATGGATTGACCGCTTCATTCTAGTCAGCTGCAAACGTCGGGCGTACCTGCATACAACAGTTAGCAATAAAGTGCACGAAAGTGTCTTTGATCACTTCGTTGAATTGAGTACACGCCCACGGTTCCCGTTGATCGATACAAATCTTTTTGTGATCATGTATAATTCGAAGAATTTCCTTGACGGGTTTCGCTGTTGCTCTATTTGTTCTCAAACCGGGCGTCTCAAAGAAGACAACACGGAGTGAGTGAACCGGTAATTGAGATTCAGCGATTGATAAAAGAGATTTGAAAAACAATCGTGTACCGCTCAATATAAATTGTTTTTGCAATACAACGAAGGTTTTAATGAAAATCAATTATCAATCATAAACACCTTTTGTTTTGAAATAATAGTACATAGTCGATGTGCTAAAGAAAAGAGTTTTAAGCACAACGACCGGTTTTTCAAAGGTATCCGTCAATCCATAACTGAACGAGGATTGATTCAAAGATTGAATCGCCCCATTGTTTACATTCGGTTGTCACATGGTTGATCTATTGGATAGATCTCACATGCCACCTACCGGGAGCTTGTTTGATGTTGGCTCGAAGGCTTTCCATCTTCATTGTGAATATGTTTACATATCACTCGGATGTTCAGCAATATCACAAGGATAATCGTGGGACTCATAAGATATAATCTCTCTTTCCATATTGTGTGAAACAAAGAGTCTTCATAGGCGGTGTCCTAATGAGATTTATATGATGATCTCGTGGATCTAGACTCAATTGTGCATATTTGGTTCCTATGTCGGAGACTAGGAGAGGGTCTCCTTCTTCAATATCAACAAACTCTAAGAGAAAGTCGATAGATAATGTCGGTTCCCGTGAGAATGAAACAAGACCTTTTAAGAGCAACTTGAGTGGGTTGGGAAGTTGTAGTGCGATGCGTCCTTTGGGTCCATGACGTCTTGTCTTCAATACCGATGTTACCTTGGTAACCACGGTAGCATATGAATTGAACCGGTTTACGCCCTAAGGTTGAATAATTGGAGGCTATTTATTTTCACCCTTTTCTCATTCAATTCTTTTCATTCTTCAACCTCTTGATTGCTTACCGAGACTTCATAACTAGAACCTTGTTGGGTATATTCGATTACTAGCTCATCTCGATCCGCACTCTTCCCATATCTCACTTTTCTCCTTTTTCATCATACCTAAGGACTCTACACTATCTAGTGGATTGTCCCTGGGTAGATCCCTCCGGCTCTGGCGGATCATGGGAACGAATACCTAACCTAACCATCCTTATAACACCATGCATAAAGTAAATTGGTCGGTCTTTTGGTATTGTTCTTTCTTCCATAAAACCAATTGAAAAAATCATTTGGAAAAACAATCAAGGTACTTGTGATATAAAATCAAAGCATTTTGTACCTTAATAGTTTTGATCATTTAGAAATACTCCCCCTCAACATGTGCATATGATCTTGAAATTGTTTAGCACATGGAGGCAAGAGTTCTTTGAAATAATTTCTTGATCATAAATTCCGTAGAAAAAGCCATTTGATTTTCTTGGTAAATTCTCCCCCTCAATATGTGCATAGGATATTTGAAATCATTTTATCACATAGAGGAAAGAGATCTTTTGAAATATAACCACGATTACCAAATATTTAGAAACCATTTAACACATAATCAAGGTACCTTATGTTAAAACATAGAAATCTTTGTACCTTGAAGATTTGTATTAGTTTTGAAATGCTCCCCCTTAATATATGCTTCGAGATTCGAAAAGATTTTAGCACATATTAGAGAGCAGTATGCACTTTGAGACTAAAATGGTCATCTTTTAATCATCTTTCATATTTATATCACATTTTCTCCCCCGATCAAAAATTTCAAATCCTTTGAGATTTTGGATCTCAAGTGATTTAAATATGTATGAAACAAAACATTTGTTGGAAAAAAAATGTGTCCGGTTTTATATGATCTGAAGTGGACAACACTGAAGTTCCCTTTTTAGATAAAAATGGAAACCACAATACATAACCTAACACTATTACATACATTATAGTTGTTCATAGTACATACACCACATTTTACATATCAAAAATTCAAAACAGAAACTACTTCCGGAAGATGTCTTCATTCAGTTCGTTGAGTAGTTTGTAATGACCTTCACGAAGTCTACCACCCACAAAACTTTCAAGGTTGCGATAAATCATTCTAGTCTTTAATCTTCGTCCGATTGCAGCAATGAAGTCTTCACACATCTTCAAGTCCTGTTCAGACCAAAATCTAGTTTTGTTCCACGGCTTCATGTCAATCTTGATTTCCTTCACTCTTGAGTTCAATTCTTGTTCAACCATCCGGAGTGTACCATCACTAAACTTGTATAGCTCGCATAGCCTCATTAGCATTCTTGTCCCGTATCTTTCGATAAAGATGATGGCTCTAGGAGTGTCAATCACTTTATATTCGTGGTGAAATTCAAGACACGAGGCTTCCATTGCGGTCTTATTAGGTTGTGCAGTCGATAGCTTTCCATTCCTAGTGAAAATCCTCAACCCTTTTTGAATGACCAAGCCTCGATCCAGATTGACAAAGACCGAGAGAGCCTTCTTTTCACAAACGGAAGGTGGTTAAGGTGTCCTTGTAGGTTCGGAAGGTAGAGATCTTCAAAGTCATTTGGCAACAAGTGTTTGAAGTCGTTTTCTTCAATAACATACTCTTTCAAATCGCTCTTGAAGAACAATCTTCTTCAAGTAATCATAGCCATAGATTGAGAAGATCTTTATATTGATGACACTTAGAATGCGAAGCTTGGATCGAAACGACTTTCGACTCTTGTTAGCACTATGTCGGTCAATGTAGAATTTCTTCTTCTTGAACCACCAATGAGAAATGCCATATGAGGCGATAATGTCATACTTTTGTTCTTTGTCGACCTAGAATTGATCCGGTACCATCTGTTCAAGACCACGATCGGTGTAGGTATGACTTTCATCTTGAAATCGATAAAGTGGTCTGCTTTCGAAGTTTGACCACATAGATATTCGGTCATGGTTGAAAAGAACTCGATTGAATGGTCATTTGTCGAGTTCACCACCAAGAGGAAGAGCATGTTCACATTGAAACGGTGATCCGCTCGATGACACGATCACTCGACATCTTATGACATTCTTCCATCGGTATTGGAGCTTATTGGCATCGAGTGAAAACCTTGACAATTTCAAAATCGGTCCTTCAAGATCCTTTGGAGTGATGGACGAGATTCCTACATTCACAAAACCACTTAATGAAGCGCCCATATCTCTAGTGAAATGAAGAGAGAGTCTTCATCTGGGGTTTCATAGTTGGTAGAAATTGTCGAAGCCCAGTTGTTGTCATGGATTATCGTGTTAGACTCGGGATGGACCATGAAGGTTCGGAGATTGAGGTCTCTCTTGGAAGCTTGACTTTGAATTGTGTCTTTGAAGGTGTAACTCTAGAGATATTAGGCGTTCACGACACGTATGCATTAAACCAATCATCTTGGATGGCATGGGGATATGCTTGGTGGACGCATCATCGTCATTGGATTCGACTACGCCATGGCATACGATTCTTCATGCCTTTGATCTTCAGGAATAGAAGAGAATGTGGGTGTGAACCTTGAATCAACCGTGGTCCAAGCTGCAGATTTCTTATGAGTTCCCTGATCTCCAGATGGACTAGATTGATTGGAAGGTTTTGGAGGTGATGCTGGTGGTTGTGGTGGAGGTGTAGAGGTTGTATTAGAAGATCCACCAGCCCCAGAAGTTCCAGCTCCTCCTATTGGAGGTGAAGGAGGCGGTGGTGGCTTGGGGCCTCCGGACGTATCCTTTGATTTCATCGGAACAATCTTTCTTTTCTTCTTATCTTCCCTTTCTTGTACATCCTCTACAAACTGCTGATAATTATCAAGTCTCATTGATTCCTCGAGTGCTTCGTATAATTTCTTATGCGTATTGTCCGGATGCTCTCTGCTTCATACATTCTTTACGAGAGAGGCGATCTCATGTCGAGATCGGCAAGTCTTTGAATCATTGAAGTAATGGAGCCTTCATTGCCCATTCAACCGCATCTTTAATATCTGCTTCTATTGCCTTTGTAACAATCTCATTGAGGTTAAGATTCTCCAGCTTTTTGACACGACTGTCAAGATTATTGACGGCTATAGGAAAATGCTTCTCAATAGTTGCAATACGTGTCATAGCCTCTTCGAGCAATTACTCAGATGTTTTGATTGGAGGAGGTGAAGCAGGAGGTGGTGAGGTAGGTGGAGTGACGGCATCACTGATAGAGACAACTTGTAATGGATCATTAGCAGGTTTGGGTGGTGGAAGTGCGGTTGCTTGAATAGGTGCTGATATTGGAGGAGTGGTTGACGTATCTTGCTGAATATCAACAGTATACATGGACTCAGCTTCCTCTTTCTCATCATTTTTCTTAAACGGCTCGTTATCGAGGGTTTGTCATTTAGGCGATCACCAAATGAGAGATCGATATCTAGATTCTTCAATGAAGATAGAGAGTCGATGAACATGATAGGTTCCTCCATATGCACGGTTTCATTAGATCTCGACTCAAGGTTCTCCTGTAAGTCTTTACGCAACTCTTCATCATCATTTTGATCAGTTGGGTATCACTTGATGCGGGGAGTTTCTTCTTGTGCCGGATACCTCCTTTTCCAATCTAGATTGTTCTTGGTGAAGATGATTCAACACTTCTTTTCTTGACTCAAATTGAGTGGTAGTTCTTGATGGTGAAGAGGAGAAGGTCGAAGCATGTGGCGGCTTGTTGGCATCTACACGGCAATCCCTTTCCTTTGTCTTGTGTGATTGGGTTGTTTGGCTTGGCTTGGTTCGGGTTCTCGCAACACGACACCTCCAAGTGGTGGTCTCATGTTCGGGCTTTCCGGGCTTTGTTGAATTCCTTCTTCGCAAAATAGCCTCGTCTTCATCAACTAATTGACTATCACCCTTTGAGTCTCGGTTCCCCAACAATTTCATTTTCCGCATCATTCTTTCTCTTTTTACATTTCTTTAAAGAAGTGTCGGTAGGATGTGATCATCACGTCTCTTCTTGGGAAGGGCAGCATATGAGGACTTTGTACTGGAAGTGGGCTTTGTAGCTTTGGGTTGGGATGAAATGGGAGAGTCCTCAACATTGGATCTGGATGCCCTTTTCTTGTATAATTTGAAGTGATCAGTCTTCTTAATATCGTAAGTGAGAAGAATATCAAGAATGGGCAATCCAAAGATTTCCTTATTGACACCTCTCGCAATGTATTTGAGATTACCCAGAACAAATTCATCCTTAGCATTATGGAGGATTGATTCACTCATGGGATTGAAGTTATGAGTTTGTTGCAATCTTGGATAACAAGCTTGAGAATCGATGCTAGGAATCACAAGTTTGTGTACTTTCTTTCTTCCTTGAGCTTTGTTCGAAAGTTTGTTCTATCGGTGATAAATGTGTTCATTGACAACGAGAATTCTTCCCAAATACGTTTCGAGACATTAATGTTCACCCCATTGACGAGACCCCATAGGATTTCTGAGAATAGGTATCCTTACTTTATCGAACCACGAGGTTTTGCGGATAAGCATAAGTTGAGAATGGTAGTTATGGCCTCGGGGTTGATACATGTGTCGATTATGATATCGAAGCCCTTGATATGCCAACTTGATAACCCAAATCAATCGGAAAGACTATTAGCTCTTCCGCACAAGGTGGAGGGAGATCGTATGGTGGGGTCACGGTGTGATTCCTAGGGCCTTCTTGAGAATGTCGATGTGATTTCAAATTCCTTATCATCAAGCTTGCGGGAATAAGTGGCGAGATCTTGTTCCATGTGAGGTGTTCCGAATTGTTGTAGGTAGATGGAAGGATATTGCATTGCTTGGTCATGGGCGAAGAAATTAGTGTTTTAAGAATATCAATTGCCACTTTGAAGATTGGATTTTGTTGAATCCTTTCCATGTCCACATATGATTACTTTTCCCAATCTCTACCCATTTGTCTCTGGAAGAATTTCATTATCGTAAGAAGCGTTGGGTGGAGCGAGAGGAAAGTGAGGTTCTCGAGATGAGGTTGTGTTTGCCATAGAAGATCTAATGATACACATACAACAACAATGATTGAGAGCACGTTAGTTTAGATGTGGTTAGTTAAACAACATTGAATACTGACCTCATGACAAAGACACAACAATTAGCAAATTTGATGAGTTCCCATAAGCAGTTGAAATGCTTAGAAAATAGATTAAGTAGCATTAGTACATTTTCAAACATAACAACTCCTTTTGTGAAAGTTATCGAGACAAGTTGTTTTTAATCAAATTAGTTAAAAACAAAGTTGCTATGAAATAATTTCATGAGACAAGATGCTATTATTGAAATGTAATAACGAGTTGCTAAGACAAGTTGTCATATCAAGTTGCTACAAGAGAAACCGGATACAAATTGCTTAAACAATAATGTTATAGCAAGTCGCTAAGAGCAATTTGTCAATACAAATCGCTCAGAAATCACGAATCAAGTCGCTAGCATGAGATTATTATAGCAAGTCACCTTAAATAATTTAATAAAACAAGTCGCCACTTGAAAATTGAACGACAAGTCGCTACCTTGTCAAAACAAGAGTCGCCAATAGAAACAAGACCAAGTCATTGCGTTAATAAATCACTAAGTTGCTAACTTGTAAAGACAAGTCGCTATCAAAAGTAATAAGGCCAAGTCGCTACACATCAATTAACTAACCAACTCGCTACGAAGAACTTTGGTAAGTCGCTACCAAGAACAAGTTGTATCTAACAAACCAACTCGCTACGAAGAACACTGGTAAGTCGCTATCAAGAAACTTAACAAACCATGCGCAAAACACCACAATCCAATCAATCATCTATCACCATTACACTAACTCAATCAAATCGCTACATAGAACAGTTGCAATCAACCACAAACACAAACAAATACACAATACCTTATCGCAATACATACAATCACAAATACAATATTATGCGCAACGACAACCTTTTAACTTAACACATTTACCAACAAATCAATCATATAACGCCAACACATCCATCAAATATAAGTCAAATGATCCCATTAAAGCGAATCCATTTACAAACCTAAGTGAGGGGATCAAGTGATGAGGATCAAATGCGATGGGAATCAGCAAAGGGAGCGAGTTAGGATAGCATCTAAATCATATGTTTGAAAAGCGGAGAATGATTGATACTAAACATACCACAGTTAAGTCGCTAGGATGAATTGTACACGAGAGAGAGAAAGAAAGAAAAATTATTTTTAAGTTTTTGAAAATAATGAGAATGTGTCAAGTCGCTAGGGGGTGATGAAGGGTTTTTCACAAGTATGCAAATTTAACATATTCAGTCCCTGCACTTGTCAAGTCGCAACCTAAGATGAATAGCAAGTCGCTACGTCTTAAGTTGCTAACCCAGATAAAAGCAAGTCGTTATCTTTCATATTATGTATTATTGAAACTATCAGTCCATGAACATATCAGATTGCATGCAAATACAGTATTTAATCACATGTTAAATAATATGAGAAGTATCAAAATTGACATAACATAGATAAGCAAACTAACACAGAGGACACCATGAAACAGATAAGCAATCAACACAGAGGACACCACGAAACAAGACAAGACAAAGACATGCATCTGAACACAATACATATCCAACAATGGTGCGAGTGAAAGCAGAGATAAGCGAGATAACTTGTAAAATTCTCCCCCTCAATCAATGTCACCAATGAATATTGATTGAATTCAACCCACCCATTATAAAACAAGAGTATATCTTTTGTTCGAACTTCATCTATGATCCGTGTCATTATTGAATGACATTTCTAGGACCGTAGATGTTATCGATAACAAGAGAAATATCTTTTATCGATTGTGGGAAACAATTAAATTATGAATTTAAAAAATGATTTTGATTTTGAATTTAAAACTAATTTAAAAAATGATTTTTTTTCAAGAAAACTAGTTTGTACAGTTTATAAGGCGAGTCTGATTCAAGTTGAATAGGAGTCAAAGTATAGGTACATCAATTCGACAAGCAACAATTCCCGAGTGAGCAATATTCATTTCTGATGGAAACCAAGTCATGATGTTCCTGATTGAATTGAACATCGTACCTGAAAAAGACTGAGAACATTTTTTACTAGAGGCACATGTAGTATTGCAGATAGATGAGTTAGTAACCTGAGTGACCTCACTATTGGATGTTGCAAAGTGTGATCTAGGAATGTCATTACTAGAAAACCCTTTAGGTTCAATATTCATGAGGAGTTTTCCTGTGGGTATCCACTTAAGGTAAGATCTAGGTATGTAAGTCTGTTTGGATCCTGAAAACTTAAATAATCTACCAGTGGGAATCCATTTGAAACAACTGCTAGTAGATTTGGATGTGGGCACTTCCCTGTTTTGAATATTGGTCCTTCTATGATTAGTTTGTTTCTTAGGAGATTGATCAGTCATTTGATGCTTCTTATGAGAACTAGATGAATTCCTAGTATTCATGATCTTAGGACTTTGAACATTAACATGGGGTTAGTTATTCATCTTATCGGAATGAAATAGTGAAGTGACTGGTTTTGACAAAAGAGTATTTGCATCAACTTGGGAGGCAAGCTTAGATTTCGATGATTTAAATCTTTCAGTTCTAAAAGCATTTGGCTACCTAACTACAGTATGTTTAGAGTTGTTCTGAACAATTGGCTTTCCCAAGGTTGATGGTTTTGCAAACTTAGTGTTCACCCTATTTCCAATAGATTTCCTAAGCTCATTTTTTAATGCAACAATAGTGAAGCTTTTATCCTGAATTTGGGATTTGAGGGCATCAATGTCTGTCAACAAGGAGTTAGTTTGATCAATCAAGTTGGAATTGGTCTCCACTAAGTTCTTTCTTAAGGACTCATTTTCCCTTAATAGATTAGACACACATAAAGCCAGTTCATCATTCCTAGATTTAAGCGTATCACTCACCTCATGGTTAGGATTGTTCATCCCTATATTACATTTCTTATGCAGATCTGAGAGTTCTAATTTCAGATTGCATATTGTTGAATCTTTGTCCACGAATACGGGTTTTAAGTGGTTGATTTCAAAAATTCTCGAAATGCGGAATTCGGTTTATCTTTGGTGTTTGTAGTAAGAAAACTTTCTTCTCTTTGTTGTATTGCAATTTCCAAGGAAATGCAATGTTTTTCAAGAATTGAGTATTTGTTTGAAAGTTCATCATAAAACCCTTTTTCAACCATGTCATTTGTTTTGAAGATTTTAGATTCAGGCTTAATCAAGAAACATTTATCAATATCGTGATCAGAGTTAGGATAAAAATGATCAGGCACATTAGTGGATGCATTATGTTGATCAGTTAAGGGTACCTCATCACATAACTCCGGATCATTTGCTGGGATGGCATCTGTATTCTCCTCATGCATAACAGGAGGTACTGAAATGCAATCTGTTTCAAGATTTTCTGACTCTGAGCCTTTGTATTCAATACAGTCGGTTTCATCATCCTTTGTTGTATCTGATATACTACATTTAGCATCATCTGTTCTTTCAACTGATCCATTACCCGATTTAGCACAACTTTCACTTGATTTTATCTGACACCCATTCAACACATTCAACTGAACATTCTCTTGAGCAACTTCCCTAATGTACATTTCCACATTATCCATAAGTTGAATAAATGTGTTGATGTACTCATGAATTTCCATTCTAGTATGTTTCTTGAATGAAATTCCAGTCACATGTTGATCAAAGTCTGCGGAATATTCCCCATTGATAAATGGCTGAAATTGGTTGTAGATTACTTGAAGTGCAGCATTCGAGTCATCCATTAATACTGTAAAGATCGTTGAAAGCTCTTAGACTAGGTCTAATATTATATCTAGGAACACATAATAATGAAAGCGGAATATTCAAACATAGAATCAACATTATTATGAACAAGGTTTTTCATTATCATAAACTAACTAACTAACTATAATAAAGATCAAAGACTTGATCTAACACTAACTAACTAAACCTTAGGCGTTTTCCCTACGCCTAGGTTCCCACACACACACACCTTTAGACGTCTACATCTTGTACGTACTATAAAACTAATGACCCTATGTCTCTTTATATACTAGAGACATCTAGGGTTTACAAGAGGAATCATAATATAATTAGGAAACTAAATATTCTTTTAAGCATATCTTCTAGAATCTTTCAAATCCTCCATCTTTTTGTAGTTTCCCTTCTTGTCACTTTTAGTCCTTCATGTTTCATTCTTCTTGTTTTGTATCATTAAATCTATAATAGACCCAACAATCTTCCCATATTTGATGATGACAAAACAAACTCGATTCTTGTATGAACTTCCCTAGACGAAGTAGCAGAAGTTGAGATCAAGGATCTCACCATGAATAAAACAATCTTCCCCTTGACTTAAACATGTCACTCAAACATCTCTTTCTCTTTTTGTTATTATCTAAATAGGGAACGTATGCAAATAATGATCTTGACCACCACGAACCAATATCATACTTCCAATCTAAGACTTCCAATGCTTCAAATCGCCCACCGTTACGCATCATAAGAAAAATGGATCCAAAATAGTAGAAAACTCCAACTAGCGGTAGTAATAATGATCAACATGAGTAAAATCAAACACTTCCCTTGAGTGATGCATGTAGATGGTTAAACATTTAACAATAAGCTTCCCCTAAAATCCATATGTTAACCATCTTCTTAATTCTTCAAACTCTGTAGGCTTTATGTAATGATCACTTGTGAAGAAAACCAAATATAACGAATTTGATGAAGAAGTAGAATTTCCCAAACTTGTATCTTAAATCTTTTACTATCCACAGAACTCCATACTTATACGAATCACCAAATATAAGTAGACCGCAATCCCTTGACAAGAATCCTCAACTAGTATGAGACACTGAGCACTACAATGTAACTCCTTTAAGTGATAGCCAATGTGTGCATAGAGCATCATAAGAAAAATCACACATTGCTAGATTCATCAAGCTATATGATAAGAACACAAACCTGTGAAACTCAACTACAACATCAAATAAATGATATTCAACCTTCTTCGTAATCAATTAATCCATAAGAATCAAATACGAGCCTTTTTGAATCCTTTAAGAACAAATAACCAAACTCCTTGTGTGTGTGAACAATAACCTATGTGTGTGTCGTCCAAAAATCATAACAATCATCATGCTTGACTTCCCCTTAACTCCAAATCTCCTCGTAATAAACCATTAGACTGCCAATCTAAATAAGTTTTGCCATGCAAAACCTTGAGCGAAGCTTTGAGAAGAATCGATACCTTACAAGTACTTTAAAAAGCGATACTTTGAACATAAGCGATTACTTTGAACAAAATAACCTTCTTGGTTCATATAAATATCGGTACCTTTAATCAATAACCAATTCACAATACTTTCATCAAACAAAGAATATTTTCATCAAACAACAAGATGCTTTAAAAACTCCAAGCAATACTTTGCATCCAATGAGCGATACTTTAATTCAAGAGCGATACTTTCATCCTAATGAGCGAGACTTTCGTGTCCAAGAGCAAGATTTTGAATTCCAAGTAGTACTTTCGTGTCCAAGCAAGATTACTTTGCATGTGGGGACCAATAACGCTGTGATGCTTTGAAAATACAATGGAAGATACTTTCAAAGAATGCTTTCACATAAAAGCTCAGATGGAAGATCCCTTCAGTGGAAAGGTAGATGAGTATATACAGAACATCCACCAATAATTTCGTCATGATCCACGGTTAACGAAAAAGTTATGATCGTTTCAAAACAGTGCTGTTGTAACCTTACGAAAAATCAGCAGCATAATTCGACAGCTTATAACTTTTGATTGAGAGCTACGATTGACAATCCCTTCGGTGAGATTCAAGATAGATATACCAAGAAGCTTCAGTTCAAAATTTAGCCCGATCCAACGGTTCAATAAAAAGTTATGACGTTTTTAAAATAGTGCTGCAGAAGTATTACGAATTTTTGACAGCTTTGAATTTTTCTTCCTTTTTCTTCAAGAAAACCTTGTAGATCCCTAGATATCACGAGCCCCAGGCTTTGATACCACATGTAAAAATCGTTGAAAGCTCTTAGACTAGGTCTAATATTATATCTAGGAACACATAATAATGAAAGCGGAATATTCAAACATAGAATCAACATTATTATGAACAAGGTTTTTCATTATCATAAACTAACTAACTAACTATAATAAAGATCAAAGACTTGATCTAACACTAACTAACTAAACCTAGGCGTTTTCCCTACGCCTAGGTTCCCACACACACACCTTTAGGCGTCTACATCTTGTACGTATTATAAAACTAATGACCTATGTCTCTTTATATACTAGAGACATCTAGGGTTTACAAGAGGAATCATAATATAATTAGGAAACTAAATATTCTTTTAAGCATATCTTCTAGAATCTTTCAAATCCTCCATCTTTTTGTAGTTTCCCTTCTTGTCACTTTTAGTCCTTCATGTTTCATTCTTCTTGTTTTGTATCATTAAATCTATAATAGACCCAACAAATACCTTCTGTTTGGTAATTTGAAGCTTCAGTTGTTCTAAGTTCAGCAACACAGTTCTTGTCAATGTGGATAAGTCCTAACGGAAGAGAGCACTGCATGTTCGATGCCTAGTTGTGGATAACAGTTGTGTGAGGTGCTGATGAAGTAGTTGGAAGGGCTCAATGTTGCATTCCATTTGCCTTGCATCATTTTTCAATACCAAGTGTGACTCATTAGATTTTGACTCAGATTGTGAAGTGTTTTGATCATAAATTGTTGAATCAATCAAGGTAGAGCATTCAGAATAGCAACCAGTTTCATTGTTCTGTGAGATATCATAAAGTTCAAGCACTTTGGAGATTAAAGGGTCAGTGATGTAAGACATTGTGTTCATGGATATTAGATATGAGTAACTTGCATCAATTCACCAAATTGATATAAAGACAAGTCGCTAACAAAACAACTCGCCAAGAACCATAACACCAAGTCGCTAGGAATTATGAAGACAAGTCGCTAAGCACCAAGTCGCTAAGAATTATGAAATCAAGTCGCTAAGCACCAAGTCGCTAG
This sequence comes from Chrysanthemum lavandulifolium, assembly GCA_022545495.1. Lineage (NCBI taxonomy): Eukaryota > Viridiplantae > Streptophyta > Magnoliopsida > Asterales > Asteraceae > Chrysanthemum > Chrysanthemum lavandulifolium. The sequence continues at coordinate 174,936,281 of CM040246.1, forward strand.
ACACAATTAAGCTATAATGCCAAGTCGCTAAGACACGGTCAAGTTGCTAAAGAACAACTCGCTAAGATTCAAGTAACACTAAGTCGCCGAGAATACAAAGTACAAGTCGCTAACAAAATTGAAAGCAAGTCGCTAACCTAACTAAGTCGCTGGCCGTAGTGGAGAATCCACTAACTTGTATTGTTTGTCGGCTTGTCTCAATAGACAAGTCGCTGTGCTCAAGTCGCTAACAATTAACACTACAACTCGCTAACAACCATCAAGCAAGTCACACGAAGAAAAACAATACGAGAGTCAAGTCGCTAGCAAGAAAAACTTCAAAAACACACTTTTCAATCCAAAACAAGCCCAACCACAGTGATTCAAGCTTTCCAAATCAAAACCCAAGCACATACAATGATTCTAAACACAAAAGTACACCCAAAATTCAAACTTTAACACAAGAAATGATCCAAAAGATGCAAAAACCACAAAACTTTTTCAAACTCAAAAACCATCTAAAACCACTAGAAATCCAAGGATATGTGAGAGAGATGATCAAACCATGGCTCTTGATACCATTTGTAACATATTGGATTTCACAAACACACAATCAATCACAAATAAGGCGTATGATTAGATGGTTTTAGAGAGAAAAAGTGGGATATTCTAGAAAGAGAAACTCATGGAAGGTTAGATTCCAAATGAACATCCAACCCTCTCCCTTGTGGGGAGAGGGCTATTTATACAAACTAATACACCCTCCTACGGGGCTGTGGATCAGGTATACAGTGGGTAAAGAGCCGTCCTTCCTCCACGGTGTTGCTCTAGACTAAACTAAGCTAATAAAAGACAAACAAATAACACAATGAACGATATGTCTACGAGCTAACTTAAGCTAGATTCTACTTGGGGTGACCGATGCTTCACAATAGAATTTTCAATTCCTAACAATTTTACCACCACCACTAACACCATTTCAAATAAACACTAATAGTGCCTTACTCAAATCCAACTCCAAAATCATGTTTTTTATATCCGACTTCTCACTAAACCCCCCACAAAACCCAAGCCACCACCACAGCCCAAAACCCCATGAACATCCACTTCATCATCACAATGAAACGTCCAGTACTATAATAATTAAATACAAAAATAATAATAATAAAAAAAATAAGGAAAGAAAAAAGGGAAATCTTGGTCAAGATCTACTTGATGTTGTTATAAACGTAAAAATAATTATTATCCTAAAAAAATCAAATCACATCAAAATCTTTACCTTTTTTCACATGGGTATTCACCGATCTTTACAAAATCATCACCATCACAATCTTGATCACTACCAACGCCGCCGTGTTCTTCCTCCATGGCAGCTCCGACGACTCTGCCACCACTTTCTTCTGCTTCAAAAACAAACAAATAAAAAATAACCATTCATTTTTCATATATTCACTATGATTCAATAATACCCATTACTGATAGTAATACACATTATGCTAGATTTAAATCAGATTAGTGGATTGTTGTTTCAGTTTCGAGTTATCCGTTGAAAATTAAAAGGTGTGGATTGTTGTTTCAGTTTTGATTTAGATGATAAAGGTGATGGGATTGATGATGATAATGGTACGCCTTTTAATGTGGAGTTAGAAAGTGCGAAAAAGATTGTTTTTTTTAATAGGTTTGTAGGTATTTATGAGTTTGAGCGGTAATATCATGATTATATAGTTTGTTCTTTATTTTAAGTTAATAATAACGAGTTTGTCAGCCGGATATGGTGGTGGCTGGCCGGATCTGATGGTGGTGGTGGTGATGTAGTATTTGTGTTTTATATAAAAGATGAGAGTATTTTAGTCTTTTAATACTCTTAATAATAAGACAAAAAAATAATATATGAGAAAATACTCACCTACTACTGTACTTTAATAATAAAAATGAACACGTGTCGCACATTCGCGTAGTAGCACATGACCATAATGAGAATGTGATATATATCTATGCTTACTACATATAAAAGAAAAACGGTCAAACCTTGAAAAGTAAAATGTTGAAAGTCAAAGGTGAGATAAATGTATTGTGTAATTAATACTCTTATAAAAACACCTCATTACTTAAAATTAAAATAATTTATTCACATTATACAATCAATTAAAAACATATCTACCAAATTAAAAACAAACAATTAAAACACCCTTACTAAAAAGTACAATAAAATTTTCATAATATGTAATTTAAACAAGTTACAACATAATCCAAAATATAAAATAATTAAACACACTAATTAATGTTATTTTTAAAACACCTTAAAATGAAAATACACATTATACAAATTAAAAAACACACAAAGCTTCATACAAGCTAACCCGTTGATGGTACATATAGTTTTGAAAATCAGAACGGACCAACAGGTTCAACCGGGAACCGGTGTCGCCACCGATTCAGCTAACCAATAAACGCCATTTGAAAACGAACCAGAGAGGACCCATTGAAACCGATACAAATTGATGAATCATGTCTCATCAAGATCTATTTCTCCTGTTAATCGTCACAGGGTACCCGCCGTCACAACGCGCAGGTACCCTGCTATACTTTATATCTTCTATACTACATATAAAAGAAAAATGGTCAAAACCTTGAAAAGTGAAATATTGAAAGTCAAAGGTGAAAGAAATGTATGGTGTAATTAATACTTTTATTAAAACACTCCATTACTTAAATGTAAAATAATTTATTCACATGTACAACTAATTAAAAGCATATCTACCAAATAAAAAACATCCAATTAAAACACCCCTTACTAAAAAGTACAATAAAATTTTCACAATATATAATTTAAACAAGCTACAACATAATCCAAAATATAAAATAATTAAACACGCTAATTAATGTTATTTTTAAAACACACTAAAATAAAAAAGTACATGTTATTATACACATTCTACAAATTAATAAAACACATAAAGCTTCATACAAGCTAACAAGTTGATGGTACATATAGTTTTGAAAATCAGACCAGACCAAAGGTTCAACCGGGAACCGGTGTCACCACCGGTTCAGCTAACCAATAAAATCAATCCAAAAATAAACCAAAGAGGACCCGTTGAAACCGATACAAACTGATGAATCGGGTCTCATCGAGATCTATCGTCACAGGGAAACCGATACAAACCGATACGATCTTTTTTAGTTTCAACTTTTCACACTTTTGATTTTATACCATAGCAGGCCGCTATACTATATATAAAAATCCAAAAGTAAGAAGTGAAAAGTTGAAACTAAAAAAGAAAATGTTGAAAACATATGTTTCAAAATGAAACTATTAATACATATCGAAAACCGGGTTGACCCGGGACGCTTCAAACTTGGTGGGTTGACCGGTTTAACTTGTCCCGTTTTTTACCCAACCCGTCAGGTTGACTCGGTTTAAATCGACCCGTTTTTCGAACGGAACGGTTCAACCGGTTGAACCACCTGGGTCGAATCGGGTTTCAAAACGTTATGTTTAATCCCCAAATCTTCAAACTTTTCTTATTTTTCGTTTATAACCCATAAACATTTGTTTTAACACAAAACGATCTGTCGTTATATAAATATATTATATATATAAGTTTTTCTTCAAAAACGATTATAATGTTTTACAATTGAGAGAAAATATGTGTCCATTATTGCCCATTTAATTTTTCAATAGGCTAATATACCCATTAAAAAAAGAGGGCTAAATGTGCCCACATCTTTTACAAAGTAGCCAAAAGTAGCCCATTTTTTTAGGCTAATCACATCCTTGCTAATTTTGGTACTTGCGTTCTTCTTAACAACGGCACCAATAATCCCATCCTTGTTAGTTTTCTACGCGACGAGTAACATGTGTTGTTAGTTTTTATCTCATAACTTATCTGACGCTGGGAACTGCTGCCGCTAAATGCGGTACTCGCTAATATCTATCTATCTATATATATATATATATATATATATATATATATATATATATATATATATATACTAGTAAAACCCGTCCGATGGACGGGTTTGACTTGTGATTTTATTTTAGGATTTAGTAGAACAAATATATATTAAAAAGTAATTAAAAGTTAAATGAAACGGTTAAGATCTATAATTGATGTTACCATAATCCATAAAACGGCTAAAAGCAGGTAAGTACTTTGATTTGTGTTTTTATTTTTAGGATTTAGTTGAACAAATATATACTAAAACGTTTTTTTAGGTTTTAAAGTGACTTTGTTGTATTCATTGGTGATAGACAATTTAGTATTATTAATGGTTGTATCCGTCTTCCAAAATAGCAACTCCAAATACAGAGCTGCCGGTTTTATGGACTTACTTGTAGGTATGCATTTCCTCACCGAGAGCTCATCGCACTATTTAAACCATGATTTAGTTTGACGATGCAAATTTTCCAAATAAAAAGTAATTATTTATTAACAACTTAGACATGACATTTCTGTAATTAGTATTATAACTTACCTTAGCAAAACATAGATAGCAAATAGCCTAGTGTCTTTATAGTTATTATTGAAAGCCATACAACTCAATACTATTTGATGTAAATAAACATGATCCAAAGTACCATTGAAAGCTAATATTATTTAGCATTTACCTAAGTTGTACTCATGAGGCTGAAGTTGCTTGTACCTTGCTTTCTCCACAAGCTCCTTCCATTTCTCGGATAATAAATAAAGATCCGACTACAACACACAAAATAATAGACTTTGATGGACTTTAATAGTTGTTTGGGGAGGTCCTATTGGGCGGCCAAGACTTGTAATTATTCTTTGGATAGCACTATGTAATATTTAGAACAATTTAGAGACCACAAGTTCAATGGAAGCAATATCATAAGTCTACAATGTGTATTGTTAAAATATGCTAAAACAAGAAGGGTCAGAAGTAACAGACGGTAATATAATAACAAAAACACAGCGATTAGTCACAATAGACTATTTCACATATCTTCATATCAGTAAGTTAGAACATGTTTTTTCTTCCATCTAATATAATTAAAAACAAAATTACACATAAATCAACCTTATGCATTATAACAATTAACAACAATATACATAAACTAAAAAAAAATGATGAGTTTAACTACAATGGATTATCGAAAACTGAAAAAGTCAATAACATATAAGCAAGACCTCAAAGACCAATGCTATTTAATTAAATATTGTTTACTTAGCGTATATACTAACGCATAATACAATCAAATGAGGAATCAATCTTATAAATTGATTGATGGTTTTCAATTAGAGCTAACAAAAACAGGATGATAAAACATCGGATAATCATAACAACGATAATCTATAACCGGTTAATAGAACATCATATACAAAGTAGAGTAATAGGGCAAAGTTTATGAACTTACAAAAACAGAGCAACCGGTTTTTTAATCAACATGCAGAACAGAGATACCGTAATTCCCATGGTATTTTTATAATTTACTCGCTAAACTGGATTAGTTAGTCAGTGATGATTGAGGCGAGTTTTCAATTGTTTTGTATTTGTTTGTGTAGGCGGAGTAGGGTTTGCTCGATTGACAGAATAAATTGTATATTAGGGATACAAAAATACCAAAACAGAGCATGCCTAATATTCAGGAACCGATTTGGTTTATAGATTTAGTGTTGCAAAATATAATTCAAAAATCATGTTGGTCTAATGGTTAAGACTTAAGTTAATGTTACAAACCACTCAAGTTCAATCCTTACCGATTTTATTTTTAATGGTCATAAATTCTGAATTTTTTAAAAAAATGACATGTATTGAATGATGACATGGCTTTATGATGTGGCATTATAGATGCCAAGTGGAATTATATGTGGCATGCCTCCTCTTATATAATTGTTTACCGTGTTTCCTGGAGCATAAGTTGCCAAACACCTGCTCATTCTTGGTCCTATCTTACGCCTGTCGTATCCCGCACACTCTGATCCTGTAATGTCGTATACTGTGACATAGTAGTCGTCTTCTCCTATCCTCACGAAATGCGTGGTTGTTGCAGTTCGGGGCACATTTTCTTTAACAAACTCAGTCTACTCTTTGTCACATAGCACCCAATTTCCGGCTATGTTTTGTGTAACAATTACTGTCTCGGACCATTCGGTAAAGCATATCGATCTCATTCTTGAAGTACTAAGCAAAAACATCTGGTAAGACCTGTTTTGACAATCAAAGTGTTACAGAAGAATTATGTCCACTTGCAACATACCTACCATAATTTTTTGTGAATATTCTTTGAATGTATTGGTTTGAGAGTAGCAAGACATATATATACGGTTTTGTATTTTTTTATTAAGATATGCATTTAATTGTTTATTTTCTTTATTAAACAGTTTGAAAGTATAATTACATTCATAATAGGATACGTTATTGTTTTAAGACATATTTTACTATAGTTAATTATCTTTGTAGTAAATTATAAACAACAAATATGTGTATATTTGGAGTATTCAAAACATAGATACATTTTTACCTTGTCTTGACCCTCGACATGCCCAAACAGTGAATCATGTTCTTCTACTCAATAGTTTCAATGTTAAATCATGTATGCACAACGAAACATACATAAATTCTCAAGACATATCCCATAATAAACACGATAAAGGCGTCAGTCATCAATGTTATTAGTAGGAGACCTACGACGCCTGAAGAAGATGGCCTAATATGTCTTCATGTCTTGGTTCATCCTTAAGGAAAACAAAGGGAAAATGATATTTAAGATCACAAAATAGAAAATAAATAAATAATAAAAAAAATAAAGCATGCCGTGTATGAATGCTTTTAACCGCGTTTTATAATGCATGTATTAGTCTGCTTTTTCACTATTACATTATCTCTCTAGGTAAAAGCAAATTATAACTCTTTGTACCAATTTGCAAAACACTGTTTCCTAATTATTAGCGTTTACACAATACACAATCCAAAAAACCCTCTCATGAAAGTGATTATCTCATTATTGCATATGGAGTTTTCGGAACTCGAGTGGCAACCCTTTTTATACTAATTAATAATCTATGGTTCGAAACTGGTCATAAATAATCAATTTATTACTAATAAAACATATAATGTTTGAGTAGAATTACCTTTATCTACAATATCTACTAAAATAATTAATGGGTGATTAATGAAGGACCCAAGCGAGTTTAATAAACTTAATGAATAAGAAAAGACCCAAGAACTAACAAACAACATGTAATGTGTTAACCACCAAAGCATACCAGATAAATAAGCATGCTTAATTAGATTAATGATAATGAAGCTACTTAAGGTAATTTAAAGTCATAATTATAGATAGTTGAAACTAATGCAAAAAGTAACAAAGCAAATCAAAGACATGAACAAAACAATCATATACGGTATAGAACCATACACTTAGTTCTTCACACTATGATAGATATACGCCTTCACTCGACATTTCCATGTCTTATATTGTGTCTCAATCAAGGACCACCAAACAAAGTAGTAAATGCAACATATTTTATTATTACTCACTTACGATAAGGTAGATTTTAGTGAGTAAATAGCTCAAAAACATTCCTTGAAAAATCTTACTCAACAAAGCAATTTCACTTTAAGCTTAACTGCGAGAGCTTGTAAGAATTGACTTTGATAAGCTATAATATACAGGACTTAAAATTGGTTTCTTGAAGGGAAATAAACCTTAATTAAAGACCTAGAATTTGTTTCACTCAGATTGCAGATCATGGACCTTGAGAAATGGCTATATTTAGTAGTATAAAACATAATTATCCATTAAGTGCATCAAAGTAACTTGACTAAAAAAATATATAAACATACTAAATTGTATATTGAATGGATTAAGAACAAAAAGAAATATACGTTTATCGAATATGAGAGAAAATATAAAGCTTGACAACCTTCGTGTTTACAAACTTATTTTCATGAATGTTTCATTTGCTAAATCATAGATGGGCCAAGATGCCTGATTGACACCTTCATTCCAGATGCTTGACTACCGGCACATTTCATTGATGCGCGTTACTTTGACCCGTTACTGCAACATTTATAACTTCCGTTAGAAAACATAATAGAATATATTATAAGTTAGACACCATGGACACATTAATAACATACATTAAAACTCTAAATGTATTACAAAAATGCTGATGTAACAATTTCACATCAAAATAATTCTCACCGTGTAAGGTTCGGTGAGCAAGAGGTTGAGGATCTCTCTCATTGCTCTTCTCAACCTTAAGGGACCATAAAGAATCCATCAATGACCACTTTCCCCCACGAAACTCGCCGAAACCAAATGTTTTACCCGCTTTTGTGATAATTCGTTCTTAATGTTTTGGTAAATTATCGATTATCAAATTAGTTGGGGCTCAATGATCAGTTATTTGTAGTGACATTCATAACGGTTCCAACACGGTTTTTAATTAATCCTTTTAAGCCTTCTTTTATGTACAGGTTATGTGACACATTAATAACATACATTAAAACTCTAAATGTATTGCAAAAATGCTGATGTAACAATTTCACATCAAAATAATTCTCACCGTGTAAGGGTCGGTGAGCAAGAGGTTAAGGATCTCTCTCATTGCTCTTCTCAACCTTAAGGGACCATAAAGAATCCATCAATGACCACTTTCCCCCACGAAACTCGCCGAAACCAAATGTTTTACCCGCTTTTGTGATAATTCATTCTTAATGTTTTGGTAAATTATCGATTATCAAATTAGTTGGGGCTCAATGATCAGTTATTTGTAGTGACATTCATAACGGTTCCAACACGGTTTTTAATTAATCCTTTTAATCCTTTTAACCCAACTTGAGATACTTTTACTCCTAATCACAATTTTCTCAAACCAATATCTGATAAATATTTGTCCATATATTACAACATTAGTTGCACAAAGATTATTCGCTAAAGTTATGCTATATGATATACGGAGTAAATATGTAGAGTCAGATTATGTGGTACAAAATTTATGTATAGGTTACTTTGAAAATTAATGTAGTAGTAATATTAAAAAATCTACAAATAAATACTTATTACCTTCACGGAATGGTAGTTAATGACCCTATAAAATGACTCCTTTGTTGGTTCTACAATGGTTGTAGGTGGCAATGGCTTCGGAAAAAGCACGTGTGCACATTATAAACACCGACCGTATTTTGGAAACTTGGCCACTCTATGTACTTGAGATGGCTAGGATGGTCCGCCAGAAAGGTAAATAAATGACTTTACACTCATATTCTGAAAATCAAACTTAGGATACTCATTATCAGACCATTTAGGCTCAACCATTTGACAAAACTTGTGATAAAAATTCAACCATAACTCAAGCAACCAATTAGACTCATTTTTTCTAGATGAAATCAACCTAATGGATAATGGACAACATGTACATGTCCTCATGGGTTTGCACCTAAAAATCAGTGATAAAGAAAATCCATGAACTAAACAGAATAATGAAATCAACAACGTAACTTTAGTTCAATGACAGTGTATTCACTTTTTTGTAATACCTTTTCTTTAAAACCCAACGCTCATGCTCCACCCTTTGAAGCTCTTCCTTAAAGAATCTCGATTTTTGTCCGATACTATTTTAGCTTCTTTTTCTCATTTATGGCAATCAGTGCATCCTAAGAATTTATACAAAAATCGCTTATAATGAAATAAACAATTATAGCGAGATATCACTCGACATTTGAATAAAACTCTTAAAATTTATGGGCTCCTCGTTTGCCAAGCTAGCTTTCAAAGATGAAATATTTGTTTCAATTTACAAATAGTATCGTTTAACTCTTCTCCTTCTTTTAGATTGCGACCTCTGTAATAGATGTAAAACAAGTGTTAATACAAAGTTAAATCGTAATTTAAAGTGACTTTAGTTTAGTCTTCATCAAAGACATAACTTGCTTCCACGCATTTTCCGTCTCGATGAATCAAGCATATTACGCAAGTTATCCTTTTCCGTAGCAAGGTCTTCTAAACTCTTTTGAAACCATTTTATACAAATTTTCACCTCTTCAAATAATCTATAATACAAACTTGTTTACACTGAAATACAAAAGAAGATGAAACATGGGTTGTAAATGGTGTAGTTGCGGGCCACCTAGGTGCTGATAATTGGCATTGGGTCCCATGTGAGAAGATTGAAGTAATTGTGATGGGGTGGGGTGCTGAAGTGGCATGTAAAGGCATGCTACTCATATGTAAAGGATGGTGGTAGAATAATGGGGTGCATATATTGAGGACTTTAGAAATGGCATTGATGCCGATGAGCATTGATATAACCTCTATTATGAACCACCGATGGTGGTAGCGGAGGGTTTAGAATAATGAGGTGAAGAGCGGACATATTTGAGGACTTTAGAAATGGCATTGATCTTGTTGAGCATTGATATAACCTCTATTACCGACCGGACCGAGGACCACCATTAAAGCGGGCATTGATTGTAAGGGGTGTGAAGGTAGCGGAGGGTTTAAAGGCGACATAGATGCGGAGGGTGTAGGTGTGGTTGTTTGGTCCCACGAACTACTTTGAGGTGGCAATGAAGCTTGTTGAGCACTTGGCTGATGAGTTGGCGACGTTGCTTGCTCAGAATATTGAGATCTGGCTGGTTGAATTTTAGGTATCTGAATCATCATTAAACTATTAGTTTCCCATGTAAGAACATACAACATGAGTAAGCATGTGCCAACAGTAGAGGCGGCAAATTTCACCAATGCTCTAACATAATAGGTCAATTCTACATCATGCACGAATTAGGTTGACTGATGTAAGTTTACCAAGTAGGAGCCTTGAAAATAAAGAATAAATGATAGATATTACTTAAATTTGGCCATAATCGTAGAGAAGAAAGAAAAAAATATATAATCAGGAACTCTTGATTTCTTAGCACTTACTTCAATCTTTGTATCAAAAACACAGAATTTGTTGTTCGATTTGTGTTGAAGCATTTGTCAGATCTATAATAGTAGCATTAGACGGCATCCCCACCCGTTCAGAGACTGCTTCAATTGAATTTAATTCACCATCTGATTTTTCTTTCACAGATCCACGTTTGAGCTTTTTCCGAAAATCAGAAGATAGGGCAGTGGTAGCAGAGAATACAAAAGTCTGTCATTTCTTCCTTTGAAAGCCTGTAACTGTAACACAGTTTTCAGTATACTCTGCATGTCCTTCCCTAACCATCGGGAGCATGTCAATAATTGACTGTAATTCATGAAAATGGCCATTATCTATCATTCGGTCAGCCTCATCCAGCACAAAGAATGACAATGAATGTAACTGCAAGGAAAAAATTTAATAGTGGGATTGGTAAGAATGATTATGATCTTTTAAAACTACAGATTTCAAAAGTATACCAAAGTAGAATCTTTAGGGCTCAAATTCATGTTTTACAATTTTACCCATCAAAGTCATGATATGGTTTTGTTTCGAATTTTTTAAATGTTATATGTTATACAGAAGTCACAAAATGGGCGGGTCAGTTGGGTTTGATAATGGGTTATAAAGGCTCCAGGTCAAAACAGATTACTGTTCCACGACGGGCTTATTTGACCCAAGAAACCTCTTGTTTATCAATAATAATCTGAGTTTTTAAAAGAAATGACTTGGAAGGTTTTATGCACGTGAGGTGCCATCGTACTAAAAAGAGAGGGGGCATAATGATGTGGTTCAAGTTCAGCAAGTTTATAGTGTTGGCACAACTGGTGGGTCTGTACCTTCAGAGTCGACCGAGAGGCCTAAAATAAAAAATAAAATACATTTTACCAAAGTGGAATATCCAATCAGATCAATAATGAGTAATATTTACCTGTTAAGAGCAATATTATAGCACACTCTAATTGCAATCAGCAATGGTTCCACGTGAACTGCATATGTGGACGTTATAGAAAATTAAGAAATAAGCAATAATTAAAAAAACAACAAAACTGCTTCAAGCAAACTATTTTATTACCAAACTGAATTCAACTCCATGTTCAAAGTCGCATTCATTACAAAAACATCCCTTGTCTCAGACTAAATCAAACTGAAATGGCTAAAACTAATCAACTTTTTTCTGGTATGCAAGCATTAGCTACATGTATCGAGATGAAAATGAAAGAAGAGTGTGATGAAAAGTTAAAACGAAGAGTCGAAGATTATAAAGGTGAAAATAGAGGATGCACCTTAATCTTCAAACATGTAGCCGGTTCCACTGCAGCCCTCAAATACTCTCCTTGAGAGTTAACCTTCAGTGGCAACTCCATTCTACAGAAATTTAGTGTTGCACGCACAATGAATTATTTCTAAATCAAAGAGTGTAGAGCAACAAAATAAAGCTCCCCGACTGGTTCCGCATGAGTTAATTCGCATACCTTCCCGTTGTTCACATGTTAATGCAACATAAACATCAAAGATAAAGATTATTTGCAACAAAAAGGAAGAATCTACTATGCAAGTGTTTGTTGAAATGCAATTTTAATTTTCTGCATAAATAACACTTTGAAATAATCAACTTTGTATCTGCTAATCCTGCTTATTTTACCTCAAGATAAGCAGATAAGCAGGAAAAATAAGCAATACCAAACACCCTCTAGGTTATGAGGAGCTATTTAAATTTTTTAAAATGATCTGGTGTTTTGTTTAATAGTTTGTTTGTGTTTGTGGATGTTGCTATAAGACTGTGAGGCCATTGAATCATACTGGATTGGATAGAAACAATGCATGGATAAATCCTATGAGAAGGCAAGATCACAGGTTGCGTCCAGGTTCAGCTAGTGCAGTAAGGACTTATGACGATAAGACGCCGTTTCTAGGTCATAATGTGCAGATTGGGCGGAACTTTGATGAAGATGAGAGGAAGCCGTTGGATGGGGGATCACTACCACGGAGAACTGTTAGTGATGAGAATATTCATGGTGGTCATAATGTGCAGATTGGGCGGAACATTGTTTATATACATGTTAACCTTTACACCAGAATAAAGAAAAAGCACATACAGTTCATACTATTCATTAATAAAGTATGACTCATACTTTTGAGCAACTTTCTGCAATTTGAGCTACAGCAATGAGCCCCGTAGCGTTTTTGCCACTCCGGAGCAGCCATATAAGCCCAAAACACGTCAGAAATAACTGGAGCAATAGTATTCACATCCAAAGAATATGTAAGTCTATCCCAGTACTCTTTACTTAAAGGTGACATGTGTTCACGTTACCCAACCCCAACTTGCTTATTTAGCTGCCCTTGATACTTTCAGTTGTACCGACCCGCTGAACCCACCAATGGAACCCATAAACTGAACCAAACTACTGTACAAACACAATAAAGCCATCCACCACTTGTATCCCCTGAACCCATCAACTGAACAAACCCATTGAACTAACCACACTAACACAACCCACTGAAGCAACCTCATGAAACAACTGACTGACCGAAGCCTCTTAGAACACATGAAAATATAGAGAGAAAACTAGTTCAGGAGAAGGGCTTACAAAACCTTTAAACGTTGGCGGTGAGCATGGCTGTTGTATCTATCACATGGTTGATCGCTCTTCACAAACGAAATGTAACTGCAGCATACACTCATTCAATGTTGCACCACACGCCTTCGGTCACTGTTTTCCCGTGACGTGGTACCCATTCCTCCATCCTCAGCAAAACATGTGCCAAATGAATAACTAAAGGTTAATACAAATCAAAATCTGAAGCAATTCCCATCTTTACATACACCTAAGAAACCGTAAATTTATCGGTAACCTACACCATATATACAACAATCAACAAAAACCAAAGTAATATTATAGGTCTTTAAAACAGGGAACGTCATCTTGCCTTGCTGCAAGCATCTCGGCAAACTCAGCCCGTATTTATTTTCTCACTTCCTTCCTCATTTCCTTCAGCTTCTTAACACACAAACATCAACTCAGGTCAAATAAGTTATGTCACTATGATGCTGAATGTGGCGAATGATAGGTTAAGATAAGAGGTTCACATGCGTGGAAGAAGCTCTTGGATGGAGACAGTTTTTCTGAACCATTTACTGTACCTGTCAAATTAATAAATGGATAGGGCCCCAAAGTCATTTTTTTTAGAAGTTGTACCCCAAAAACCTGCTAGGTCGAAACTTCATAATCAAATCCAAACTGATTCACAACTTCAGCAAATTGATCGCTTATGCCAACTTTAATAACCATTATGAAATTTTTTTAATAACTTTGGGGAGAACAACGTGATTTACATCAGGATGCACCAAAATGACTTACCATTTTAAAATGATTTTACATATTGCCTACTGTTATTATGATATATATTTACATAATAAACACCTAGACGGTCACTATTGTTATTATGCCTACTGTTAAGATAGAGCTAACTTTGGTATATGTATATCATTTTACATATTGCCTACTGTTTTTGAGACTTCTGTTAATCGGTATCATTTTATTTATTATCAAAAAATGGGTAAGACCTTGTGGTAGACTCATGATGACTGAACCGCATTCGGAGGGTCCATACCCGAGATAAAATGAGTGATGAAAACTTGTACAACTGCTGGTATTTTGTACATTCCGCCACTACCTCCAATCACCCCGGCTAATTAGTCATCCTGTAAAACAGCCACATTTTTATATCAACTCTCAAAAGTCAAAAACTGAATTATAAAATCTTTAAGATCAGGCATAACTCAGCTGACTTTCACAAGACTAATATCAGTAAATCAGTATATACCAATATGTGTCAACCGGTAATCTAATGCGGCCCATTTTATGTTTAAGTAAATGGGTTAAGACTGCCCTATACAACAGTTTTTCAATTGACTTTTTAAAGTCAAATATTATAGGACATGATTTTTACCTTTTGAACGATAATGAGAGTCATGGAAGACAAGGGTCTCTTGTTTGGCTTGATAAAATTTGAAGGCGAAGGGGGGAGCTTATCAGAGGCTACTTCGGTGGGAACTGAAAAGTCGTGCATCTCCTTTTTTAGCACAATGCCGGTGGATTGAGACAAAACACCACCACCAAAGGGGTAATTCACAGTGGTTGTTAGTGATACTGCATTTCTTTCATCATCGACTATACAAAAATGACTTGTTCCATGATCTAGAAGCTCTTTAACTTCAGATGGATCCCCGCGTCACTGCAGAGAATGTAGCAAAAATATATTTGCAATTAGACAGGAGGATGTCAAGGTTTACACCAAGTACAATTCAAAGTATATAAAACTGGTGGAATCGGTTAAATAAACTAAGGTTCTTCTTCCAGAATAGCTGAATTGGTGTCTAGCCGAAGTTAGCAATCTGGTCTTCAATGGCTGAGCTTTTCAATTCATCTCTACATATAGTCATTCAGATTTAAAGTTAAGTTGGAATTGGTGGGCCCCGCCTAAGGTGCTTCTTCCAAAATAACTGAATTGGTGTCTAGCCAAAGTTAGCAATCTGGTCTTCAATGGTTGACCTTTTCAATTCATCTTCCATTGTCTCTGGATCAACAGATCCTTCATAAGTTAAATAATAGAAGATATTTGTTGACTGTAAAAAAAGGTTTCTGAAAGGTCATAGAAGTGAAATACCTGGTGTACGACTTTCAAGACCAATTCCCTGTTCTGAAATAAAGGGGGAGTTTTTGAAATAAAGTAGGAAATCGTGAAAAGAGTGTCGAACATAAATGAACCTGCTTTTTGCTATACCCTGTTCTGTAGGAGTAGAATATGGACAATGCATTAAGGAGTTCTATATCATATTTTTCTTGATTGGCTGCCAAACATATGCATACACCATATCTCAAACATAACAAATTCTTAAAATAGAAGTGATTAAGCAAAGAAGTTAAAGTTTTAAGAAAATTTACTCTTCATTAGTAGTCTACTGGAACAAAACAATCCGTTTGCAAGGAAATCGTGGAAATCGACATATCACAACTGATGTACGTAGTATTAACGTTTGATCATCAATTCCAGAAGCCAATTCGAACACCTTAATTGGTAATCACACAATAAGTCATCGGTAACTCATGATCAAAATTAAAATATTAAAAAACCTAAAAATAAAAAATGAAATTATTACCTTTAATCAAGAGTAATCATAATTTAAGAATACCCATGATCGAATCATTGAAATTTATGCAGGTATTTATGTATCTTTGCAATAACTTTGATGCCCACTTGGTTTGAAAATCTTCAAACTAAAATAAAACATACCTTATAAGACTCTTATTGAAATAATTCAGAATAAAACGGTGAGTGCAAAAACAGTTGAAATCAAGATAAGTAGAATACATGTACAATTGCGTGTGGCCAACAATTGAACACAACCTTCATAAATTCATCGATGATGGAAGGTACTCCTAACCTTAAAGGCTTTTCGGTTGTCATCCTAGATCGTTAAAAAAAATATATACTAATCTCATTATCTAAGGCAAATTCTTTATTAGAAAAAGATAAGATTTACTTAGCCTATAATAACTATCGATGCAACCACATCAATAAGAGAGGAAAAGAACCTTACATAAGGGATATTTAAGAAGGGCTTCATGTTGGTTCCTAATTCAATCATGATATGATGCAAATTATCTGTTACACACAAAAAAATGGATTAGCACCAACCTTAGAAAGTAATATAAGTTTTAGAAGTATTGAAGCATATAATGTGCAACAAATACCTGTTGAGTATTTATTACAGTTGCAGCAACATATAAATATAACTTCCCTATTGAAATCAAACAATCATTGTTGATGGAAAAAAAACTAAAATTAACGAAAAATCATTGAATGTCAAACTGAAATTGAAGTACCTCCATATCTATGGTATTGCATATTAGAAGCGTACACAGCATTAGGTGGTTGCAAAAAAGATGATGATGATGGTGGCTGAATATCGGTTTGTTTTTGGTTCTGGTTTTTGTTTTAGAGTTTTGTGTGGGTTTTGCTTCAAGGAAGGGATAATGAATGATTTCGTAGATTAATGTACATGGATTTTCCTAGTTATCTTTTCATGCAATATCAATTATTTAATCATGACTTACTTATTTTTAATTGTAAATCACAAAAACTGTCTTGATCAAGTGGTTGAAGCATATGTATGTGGATTAAATGGCTTAGGTTCGAATCTTGCAATGGACAATTTTTAATTAATCCGATTTTGATTACCCATATTAAAAGTTTGCTTACGTGGCAATAATTTGTGATGAGATGGAATTATGACGTGGCATTATGGGATGCCAAGTGTAATTATATGTGGCATGCCTCCTCTTATATATAATGTATATATATATATATATATATATATATATATATATATATATATATATATATATATATATATATATATATATAATGAACCAATGGGCGGGCATGACTTATAATTATTTGTTTGTTGTAATCATCACTAATATTATCTCATCATAATTACCGCCAAACATGCCTTGGTAAATTGAAAACTAACATTATTACTGGTGGTAATAATTATAAAGACTACGAAGCAGAGACTATATTAAACACTATAGGACGATTTTTAACTACCTTTTAAACCAAAGTCATAGTAGCTGAACATGCCATTTAGTTAATATGGTATCAGCAACCTAAATAAGTATATATATTGTCTTAAATATGTGATTTAAAGATCAACCACAATCTATTACACTAAGAAAGTGTATGACTAACCTCGTAATGATGTCGATGACGCTCATCCAAAAAGTCGATATTCCCGAGCCAAAATCAAGCACGATTGACCTGGGAAGAATATCTGAATTCATTATAACAAAGGTGTCATTATAAATTGGCAAGTAAAGACCAAGTAAAGTAGAAGTGTCAGTCATGCAAATGACAGATCTACGCATAGAAACTAATTTTCTGTATAATAGCCAACTTGAAGGGCTTGAATTTGGAGACATGCTTTCTCACATAGTTGTGCGATACGGCTCGGTCAGATGCATCTCGTTTGTTTGCTTAAACTCACAAACAAATTCACCTCATCGGCTCGTGCCATATCTGCCATAAAAAGGACCTTATCCAATCCCTTTACATCATCGTTAAGAGCCATATAGATTAAACTATTGTCAATTTCCTGTTGAATTACGGATTCATTCAATCTTAATCGCCTTTAGCTGCATCTTGGCGCACGCCCGGGGTTTTTTCTAAAATTTTCAATAATGTATTTTTATTTATTAAAAAATAAGTAACAAAAAATAATGAACTTTTACCATGTACAACAA
Organism: Chrysanthemum lavandulifolium; assembly: GCA_022545495.1. Classification (NCBI taxonomy): domain Eukaryota; kingdom Viridiplantae; phylum Streptophyta; class Magnoliopsida; order Asterales; family Asteraceae; genus Chrysanthemum; species Chrysanthemum lavandulifolium. The sequence goes on from CM040246.1 coordinate 174,954,447, forward strand.
AAAATAATGAACTTTTAGCATGTACAACAAAAAATAATTATAAATCAAAATTAAGAATCATACTTAAAAAAAAATTAAACTATTTGTTTTTTAATAAATATAATGGGTCAACTAAAAATTTGATACAGGAAGGGTCAAATGGGACATACAACACATCTTTTGAAAGTCGTTTAAATTTTATAAAATGCATATGACATTCTAAATTGGTTTATTCAAATTACGGCTTCTTTAGATATTTTAATTTTATGGTTTATTCAAAGATTAAATCACTTTTTGGATTCGTTAAGGTTCATAAAAATTTAAAACTTGAGGGGGGTATTGAAATGTTACCTATTAATACCAACACCACCACCTTCAAAAATGTGATTGTTGGGGCTGCAAATTGATATACTAAGACCCCGGGTTCAGTTGTTAAGTGCACCAGAGTTTGGAGCAACTGATTAGAACCTCAAAGGGCAAATATCAAAAATAAAAATAAAAATGAATTTTACCATATCTAGTGGCATGTTTAAGATCAGTATTCTGAGGGAAGAAGTCAACATTTGGGATAGACGTAATTGCACTCAAAAAGTAGTCAAGCATTTGATGTTCAAACCTCCAATAAACATGAATGGGGATTAGACAAATGATTAAAAGAATTTTGAACACCATTCACTACATTCTTGAGGAATCACAGACCTTGAACAGGTAAAAAATGCTTAACATTAAGTAAAGCATAAGTTGTTGACAAAGGGGTTATTATCTTCAAAATAGAGATGTTAATGTAAAAACACGATATAAGTTGGTTTACCTTGATGCTTTCAGAAGCCCCTATACCAACATCAACAAATTATCCCATCTTCCTCAATTTTCCCTGCATTGTATAAACTGTACGTTTCGTGTTCAATAACAAAACAACTGTTCCACTTACCACAAACAAAAACTACATCGCTCTAAATTTATGACCCTGTAAAGAAAGATGTAGGAACTCTTTGAGGTTATGGAGCATGACCATTGGAGAAATGTTATACAAAAATATACCTCAGGTCCATCCGTTAGCTAGTGAAAGCACAATGATCTTTTCAAAGTAGTCAATTGATATAGTAATTGTAAGGGTCAAAACATTTATATTGTTTAGGAGAACCCATAAATAATTTCAATTCTCAATTTAAACATACTCCATGAATGCCTTATTTAATATTTAATCAATCTAAACTTACGTGGGCTTGGTGCAAGTTCACCACCAAACGATATCTTTTTTTATATATTTAATGGATTAAAAACGTAAAGAAATAAACGTTAAGTTTTATTCAACAATTAAAAGTTACAAAAGTTGTCCACAATAACAAAGTATTAAATTAAAACACTAAATAAAGCTTATTTGTACACAACGCTTGTTGTTAATTCTGTGCATTTATCATCTTTATCACAAAAAATAATCTTCAATCCCGTCTGTCATTTGCAACCTCAAAATATGCGAAAGAGAACAACCAATATTATATTAAGCCCAAAAAAAAGAGTATTGAACATTATACAAAACTCAAAAGTCCAGAAAGTTGAGTAAACGCGCCAACAGCCCAAATTCTTTTAAGTTTTGTACTAAAGGCTTAATAAACTTACTTGTGAAACTAAAAACCAACTAATATGTACCAACCACAAACTAATCTAAATCCTATGACCCTATACAAAATACTACCTGTGTTAGACAATTACACATATAAAGAGCAAACCAAACACCCATTTTAACAGCAAACAAAACAGCCTCTTGTTGACAAAAAAAACCGCAGCCAAAAATAAATTTTTTGACTGAAAAACAGCAGTATTGAAGCACCAATTTTTCCTACATACCTAAATGGTTTGCGGCAGGCTGTACTTCTATTTCATCTTTTGACAGCGTGAATGCTAGGCCATGACCATTGTTCCCGTCAGCCAAGTCTTTCTCCAACCCTCTTGAACCACAACCCCTGAAGCACACTCCATAAAGCACAACTACATAAAGCGCAACTCCTGAACCACACCTCCTCAACTACATCAGAAACCCACATCAGCAACCCTTGTCAGCGAGCTCATCATCAACCCCCCTGAGCATCAGAAAGCAAAATTCAATGCATATAGCAAGGAAATAACATTAGTATCAGTAGCAAGTAAGTTATAAGTATTTTAAAGATGTTTGGTATGGTCACTGCTGTTTTCATGGCTGCAAACTTAAAGCATTAATGGGTGTTTGGTTTTACTATCAAATTGAAGTCCAACAGGGCATAGATAGATTGGAATACCTTCAGGTGACCCCTAACATTTGTCTCGTACCCAAATGACCATACCTCCAATTCCATCTGACACATAAATTGGCAAATAAAATAAAATAAATAAATAAAAAATAAATAAAAAATAAGACGTGTTTCTTTGTTTCCTTTCTTCACTTTAAGCCAAGTAGCGATATAACTTTCTATCGTCTTTGTCCCTTTCTAAGAACTCCCTCTCAATAAGAGACTCGATTCTTTTCTTTATTACAACAGGGTTTGGAAGGAACCTTGTGTGCAGCTGCTTCGTAACTTCCGCCAAAATATTGTTGTGATCCAAGACACGTCTTGCTTTCTTGATCCAAACAATGGCTGTCTGAATATGCGGTTTTATATCCTCTTCTACTCTCTGTCTTATCAACCTTTAAAGAATTCAATCTACTTGAGGATAGCCGAGCAAGCTACAAGAATCAGCTCAAAGTTTTAAACTTTCAATCATGTCAAGATAGTCACTGTTCCAATCCATAACTTAGAGCACTAACTTATCAGTTTTTCTGAGTAATATTTTTCAGAAAAGTGGGGCCCTAAGCGGAATGGCTTTCCGAGGTCTTTTGATCTTGGAAAGAATTAGTGTAGCATCATGTAAACCATTCTCCGACTCTTTATTGCCTTTGCTTACCTTGTTATCATCTTTAGCTTTTTTCTAGGTTACTTACATCGTTATCATCTGTAGCCCTTCTATAGTTTTTACATCGTCATCATCAGTAACACCTCCGGTGTTATTTACATTGTTATCATGCTTTTTACGTTTTTATCATATGTCACCCATTATATGTTCCCATTTTTGTAAACAGCAGTAATATGTCAAATTAGAACAAATGGAAGAAATTAGGATTGGTCTCGTAAGGTTACAATTTCCTTGTTTAACACGTAGCTTTAAGATTATTCGGAAGTTAAACACTCAAACTCTTAATGTTGTAATGACCAACACTAAAATCTCAAACCACTGGGAATTAGATCAACCCATAAACTAACAACTGGCTACATTAAAGAATTTTTGATTATTTTTCTATCCAACTATGCTGTCGAAACATTACATATGGGTTTCAATATGCACACAGTGCCACCTGATTTAGATCATCACTTTGTACCATAGGGAGGTGACAAATTGTTGACAACAAACACCTTAATTACATGTTAAACGGGTGTGTATTGTTACATGTTCAAACCGGTTGGGTCAGGCTGGGTTGACCTTAAGCATTTCCGCCCATTTTTTATGCATAAAAACAGTACACATTGGCAGAGTTGCATCTTGAGCATTTATATATGAAAATAGCCCAAACTAACTAATTCGACATATACGGGTCGAATTTTACGCCATTATACTATCTATAGAACATTATAAAGAAAGGTTACCTTGCACTCTATACTGCAGTAATCTTCATCTATGATAGTTAGGTTGCAAACAATGCAGCAAACCTTCTTCGTGTTGATCTGGTCTTCTTTCACTTGTTGGATAGCCCTCTTTTGTTTTATGTAGAGCACCCTATTATTGTTTGTCTTGTAACTCTGCAGACATCACTTATTCATCTTTGCACATTATACATCACTAATCTATACTACTTTATAACGATTTGTTTTCTAAAATTGGGGCGCTTAAAAATCGAGACTTTTACTTGCTTATTATGAAAGAATTAAAAAAAAAGATAAAGAGTCTAATCATCGAAATGGGATATGCCACTTCTCTAACTAAAAAATAACAAAAAGGAGGAATTTTCTAACAAACTAAATAAAGAAATCAATAAAATGTGACATACGCCACTTCCTAACTAATTAATCACCTTTATTTTTAAATTTAAATATCTTTTAATCCGCTTAATTTTTATGATCTAATTTCACCATATTTTTTAAATTTTGCTTCTTTAATTCAACATCCATTTTAATATATTTTACGAGTTTTCTTTAAGAATGGAAGAAACGGAGTTGAAAAAAGAGAACTTACTCGAATTAGACGTAAAATGAAAAACATTTATTCGCCATTAAATAATATCTAAGACCATCTTTGCATTATACATCACTAATAGTATATAATAAGGTTCCATATGTTACTAACCTGGACACCTGAACAATCAAAATGTTTCTGGAAATCTGGCCGCTTGACAACACAAGAATATGAGTACCTACAAATCTTTGTCATTAATCAATCGTTAGCGTAATGTGTCGGTATTCATATAGTGTAATCTATGTAAATTAAAACTATCATCAGTAATTGCTCACTGTTAATGTTTGGACATATTAGGTAATGGGTCGAAACAGACAGTTTTCATACATATCAAAACATGTCAAGCTGAGTAAATCCAAACACTATATGTCCAAGTTTTAGATAAATAACTAACTTGTCAAGTATGATAACAGAATTTTTGTTTCCTCATAGGTTTAGATCTTGGCTGAAGAAGATCAAGTGTTAATTATCATTAATCTCTATTAGATCTACAAGTAACGAAATACCAAGTTGTAGATCAGTGCGGCCTCAATATCAAACTTACCGTTAACCACAACATGTTGGTTATCATAGGTTGCAGCTGAATCTGATTTTCAGTAACTACAAATGTACCCATTTATTACTTCATTTGTTTAGCTTGGTAGTTGACTATTCCCACAAGCATTAAGTACTAACCATCCTCAATCTTAAAGGATGCATTCTGGCGGTCAGCATATGTCCGTGGGAAATGACTCAGTAACTTTTTTATCTGCATAATATTAAAAATAAATCAATACATGACTACGAATGAGTACTATAAATTAAAGGTGAAAGACAGCAGCATCAACATTCACTTAACTCTAAAACGGTTAATCAAAAGAAACCACATCAAAAGAATTGAAAACCTTGAAAATATAAGCATACCACGAAGTAGCAGACATTATCTACACATCAGCAAGAAATCTTCTTGTGTTCCCACACTGTTATTCAACATCACCACTGCCATTTATCGAATGTATTAATAAAGAAAAAAATGTTCACAGAAAAGTTTAGATGAATTGAGCATAGGCTACTCAGGTTTTCCCCATTGATCAATTATTCCATTAATCAAATCTACAAATAATTGTGGCCTTTACATTTCTAGGTAAGTTCAAATAGATTCATCCAGACGAATTTTTCAAGCTTTTTGTGCACATATAGTACTTAGCCTCTTATCTTCCGTAAACCAATTAGTGCGATTCCAATTTAAGTACACTTGCTACTGTGCCTTAATCTCATCAAAATTAAGAAAGTTAGTGTTTTGAAATTGCTAATTGTCTCTTAAAATGTTTGCTTAATCTGGGAAGAGGATATGTTGAAATTAATCTAAAATCAGCTTATGGCTTATGATTGAAGAGTTGGGAAAAAAGGCTTATCAACTTATATAGCCCATAAGCCACAAAAAAGGGGTTTAAAAGCTCAAAAGCCCATGCTTATAAGCTCATCCAAACACTTCAATGCATCTTTTCAGTCCCATAAAAAAGCTTAAAAAACACCCTTTTAAGTATATGATAAAAAATAGCATCAATTTTCTAATTGTTGTGGTATCTTACTTATAGGCACAATTGACTAATACATTTTATGTATACATGAAGCCATTATAAACAACATACCTTGATACATATTACCAATAAAGAAGACGAATAATGTGCACATCAAATCATAAAAGAAAAAAACATTGTGTGTGTGATGAGATGAATGAGTGATATTAGGGTTTTGGAAAAAAAAATACAGTAATAATTTGTTGTAGGGATGTTTTGTAGATAAAACATTCATTTTCAAACTAATCAAAATTATCAATAATTGGTTGTAGAGATTTATAAATTTGGTTTTCCAAATGTGTTGTAATCATATTTGTTTGTAGACTAACAGAAGGTTCATATATAATATATATTATATAGAGAGTTATTTTACATATCAAACTTTTACACAATGACTCATCTCCACCATATCTAAAAAGAAATATGAGATTAAAATATTTTATTATTTATATTTTTATAATTTAAATATCTAGCAGTTAATATAATGAAAATATTATATATGACGAAGTTTAATTATAATATATTAAAAACTCAAAAAAAAAGTTTGTCATTCGTTTTTACGTTATAATTGCGTGAAAAAGGTATATGATAAAGCACTAAATGAATATCACATGTGATATTAGTGTAAATCATATATGATATGTAATATTGTGATATTACATAATATAAATGTGATTTTCATATATTTTACGATTAGTGTTTTAATTCAAGTAATTTTCTCGAAAAACTTAAAAACAAACGTGAAAATACGAAAAAAATTTTTGTGAAAGTATATCAAAGTCTTATCATAAAAGATAATTAAAATGGATGATATATTTTTTAAACTTAACGATTAACGGTTTGAAAGATATTAATATTTGAAAAAAATGATGAAAGTGGGTTTTTAAATTGTTGGGATTAATCATCATAATTAGAAAATAAAAATGGAAGGTGAGATTGATCCAAAGTATGTAAAAATCTTTGTCTCAAATGATTTTATCATATTATATATTATATAAATATTAGTGGTCTAGTGTCATGCCATCTCGTTATATATATAATATATATATATATATATTAGGGTGTAAATTAGTCGGGTTCGGGTTGACGGGTTCGGGTTGTCGGGGTTGCACACGACCCATTAAATCGGTCTCTTTATTTTAGTTTAACCCATTTAACCCGTATATATCCTCGGGTTAAATGTTATTGGGTTGAATAGTTAGAGGTTGAACGGTTCGGTGGGTTTCGGTTTAACCCATTTAACCTTTTAAATTACAAAGTTGGCACATTACTCCTAAATAAGTTAAATCCGAAGGTCGATCCGTTTAACATTTAATCCGCATAATAAAATATAAATAATTTTGAGTTTATGAAAAAATCTTAAGCGGGTTGGCGGTCGACCGCTTATTTTAAAGCCGAACGACTGTTTAATAAGCGGGTTAGATAGGTCTAAAACCTAATAATCTATTTAGCACAACCGAACTATATATATATATATATATATATATATATATATATATATATATATATATATATATATATATATAAAGCAGAGACATTTAGATTAATATCACCTAAATGCCACATAATCATTTGTTGTCCAACTAAGCATTTTTTTAATTTAATTAGCTATTATTTAATTTTCGGATTTTTTTTTATTAATTTTCGAATTTTTTTTATTAATTTACGGATTAAGCCAATTAGTTAAAAAATGACAGTAGAGAGATTCGAACTTGGGGTGTTTGTAGCATTAACACACATGCTAACCACTAGACTAACACATTTTTTGGATTATATCTTGTAATTCCAAATATATAAATCTCTACAACCAATTATTGACCATTTTATTTAGTTTGAAAAGGAATGTATTTATCACAAAAAAATTATATTGCACATATTCATTCCTTAATTATAGTTGCAGAATTATAAACTTTAACCTAATCTCATCTCCTCAAAATTCATCTGAATTACAAACACACACAAAACCTCTGTGTTCATTCTTATTTTGCAAAAAGGTATTTTTTTTTTTTTTTGATTTTATGTTAAAATTATTTTATTCTATAGAAAATTCCCATGCTATTTGTATCACGTTTTATGGCTTTTGTTTTTTGACAGATCACGTATAGGAAAAAGGTATGCCTCTTTTCCCTTAAAACCGATGAAATTTTGTTACCGTGTATGCATATGTTGGTTTGTTTGCAGCTTTTTGCAGGTTAGACGTCGTCTTTGCAGGTTAATCTTCACTGATTTGTGTGCATGCATCCTATACGGAACCAAACAAAGCTGTTTGATCGGTTGACGAAATTCAACTACTTCTATTTTCCAAACCACAAGCGATATAACAGAACTAAATAAATCAAAATTAAATCCATCACCAAGCTTCATAAATCATTCTATTCCTCATATAATAAAGCTTGCTATGGCAGGTTAGTAATTCAATTAATAGCATGTCGTTAGTATTGAATTGATCGTGTTTGTGTTTAAAATAAATTTAGTTTATAAAATTTTACTCATGGATTTGATTGTGTGTGTGTGTGTTAGGTGGTGGATTAACAACAGATGGAGAAGATAAGGTATCATTGGAGCTAACTGAAGAGATTATTCAAAGCATGGAAGTCGGCCTCGCTTTTCGCGATTACGTATATTTCATACTTTAACTTTTTTATTTTTTCTTTTTAGTTTTTTATTGATAAATAGGTCATAATTGGCACGTCTACCTTCTGTATTATTTTGCCGTCTTTGTTTATGCCTATAATTTGACTTGCAGATAGTCATAGGCAGCATATTATCAATTAGATTGATGGCACATGGCAACTCTCTACGGCATTTTACTTGACAACTAAAGGAGTTCTTCAAGCACGCTTTCGATGTTTCTAATACATAATAATCTATAGGTGCGAGAATGATTGCCTACCCAGTATCAATTGGGTTCTTAATCTTGCTAAAGCAACGGTCTTAAGACATGGTGTTAACGGGCCTGTGATTGATCCATACAATGAGCTTGATCACCAGCGGCCTCCTAACCAGTGAGTAATTAAATTGCATTTAGCCCGTCAAATTTACAAATTTCTTCTTTGCTTTTGGAATGAATATTTTTCTTAAGCGAGCGTATGATTAACGTGACAACAGATGTAGACAGAGTATGTAAGTCATATGTTGACTAGCATCAAGAGATTTGTTGAACATCATTCATGCCATGTATGGTTTGTGGCACATACTAAACAGGTAATGTCGTCACTACTTTAAGCCGTTTAGCGGTAAATGGGTAGATTTGGGTCACACTCTCTCTATGGGTCAAATGGGTGACCTTATAAAAGAATTGGCAAAATTGGATAAGACCACCTAAATCACTTAATTTCAAAAACTATAGTTTAATCATATTTGATGCATTGGGTATCTATAGAACTTATGAAACAAAAACAAAAACAAGTTTCTACATGGTCGTCTACTTGACCAATTTTGACCCATTACTCCTATTTGTCCCATGGATAGGCCATTGATCTAACTTCTAAAGTATGTTCCAACAGTTGCAGTAATGGGCTGGAAAACCTCCAAATCTATATGACATTAGTGGAAGTGCACATTTCATAAACAAATGTGATAATGGAATTGGTGTTCATTGAAATAGGAATCCAGGGGAAGGTGCAATGGACCAAATGCAGGTATTACGCTTCTCATTAGTTAAAAGTTGAGTAGTTGACAAATTCTGATCTAAACCACAATTATATTCAAGTAATGAAATAAATAAAAAACATACTTTAGAAATACTAATAATGATATCTTTAGAGACATGATTTTTTTGAACGGGTGCATTTAGGAAGAATTGTATAATGTTAACATTAGTTTAACAAGCCATTTGTCTACAGTGCCATTTTTTGAAACTGGAACAGCTCCAACAACTTTACCAGGCACTGTAGATAGTTCGTACAATATACCTACTGGATGTACTCCCATCACTCCAAGCGATTATTCTTCTGTACACGAGAATGGAACTTTTGTGAGGCAACCTAATACATACATGGCAAGTGTATTCTTCTTATCCTCTCCAGCGAACTTTTACATTGACTTTTTCGTTTTTGGTTATAGATGATCATTAGAGTGCTCTAGACAAATTAAAATAAGCTCAATTTTTGTGCAACAACCACCATCACCTCGTGAATGTTGGTAAGATATCTCTTAGTTGTGATATCAAACATTTATGCATATTTACATGTATACATGCATTATACATTATGCTATAATTTAATAAATTTTATAATTCTGCAGCTTACGTTGAAGGCTGTGAAGATCCTGACAGACTAGCAACCAATCAATCGAATCAACGAACAACCGAGGTTACCAGCCAACCACTAAGTTTCTAACTAAGGTGAGACGAATTAATCTTAGTTGACATAGAAATGGAAATTGAATCATATACTTAAATTGGTAGTTGTGGTCAAAAGAGTTGGTTCCTATAAGTGTGAGAATCAACTTATGAGTTATTCGGTCATAAAAAATGTAATTATAATCCAGTTGTGCTTCAAATGTAGTTATAATCTAACATATTTGATCTCTTACTGGATTGTAGATAGTAGTTCTTTGTAGTCCTGGTGCAATTCTCATTACCACTACTAAAGTGCTAATCTTATACACAAATAAGTACATTCAAGATAATCATACATGAAATGCTTATTATGAAAAGTAAACACACATTATCGATAACGGCATGCATGAGCTATGCACGTAAGTTTACCACAATAAGAGGTGGCCTTAAACATCAGCGACCTAATATCAGCACCGAGTATCATAATAATCCCTTTTGATTACACGTTTGGTGATTTCGCTACGAGGTTACATGTGGATAAACCACATAGCTGAATTTTACGATTTCAAATTTTCCAATTTTGTGGTAAATTATTTAGGATGTGGCATTGAATTTTCTTTTGTTTAGTGTTCATTAAGATCCTAAGGTTATATTTTTTTGTTGTTGTTCGATTCATTATGTTCAACCATGGTGTAGTTTGTTGCTAAAATGGTGGTTGAGGTGGATACTTTTGGGGCTGAAATGGTTCACTTTAGGGGCTGAAAGGGGTGTGGGGTTGTGGTGAACTAAATTTGAAATGGGTACGTTTGGGAGCTAAAATGGTGGTTGAAGTGGTGCTTTTGGAGTCGAAATGGGTCGGTTTAAATGAAATGGGCGTGGGATTGACGACTGTACTAGTAATGAAATGGGTACGTTTGGGAGCTAAAATGGTGGTGAAGTGGGTATGTTTTAGTGGGTTTGGCCACGTAAGCTTATCAATGCCAAACATGCACATCCAGGTACAACTTCCAGGTTTTAGCACTTCTTTGTGCGGCGGTTTCGGGGTAATCCTTCTTTTTATATACATGTATGTTCTGACATTATTAGGTTTGTAATACTGGTTTGATATTTACCAGTACTTAACGAATGCAGGCGAATTCGAGATGAGCTATCAAATCAGAATAGAGAAACTACCAACCTCACAAACACACTTGATAGAGTGAGTGTGCATCAATACTATGTATCAACTTATCTAGATCATAAATCAAGCTTCTAAAAAATTCTTTGAAAATAGGAAATCCACACGTTAAGGGTCGAAATGAAGCAAAAATACGATGTGATCAAGTCTTGTATAGGTACTCTTGCCTCAATATCATCTTCACATATTCATGATGCATACCGCATCCATCACACATAGTCCAAAATACTTATTCCCACGATCCACCGGAGGTGGGGCTTGTCTGCGAGCATGTGCTCGAGCTTTAGCTTGGTCCCACGCTGGTTCTTGGCTTTGGCAACTTGGGCTTGAAACCGGGTTTTGCTTGGGTTTTGGCTTGGACTTTGGCTTGAGCTTTGGCTTTAGATTTGGCTTGGGCCCTAACTGGGCTTGGGCTTTGGCTACAACCAAAGGGGAATCTCAACAGGCCCACATTCGGCTTTGAAGTTACTCTATTTGTACAAGGTGAAATCCATTGGCACCGGGGCAGTGATAGGCGCACATGGAGGTGAAACATTTTGTTGAAATACTCTTGAATTTAGTTTTTGGTTATAAGCGGATCTTTTAGCCTTATCTGATAATAAACTTCACGATGGATTTACATCAAGTACTCCATACCAATCCGACTCACCATTTACCTTTTTCTCATAACAGATGTACACATCAAGAGTGTTCGCATGTGGGATATACCATCAAGCTCGGGATATAAAGTTTGAGCCTTTAAATTAAACTTCTTTGCACCAGTGGATATATTTTAAAGCTTGCTATTTATGTTATTTAGAAGAATTTATATTTGTCATATGCACTTTCTGTATCGTTCATTCTGAATTGGGAAAAAAAGGTTAAAAATTTGTTTACCCAGCACTCTACATGAAAATAATAGGCATGCTTCAGACAAACTGCGAGAACAACTTTGATGGATCTAAACACACACCTTGTGTTAGTGATATTTTGAGTTATATTAATAAGCACGCGAAATATACTTAGTAATACTTAGAAGACAGATTATATGTTGTAATGTAAGTAAGAACAATAAACACAAAGCTCCAATATTATTAAGAAATAATACGAGTGATCTTGTTTATCACTAGGGTTACACCTTGAAGCTAATATGAATAATACGTACTCTAAGCAATGACCTAGGATCTCCTTTTATAGCACAAGGAGTCCTTTACAAGATAAGTATAAACCTAACAATATAGAATATACACAAGATCTTTTCTATACTTATCAATACACGGATACATAACATTTATCCTAATAGCATTGGTAATATTTGTACTGGCAGTGGTAATGAGTTTCCACTGCTAGTGTAATCTTTAGCGATGTTAACCACAAAACTATCGGTGGTAATCATTAGTATTATTCCCAACAATCCTCCCTAAACTTATGATTTCTCTGCAAATCAATAAGTTTTTCAATCTTCATTATCGCAAGGATTTGGGAATTCTTTCAAACACTTCATCTTCTTCTCAATGCTTGAATAGCTCTTGAACATTGATCTTGAAGCTCGTGTAATAATGCTTTGACCTTCTCACTATCTTCATGAACTCTTATAGTAGTACACAAGATCACAAAGGAGAGTTCCACTGAGTGGATATTCTTTCTCGAAGCATGAATGCATCTACTCTATTTGTTGTAGAAACATGATGAACTTCACATGAATCATAGTAGAACCATTTAGTACGGGACATGAACATGAGAATTTCCGAAATCATCATTAACATCTGGTTCATAGAGCCTTCTAAGATTAACCCATAACCGCATCTCCTTCATATCTTTGAGATCTTGACATCAAACCTTTCTTGAACTAATTTCCATAATGTTTCAAGATCATCTATGTCAAAAGCTTTGATGAGATCTTCAAACTGAATAAATGATGAAGTTTCACCACCTAGCCTTGTAATCTTCCATGTTGGAGTAAAGTTGCTAGCAGAACACTTCCTACCAATGATAGGATGTCTAACTTGCGGTGGTTCGTGTAAAATCTTCTTCTTCTATCACAATCATCTCAATCGCTTGTTCTTGATGAACTTCTCGCTTGGAACTTCTTGTTCTTCAAAGAAACTTTGTCTTCTTAAATGTCCGAGATTCACTATCTTTGGCCTTTCTCTTCAAATTAGGATACCTTCTTGCTTCTTCTTCGAGTCCATTGGAATAAAATCTTTATCTTGTCTTTGAACTCGTAGTAGATACTTTCAACTTTATCATCGAGACATTCCTTTGAATTGATGTCTCTTCCACCATCAACCTTGCAACAATAATCTTTCATCATTGAAATCACATGTGCCTTTGTTGGTTGTCTTGGTTTCTTTTGGCCCTTCTTGACTATCTTGAAGTGCTTGATTATTCTTCATCCGAATAAAGTCCTTTAACCGTGTTGTTCTTTGATCTTTAGTTAAAGACTTATCGACCACTGTGTCAATTGCTTTCTTCTTGATCAATGGATCATTTGCAATCAAGAAATCAATTTCTTCTTGATGAGGTACATAGTCGAACTCGAGTCTTCTCTAAGAATCTTGTAGGTGGAACAGTGGAAAGTGGATCTTCTATTGGATCTTCCATTCTATCCAGCCTTTTAGCCTCCATAAAGCTTGCAATCTCCAATTCTTCAAGCTTTTTCTTTTCAGCAACTTCAACTTCATAAATTTTTGTTGCAACTTCAGCATCATGAGCAATCTGAACTTGTTCTTTCTTTGAAACCTTTCTTCTTGTTTTCTCCTTGCTTTGCATAATAGCTTTACCTTTGTCTTTCTTCAGTTTATCAATTTCTTCACTTGCAGTGGCAACATCATGTCCAACAGTAGGAATATTTGGCTCTGCAGTGGAAATTGGATCAGTGGTAAAATCATCAGTTGCAATTCTAAAAATGTCTTGATCTAGTTGCTCTTTTTGAGTATCGCTCCTCTCGCACCTTTACTAGAAACACCTTCATCTTCAAAATCAATTCTCCTCCCCGAGTTTCAAAGATCTGCTTTCCTCCCTGTTTGGGAGAATTTCCCAAATCTTGATTAAAATCAGTTGAATCACCATCATCGGTGAGGATGAAGATGATATCACAAGCTTTGTAGTTTTCCTCTTCTTTTTCAACCTCAAGCAACTCTTCTTTCAAAGTCGAATCTCCTCTTTAAGTGTGTAATGTCCTTGGCATGTCTTCTTTACTTGTGCGATTTTGTTGTAGAGATTCAACCCGCTTGGCTAATTTGGTACACAAATCCATCAATTCCTTTTGTTGCCCACTGCCCTCAACACTTCCAACTGTGTGACCTGTTGGGAGAGGTGAATCATGGGGCAATGGCTTAGATTCCTCCCTAGTTGGACTAGGTTGAAGTCTAGAACCACCACTGCTTGTTCCTAAACCAAAATGATCATAAACATGTTGTGTTGTAATGAGAGGAGTTGGTTGTTTGTGCCTCCTCTCATAGGTGTGAGAAACAGGTGGTGTATAATCAATGTTTGGAACAGTGATTATTGGTGAAGTTTGTACCTGTGAAATCTTTGCAAGCATTTGAGAAAAAGAGGTGTAATAGTCCTGTTGCCATCTTTGTTCATATTTTGAAAAACTTTAGGCTTAAGGCAACGGATTTTATAAACTCTAGTGTGGGGTTGCAGTTGAAACTCATTTAGCACTGCTTGCACAAACCTTGGATACATCAAAAATTTTGTTGAACTCTTTACATTGCCTTGCATACTTTGAAAAATATATTTTGACCAATTAAAAGTCCTATCTAAAGCTAGACAAACCAAAGGGTAAGCCATGGTTGAACTGAATTGTTCATAAGAAGTTTTCTTAGGACTTAGGCAATGCAAAGAGTATGTATCAAAAATCTCCAATGGGGACAAAACCACTCTTTTGAAAGTAGCCTTTTGTCGGTGGTATCATACCCCATGGATGAAAGATGTGTATGAATTTCGGGCATGGGTAATGTGATGATACCATTGAGATCATCCAATTGGAGAATTCTCCACAAGGATGCCTCAGTAACATCAATGGTTACCCCATCCACAGTGGCTCTAAGAGCATCCACTGTTTCATGTGTGTCTCTAGTTTAAATGGTTATGGACTGAGCAGAAGTCCAAAACTGTTTGATTTGAGAGATATAGATTGTGAGATTAAGAAGTAAAGCATACCTTATATGGGTAGTATTAAGAAAGTCCACAATTTGGTGAAAAACAGGGTCACTCTTCTCGTTTGACTTTTGTAAGTAGGCCACTTGGTTGTGCTCATATGCAAAAGTGATAGGTGCCATAGAATCTTTTGATGAAAAATATAATGTGTCAGTATGAATTGTATAAAGAACTCGCCAATTGAGAGAAAATATATAAGCAGCTAGGGTTTTAGAGTTTTATAAGAAAGATTATCTAAGGAAAATATTTATCTTAAGAAGATAAATTAGAAGTAGGAAAGTAGATAATCTTCAAAAATTTACCCTATTTATATATGGAAAGTAATTAACTCTCAACGGTTAGTAAAATTTTGTTACTGAGATACAACAGTTGTAACGACTAGATCAACGATGGTAAAAATAACACTATTAGTGGAAACCGTGAACTAGCGGTGGGAATTTTTCACAAAGATTTTCAAAGAGCGTTGGTAAAGAAAAACAGATGAAAATTGGACTGCTCTTTATCATAGTTTTTAGCAAACTACCAGCTATCAATGGATTTGATATGTCTTTACCATGAGCCGTTTGCTATGGACAAGCCAACTCTTAATCATAAAGAATATAGTGAGTTGATAACCATATAGTTTTGGGTAAACTATCAACCATAAACGGATTTGTCAAGTCTTTACTAGTAGCCGTTTGCTCTGGACTAGTTGATTCTTATGTGGGTTAGACATGGTGAATCAATAACCATTTGTTGTGTATCTCAGTTATACACCTTTTAAGATCAACTCCCATCTATGATTGGTTATGTATCTGCATGAGTTAGCAGAATACAAAGAATATGAATAACCAACTTGTTTTAACCAAAGTTACTTTTAACCAAGCCACTATCTAAAAATATCTTCCAAAGTCAACCCGATAATATCTATATTTACTCTTTAACCTACCAAAATAGGGAAAAGTAAATCTATTCATTAATGAAGCCTTGTGACCGACTTTGCCTATATAAAGAGGCTTGGCATATTGTAGTCTTTATCAAAACACATTCAAACTCACAAAATCCTTAAAAATCATCATGAGTAATCCTTCCAACATCATTGACATCTCCTCCGATTCGAGGAAGAGTTTGTGATTGCTTGAGTCTTCCTCGAGGCATCGGGGTGGGTCGGATACTTTCCACCACGGGTCGGAAGCACTTCATCCAAGAAGCAAACTAAAGAGACCGCCAAACGTGCACCTGCTGCCAAACCTGCACCATCTCTTGAGTTCTACTCCAGCTCATCAGATGATGATGAGAATAATGATGAGACCTATTCTTTGGCCAAAGAGTTGCCAAGGGCTCTTACAAAAGCATTGGGAGCAGCTCTCTCCAACATGAAGCAGATATCCATACCAAAGAAGCCTGCAATGCTACCAAGGCCTCCTCCACAAGTTCTTGGTATTCCTTGTCCAAGAATGCAGTCAACCTTTGAGAACAAAAGGAAGAGAGCACAGAAGAACAAGCATGACTATGTGGGCAAGGGCAAGAAGCCAATGGAGTAGCTGGTGTAGGGTGTAGGAATGTAGGATGTGTTAGATAGCATTCTTTTGTGTTTTGATTGTGGTTAGGAGCACTTTCTCTTTGGTTGTAATGAATCTTCATGATGACTTGAATAAAATTTCTTTGTTTTCTTGATTTCTACGCGAGAGTACACATTACCATTGCTTGCATTGTAGTTTCCTTCGTTAGGCATAATTTCTTCATAAGATGTAGTGGACAACTAAAGATACTATCACTAAACAACAACAACTTCAATGTAAACAAAGAATCCTTCAAATCTTCATGTCACAAACATAAACCATGCGCTGAAAGCATTGTTAAGATTTGCAGTGGTTAGAAAATAACTAAAAGAGGATAAAGATTTCTGTTGGTAGTGGTTAGTTCAATACTAAACCACCCAGTTAATAGGTCAACTCCAAGTCATTAATCCGGCCACCAAAGTCAAAGACTTCATTTACTTCTCAACAACTTATACCTTCCCTTCATTAACTAACTGATTCCAACTTAATCTTGTATTTAAGAACCAAGCACCCACAAACTTCTTAACACACCAACACTTCTCTCTCCTAAAATCTGTCAAACTCAACTTACCAAAAATCACCATGAGCAAGTCAAACCCAATCAATGTCTCATCCGACAGCTCAATTTCGAATAGCTTTTGGGATTATGAAGCTTGGCATTATGTACTGAACAATCCAGGTAAGAAGAAGAAAGAGGTGTTTGAAGCAATTTCATCAAGAAAAAGAACTCATGCAGATGCTTATTCAAACCCTATTGTTGGTCCTTCTTCAACTCAACCAATGCCTCAAGATGCTGTCATCACTGAAGATAGCTCAGATTTCAATGCAAGCTACATTTCCCCATGTACAAGCATAAATGATGATACTACTTCAAGGGTCTTGGATGTGCCTCCCCTTGCAAGAATCCTTCCATCAGGAGAACTGCAGATGCCACCTTTTCCACCACCGTTGACCGCACCACCACAAGAGGGACCTTCATCATCCTCACCACCTGTTAGAGTAGTGGTGATGGGGCTAGCAAGCCCTAAGGTGTATAGTGTGATTGATAGGCGAATAGCGCCTAAGGTGATGCCAGAGTGGGCCTTCCTAAAGAAGCCATAGGTGGTAGATGATGGTTAGATTGGAGTAGGGTTGGGGAAGATGTGAAGCTTTTGTGATCAGTTTGTAGTTTTATGATGTGTTCTGTTTCTCTTTTATGTAATGATGCTGGTTGTATGAACCTCATGGATGTATCTACTGCACTCAGTGTGCAGTTTTGTTTGATAATAATAAAAATCCATGTTATTTGCTTTAAATCACTTGCATCATACTTGTTGTTCCATTTTACTTTTCAATTAACTCCACCTCCAAAGCTGACATACTATCCATCATAATGTTCAAAATCTGAGAGATAGGACTTGTTGCCAGTCATGTGCCTTGAACATCCACTATCTGTGTAGCCTTGATCGATCTTTTGTCCTTGGATGTTCCTGCGCATAAAAGTAAAGAGTTAGTTTCTTTTGGGGACCCAAGCCATGATTGACTTGGATCCGCCTCGTGTATCAATATAGTTAAATCTATCAAAGGTCATTGATACACTATTGGGATTGGTTGATGAGGTAATTCCTTTAGGTTTCCATTCCCAACGTCTTGAGGCCTTCACCGTGTTGCCCATGTCCCCTTTTCTTGTTTACAACCCTTGCGGTGGGAACTTTTGAATGAGCGGTGGAAGCTACTTGGTTTGGTTTTAGGTACCCACCGTTGGTTATAATGAACCTTTTAGTTTGAAAAGTTCTTTTCCATGTTTGTTCGATTTTGCAAAAGTTGTTTTGGATTTTGCACTTGTAACAGTGACTTAGGGTGGCAAGATGTTACAGCTTTTTGCAGTGGCAAAGTTTTAAGGCCACTTCTTAGTTGAATCTCTTGGGATCATTTTGTTGTGTGAATTAGGGTGCAAATTATTTTGAAACATGTTAGACTCACCCTTTTATTCCCATGGACTTCCATTCTCCCAACATGATAGTCACAATAAGCATGTAAATGATCAAAACTACCATAGATATAGCATGCTTTATTGTACATCACAAAATCACTACCTAGTTGTTGAGATTTAACATGATTCCAACTCCTCGGTTACCCTAGGAGTCAGAGGCTTGTTTCTATACATCTCAAGATACCTTACAGTTGATCTAGGTTTATTAGCTTGTCTCCTAGGTTCCTCTGTAACAGTATTAACAACTTTTGGGATAGAAGCCTCTACATTCTTTTTAACATTCTCATCAACAACTGATGAGTCACTAGCACTTTCAAAAACATCATTATCAAGCTTAACCTCTTCCTCAAATTTCACAGTTTTGGGAGGACCATATTCAAGAATAGGTTCCTGAAAGTCTTATAAACCTGTATGAGCTAAATCTATACCTGGAGGTGATGGAACACCTCTTAGTGGTGGAGGCACTGTATTATAACCCATACTAGACTTAACTTTACTATGTATTTGAGCATTCTAAATTTTATCAATTGACTTAGACTGATAATAACAGGTGTCAACAATTAAATTGACATTCTTATGTTTCTTTCTAAGTTTTTCAAGCTCTTCTTGGAAAGCCTCATTCACAGTTGTCGTATGATCTACCTCTCTTCTAAGAAGAATCATATCATCATTATATTTTGACTCATTATCTCTATAGTGCTCTAGTTGTTTTTCTAATACAGCTATACCTCTCCTAAGGTTTGACACAACATAATTAGCAGCAAACAACTCGTTCTTTGACTTTCATAAGATTCATTAAGTCTTTCAACTTCTAGCAGCCTACATGTTTTAGAACAACTTTCAAAGTTTTGTACCCGAGTCGAGTCGAGAAAGCCATGAGAGCAAATTCAGTGACACAAGAACAAAGATCTCGAAGGTTCTTCCTCTTGTTCATCACCATGAAACTCCAATCATAGCTCACACCATCAATTTCCAACATTGCCTTTGGTTCTTCCACGCTTGGTTCTTTCTTTTGCTTGTACCAAGTAGACATGTTGTCCTTCATCTTTGGTCTTCAGATTCCCTAGCAAAATGCCCCAACTTGTGACAATTGAAACATTCTACTTTCTTTTGTCAAAGCCTCAGTTTCACCACCATTGATGTGAATAGGCTTGCCAGTCTTCTTGTAGAATTTCCTAGCCCCTAATGCTAAGAAGAGCTATTTGCCATTTTATATCCATCTCCTCCAAGTCATCTTCATCAATTTGCTCTATGTCTTCATGAGTTAATATAGAGCCATTAACTTGAGTGGAGATAAAAGCATAAAAGGTAGGATCTCCAATACTAGCAATCTTCTTCTTTGAACTGCGGTGGTAACACTAACATTACCGGTGGAAACAGAGAACCAACAGTGGCAATATCATCATCACGATCATCTTGAATCATCTTTGTCACAAGAGGTTGACATCAAAGCCAAGTCGCTTGAGCTTGTACCAAGTTTCCCAACCTTCTTCAATCTTTGTTCAATGAGTTTGAAGTTGTTGTAAAGATCATTGAGCTTCATAGTTTCAATATCGATTTATTTTCCCATTGTAACATTAGTGTGAAACTCAAGGCAAACTTCTTAGAAACTTCAAATTGAGGTCTTCCTTTTCTACCTCAATGCTAAACACGTCGGTTGTGTAACAATCTTACGGAGTTTGGTGAAGATGCTATCAAGTGAGTCATTGCTTGAAGGAGAATATTTCATAACTTTGCTTCAACAATGTCTTTTGTGTCTTCTTTGTAGCATCATTACCACCAAACACCGAGCAAATCTCTTCAAAAGTTCTTTAGTTGTCTTGAACTTCTTGAATGCTATGATCCGGTCTCTGGGAGAGTCATCAAGAACAAACTTCTAGCCTTTAGATCATTCTTCATCGATGCTTTTTCAATATTTATCTCGTAGCACACAAACCGTCACAACATCTGTGTCACCAACCTTCGAGTCTTTGACACGAGCTTGAAAGAATCACCGTTAAGATGATCTCCCATAGAGCATAGTCTTGAATGAGAAAGTATTGCTCAATCATTATCCTCCACATCTCAAACTCATTAAGTTTGAGCTTAGGAAGTCTTGGAGTAGAAGAGTTGGACTTGTTGTTTTCCATCTCCATTGAATTGAGTGAGTAGGTTAAGTGTATTCCTTGGATCTTCTAAATCAAAATATCAGAACCTTCACTCTGATACCACTAGATGGATCTAAACACACACCTTGTGTTAGTGATATTTTGAGTTATATTAATAAGCACGCGGAATATACTTAGTAATACTTAGAAGATAGATTATATGTTGTAATGTAAGTAAGAACAATAATCACAAAGCTCCAATATTATTAAGAAATAATATGAGTGATCTTGCTTATCACTAAGGTTACACCTTGAAGCTAATATGAATAATACGTACTCTAAGCAATGACCTAGGATCTCCTTTTATAGCACAAGGATTCCTTTACAAGATAAGTATAAACCTAACAATATAGAATATACACAAGATCTTTTCTATACTTATCAATACACGGATACATAATATTTATCCTAATAGCGGTGGTAATATTTGTCTTGGCGGTGGTAATGAGTTTCCACCGCTAGTGTAATCTTTAGATGTTAACCACAAGACTATCGATGGTAGCTGTTAGTATTATTCCCAACAAACTTTTAGCCAATAATTTAATTGTAAACTAAACTAAATTAAAAGGTAATTAAAAGGGGCGTTATGGGTTAATCAAAAAAATAGCTAGCCAAAGTAGTAAGACCATGTAAGACAACAATATATATATATATATATATATATATATATATATATATATATATATATATAATATATATATATATATATATATATATATATATATATATATATATATATATATATATATATATATATATATATATAAAATGAGGCATTTGGAATTAATGACACATCAATGCCACCTCAATGCCACATAATCCAATTTAATGCCACATAATCATTTGTTATCCAACTAAGCAATATTTTTTTCCACCTAAGCAATAATATTTAATTTTCGGATTTTATGTATTAATTTTTGAAATTCTTAAGCAATTATTTCTAAAATTCGAATTTAATAAAAAATGACCATGGTGAGATTCGAACTTGGGTTGTTTGTAGGATTAGTATAAATAACTTGTGTGTTTACCACTTAGGCAACAAGTTATTTTGATAATTATGTTGCATATTATAATCTATAAATGCCTATAATTATATTGGAATCCTATACTAAATACAATTTATCTACAAAAATTATATTAAGTAATTATCTTTTAAAAATTATTATACATATCTTTTCCTTAAATATATATTTTTTCTTAATTCATTCATTATATATATTTTTACAAAACCCTAATATCATTGGTTCAACCATTTTATGTCGTGATATATGGGGCCTGTGGGTTTAACAACGTTTGCAGCCTCAATGGTGCTAGCCGACCAAATTGTGAATGCCCACTAGGTTTGCCACTGTTAGATCCCAATGATCCGTATGGTGACTGCAAGCTAAATTTTACTCCAAGCTGTAATGAGGATGAGCCATATCTGAAGGGAGACCTCGATTTCATGGAACTCACTGGTGTTGGTTGGCCAGGTACTGGAATTGTATATGTGAAACTGGATCCAGTTAGCATGCAGGAATGCAAAGATTCATGTTTACATGATTGTTTATGTGTTGTGGCACTTTATGGTGATGATCAATGTTGGAAGAAGAGGCTGCCACTCTCTAATGGATGGACGAATGAATCAATTATAAGTAAGAAGGCATTCTTTAAATATAGGAAAGGTGAACTTCCTACTGTTAGCTTTCCTCGTTTCAAAGAAAAAAGAAAACCGTAAAACATTGATTACCATAATATCAGTCCTCCTAGGTAGTTCTGTGTTCGTGAATGTCATATTTATTGGTGTTCATCGTTTGAGTCTTTGTTCAGGTCGCGTAGCAATTGTTAAGGTAAAATTTGGTTTTACTTATATAATTGATGTATAACATAATGTCATGGTAAGTTATAATTTGTTATATAGAGTTGTTAAATTCCACATGGGTAATGCAAGGTGGGTTCTGACATGATGTTTATGTTATCTTTAAAGTATGAATAGGTGGTGATCAACAGTTTATAACCATCATACTGGATTTTATGTTAGGCTGGTTAACCTCTACATTTACACGTGTCTCTATACACAATACACACCATGTTTTTGCTTCTTTATGTCAGTGTATCATATTACTCCAGTCTTAGACTTTCATGTTTGGCTTGTCTTTTATTCTGTTGATGTCATTTATGTAAGAGGCATATGGAAAATGGCAAGAAACCAGATGCTGAGGGTTCTTCTGCAGATAGGTCTATTGCTAAAACTGGTACTAAATCAGCTCATAGAAGACTTGGAGAAGCTGTTACTCAGGTATTCTTTTCACTCAGCAACTACACTTACAACAACATACCCAATCCTATCCTTGATCCTTTTATCATTGCATTCTTCCTTGAATCATCAGGTTTCACCATTGTACCTAATGATATCATTGGAAATGCGTTATGTATTGCTCCTGAGTTATTAAATACATTGTATGAGACAAATCTGAAGTCGCTGTATAAAATGGTGAATGGTGTATGGTAAGGACATATCACGTTTTAGCAGAAATTGATATGTAATCATATATCAGTGCTAAAATATATGATTTAAATCAAACTTACATATCTAACAAGTCAATATCGTGGTCACTTTTGGTTGCATGATTTGTTTCTTATGTATAACTGATTTGTTTCGTGATTTGTAGGTATTCTCTTTAATAGACATATGTGTTCGTACAACGACACTTTTTTTATAACTATTCACCACCTCTATTTGACCCACATCCCTTCTCTAGCACTTTTTTTCATTGGAATCAATGTTGAACTTCATTCATCTTACATGAACAAGTGAGCTATGCTTTTTAATACTGTTTGATAATGTAGTTTGTGTAGTGATTAGTGTAACTGATTTAGTTATCTTTTCCAATTAGTAACCTTAACAGAATTTGGATGTTGTTAGTTTGAAGCTTCTCCTGAATGACACTTCATAACCTTTGTCCAAGTTTTAGCAATCGAATTCGAGTATGCAAAGAGTTCTTAAAAAATGTAAAAAACAATGAGATCTTGGTTCTATTTTTATTTGGCCAAGTTAGCTTTTAGTTGTGATGTGAGTTGACGTTGGTGCTTCTCATTTTTTCTGTTAGGAATTAGAAAATTCCAGTGCTGAAAGAGTCGGTCACCCCAACTATTATCTAGCATAAGTTAGCTCGTAGATTGGTCATTAATTACGGTTTATGTAGTTAGTTAATAGTGAATAATAGTTTAGTGCAACACCGCGGAAGAAGGTCGGTCTTTACCACCTGTATCCACGATCCATGAGGCCGTCGAGGTCGTTTATTTTGTAACCTATAAATACCCTCACCTTGCAAGGTAGAGGGTGGATGTTCTTGGTAATCTAATATTCCACTAGTTTCTCTCACTAGAATGTCCCACTCTTTCTCTCTCTAAAACCATCTATGTGCTCATTGTGTTAATGTTATGATGTATGTGAAAAGTTATATCTTACAATTGGTATCAAGAGCCATGGTTAGATCATATCTTGCACATCTTTGGATTTATAGTGGTTTTAGGTGGTTTTGAGTTTGAAAAGTTTAGTGGTTTTGCATCATTTGGTTGATTTCTTGTGTTAAAGTTTGAATTTTGTTGGTACTTTTATGTTTAGAATCATCAAAAGTGTTTAGGTTTTCATTTGGTAAGCTTGAATCATCTTGGTGGGTTGTTTTGGATTGAAAAGTGAAGGTTATTTGGTTTTCAAGCAACCTTATTCCACAAAAGGTTCAATTTTAAACAAAAAATTAACAATTTTTATGGCTTAAAAACATTTAAAAATTTAAATACCAAAAAATTTTCAATTTAAAAACCTGTATTCTTTCAAAGAAATAAAATAAGGATAAATTTTTTAATAAAGTATTGGAACTTTAATTTAGAAAGAAAAAGTTTAAAAAATTGCAAAGATTGCCAAAAATAAATTTCTTATTTGAACCATTAATTTCATGAGATCGATAATGAATTGGAATTTGAAACCGGTTTCCAATTCTAAAAAAGACAAAAAGAACCTTAGAAACAAACTTAAACTCAAAATCTAACCGAAAAATTTGATACCTTAAAAAATTGAATGATTCAATATTGTTGAAAAAGGTGGGAAGTTTTAAAAAATCCAAAGTTTGAAAACCTTCAACTTTGGGAATAAATTTAACCATTGAAGGGTTTATTAAACAATAATCCTTTTGAAAGAAAATTGAAATTAACGATTCCCATTAAAAAGTTTTTTAAAACCTCCTTATTCCTAAGCATATGATGAATCCCATCATAGGACTAATGAACACCCAAAGTAAAAATCTAGAAGAATAGTTAGAAAACTAGGACACTAAATCCCCAAAATTATCCAAAAGAAAAATATAAATGACCTTTAGCATTTTTGGGCTTCAAATGGTTCCCCCAACTAAAGTATCGGATTAAAGAACTTAATTCCAAACTTCAATGGAAGGGTAAACTTTTAAAATGAAGAATCTATTAACCCCTTAATGGTTTTCGAAATTTGAATCTAAAGGGACTCAGTTAAACCCTTCTGTAAACACTTGGCTTAAGCAATGTGTTCCGCTTTTGGACAATGCTCAACCAATAAACTTCTACTGGTTCCCCCAAAATATAGGGGTCATTCAACTTAGGATTTGGATCAGACCCTTTTTCATTTTCAATGGACCTTTTTTCATTCTTTGTTAAATAAACTTTTTTGGTAAAAAAAAAAAAAAAATTTTCAAAACATTCTTTTACTTTTACTTAAAATGAAAATCCTTTATTAAATCCATTTAGAAATGTCTTCAATAATCCGGGATCTAATGAATTAACAAATATAACTTGGTAGTCAATGGCTCAAAAACAATGTTTGTTTGACATGTTAAAAGAAATTTTTATAATTGGTCCGGGGACGTTTATTTGACTATGTGGTGATTTCCCTTTTGGCTCCTTTATTTTACTATGGGTTTTCGCTTGTTTTTATCTTTTGAAATAAAAAATTTAAAAATTTACTTTACCCTTTTAAATTTGAATAATTTGTTATGATAAATTAAAATCCTTTAGAATTATTCCATATTCACAATCCATAGGGACCAAATTTCTTGAGTTAATTTGTTTACATTCCATTAGTTAAAAAAGGAAATTGTTATACCCGTGGTTGATGCGGTTATTTAGGAACCCCCCTTTTTCCCCTGTTTTTTTTCTTGCCTTTATTTCCGGCTTAGTTAATTTGATTATTCCTATTATCTTTCTATTTAGCTTTGTGTCTATGAACCTCATTTTGGGATTTCCTCATTTTTGGGGTGATTTGTTACCCTTGTTAGGCAAATTTTTTAAATCATTTTATTAAAAGAAAACTGTTTAAGTTTAGTTTTGTTTGTTTGGACCAATTTGGTTATACAAGGAATTTTATATTGGGATGGGTTGATTAGGAATTTCTTGGTCGGTTTACTTTTTTGCTTTTTGTTTCTTCAGGGATTAGATTAAATATTAAATTACTTACTAATTTTGTTAGTTCAGTTTAACTACACTTTATTTCGTTTTTAACCCCCCTTTTAGGTTGGATTTTTAATCGATTATTTTATACGAATTATTACGCTGGTTAAATTTGGGGACTTATTTTAATTTGGGAATTTAAGATGCGATTGTTGAGTTTAGGATTGGTTTGGTTTTATTATGGCTTGGTTTACTTTAGTTATTTCTTAGCGATTAGAGTGCTAATCCGGGTTGCTCTTAATACGACTTGTTTTACAAGTTTTAACAGGCTGATTAAAATAAGTTTACAAGGATTTTTAAAACTTAAAGGATTTGCTTTTTAATTCCAATTTTTTAATTAAAATTAAATTTTATTCCTTTTAGGAAAAGGACTTGGGTTTTAAAAAAATGACTTTTGCCTTTACAATTGGTTTAATTTTTCATGATTTGTTCATGTAGTTTTCTTAGGACTTTTTGTCCTTTAATCCTGGCTGTCGTAATCATTTGTTTAAAGTTTAAATTCCTATTTTGAATTTATCTATAAGAATTTAATTTTTAATTTGCCTCTCCTTTCTTATTTTTTTGGGGCTTTGGTTTACTCCATGTTAATGTTTTCCACTTCCTTTAAAAATTTTTCCCTCTTCACATTATTTATTTGTCAATGGGTTAATCAAAAAGGGTCAATCATCCATTTCCCAATGAAATCCTTCCCAAAAGTCTGGGGGCATTGGTAAAAATTTGGATTAAGGCTCCCAAAAATCCATTTAAAGTTTCAATTACATTCCATAATTTTTCTATTCCAACAATCTCTTCCCGATTTTAACAATTCGAAACCATTCAATGGAATTCCAAACTACCGCAAATTAAATTGGGTTTACAATTGATTCGATATTTTGACAAAGCATTAATCAAAGGACCCCTTTAAAATTCTCCCTTTGGGATCCTCATTTTATTGGGTTGGCTATCAAAAACTAAGGCCTCAAATTTCCAAAACGTATCAAAGGCATTGCAACCTTAATCTTTCGGGAAAACAGGGGTTCGAAATTAAATTCATTTCAAACCTGGGGAATTTAAATAGGGGATTTTCGGATTTTTGGGAAAATTTGTATTGACCACATTATATCTGCCATTTTCCCAATTTCAAGGTCGAAAACGAACAAATTAATTTTAAAGGTTCCCAAATTTCAAAACCTCAAAAACTCACAATTCACCCAGGCAATCAACCTTCCAAAGCGGTTTTTTGGGAAACTTGAAAATTTCCTAACTCGAAAAAAGTATTTAGAATTTATTTCTTCGGATTGAAGAAATTCTTCAAGAAACATAAAATGAACCAAATCTGAATGTCAATCTTTTACAACCAACTATCCCAAAATCGATTAAACTCCATCCCTTTTCCAAAAAAAATCTCTTTCCCGAATCTTCTCCAAAAGTAAAAAAGAAAAAATGGAAAGGAAAATGGCAAGGTCCGGAATCGGTTAATTGATGGGAATCCCTTTTCAACGGTTCAAAAAAGTTTAAGATCAAAATGAACCCCATGGGTAATGTTAAAACCCCTTCAACCACCTAACCCCCCCTTTGAAAAGGGTAAAGGGTTCAAGGAGCGTAAATCTTTTAACCTTCTTCATCCCCCAAAGCAAAAAAGAAAAGAAAAGGACACCCCTGAAAAGGAAAATAGTGGTGCCGAACCAAGGAATTCAAAGGGAGCTCAAGTTAAATGGAACCCAAAAGGTTTGGGAGAACCTTACAAACCCCAACCTTGAAAGGTAAAAAATGCAAAACCTTCACTTCTTAAAACATTATTCTCCTTTGGGATAATTCATTAAGAAAAACCTTAACCTAAAAGAATTCGGTTTAAAAACTTAAAATTCCTCCAATTTAATTTCAAAAATTTCCCTTACCCTACCGAAACCTTAAAACAATCCAACACCAAACCCCAAAAATCCCAAATCGGAAAAATTCCAACTTCCTAGATTCTGGTTGATCCCTTTGGTAAAACCATTAAGGGAAAAACAACTTCCCAATTTTAAAGTAAAGGTTTCAAATTAGACCCAACTTCATAAACGATTCTTCTTGGGGTAAACCGGGAACAAACCCACCTTCAAACCCCCCACCCGAATGAGGGCTCCCCCAAAAAATTATGGGAAAGGAAAAATTAAAAGGGCTTTTAAGGCACTTAAGAATCCTCGGGGTTTTTAAATTTTAAAATTAATAAAAAGGATGCTAAAAGAAAGAAGGACTTGGATGGAAATTTGTAATTCAAAGATCCATGTGAACTCTACAAGTTTAGTGATGAATGCGCTTAAAATGGTCGAAGAAGAACTTGACACAGTGAAAAAGCCAAACTTGATATGAGATCTTGGGTTAAAACTATGTTACGGGTGATGATGGCGTAAAGAGGTGTGAACATTTCATTCTACGCAATCCGTCGAAGACTCAAGACTCGAAGGATCTTCCGACCTTGAAAGCTTCGTTGGTGGAAGGCTCCGTGATGGTCACTACAAACTTCTTGAAGGCCGAATGATGATTTCTTGAACACCGTTTATGTTTTGTTAACTTTGTGTATTATGTGGTGTAACAAATATGAACAAGCGTAATTCATGTAATAGTGCTAGGATTTGTACTATGGTTTCCCTTTTGAAAAGGGAAACATCATGTAATCCTTTTCTTTATCATATAAAATCGGACACATTTTCTCCTACAAATATTTTACCTCATACTTATTTAAATCACTTGAGATCCAAAATCTCAAAGGATTTAAGATTTTTGATCGGGGAAAATGTGATATAAATATGAAAGATGGTAAAGATAAGATGACCAATTTTGTGCAAACTTCTCACTTATATGTGCTAAACAATTTTTTGAATCTCGAAGCACATATTAAGGGGAGAACTCTTTGTAAATTAAAGTCATCGGGTACACCACACTTTAAAATATTTGAAAGTACCTTGATCACATGGCTTCTAATCCTTTGATGATAAAGGTTCCCTCTAGTATGTGCAAAACTCTTTTCAAACACAAGGCACATATTGAGGGAGCAAATTATGGAAACCTCATCCTTCACGGAAATGCTTTATCTACTTGATTTGATCAAGGAAGTGATGGTGATTTTTAGAAAATGGTAATCAAGAAGTTAATTCTTTCTCTTGCCTCCGTGTGCAAAACATTTTCAAATACTTGATGCACATGTTGAGGGAGTTCTCGTTCTAAAATATCAAAAACAACTCGGTACAAAATGCTTTGATAATATATCACAAGTATCGAATTGATTTTTCAAATGGTTTTCAATTGGATCAATGGCGGATGAACAATACCAAATTGACCGACCAACTTTACTTTATATGCGGTGATATAAGGATGATAAGGTTAGGTATTGGTTCCCATGATCCGCTTGAGCACGGAGGGATCTACCGAGGACAATCCACTAGTTAGTGTAGAAGTCCTTAGGTATGATGATAAAAGGAGTAAAATGAGATAAGGAAGAGTGCGGACTAAGGTGAGCTAGTCTTGGAATAAACCCAACAAGGTTCTAGCTATGAAGTCTCGGTAAGCTTGAAGGGGTTGAAGAATTAAAAGAATTGAATGAGAAAGGGTGAAAACAAATAGCCCTCCATTTATTCAACCTTAGGGGTAAACCGGGTTCACCATATACTTTGATGGTAACATCGTATTGAAGACAAGGCGTCATGGACCCGGTGGCCGCCTGCACTTCAACTTCCCAAACCACTCAAGTTCCTCTTAAAGGGCTTGTTTCATTCTCACGGGAACCGACATTATCTATCGACTTTCTCTTAGAGATGGTTGATATTGAAGAAGGACCCTCTCCCTAGTCTCCGTTATAGGATCCAAATATGCACAAATTGAGTCTAGTGCCACGAGATCATCAATAAATCTCATTAGGACACTTTCAATGAAGACTCTCTGTTTCACACAATGTGGAAGAGATTATAACAGAGTCCTCGCATTATCCTTGTGGTATTGCGAACATCCAGGTGAGATGTTTACATATTCACAATGAAGATGGAAAGCCTTGCAGAGCCAACATCAAACAAGCTCACGGTAGGTGGCATGTGAGATCTATTATATAGATCAACCATGTGACAAGCTGAGCAGAAACAATGGGGCGATTCAATCTCTTGAATCAATCACGGTTCGAGTTATGGATTGCGGATACCTTTGAAAAACCGGTCTTTGTGCTTATAAACTCTTTTCTTTAGCACATCGACCGTGTACTCATTTTTCAAACCAAAAGGTATTTTATGATTGATAATTGATTTTCAATAAAACCTTCGTTGTATTGCAAAACAATTTCTATTGAGCAATACGATTGTTTTTCAAATCTCTTTTCATCAATCGGTGGACTTAATATTATTTGGTTCACTCAACTCCGTGTTGTCTTCTTTGAGATGTTCGGTTTGAAACGGCTAGAACATTGCGAAACCTGTCAAGGAGATTCTTAGGAATCCTACACGATCACGGGCGGTACTTGTCTTGATCAACGAGGCAAGTGGGCGTGTACCTCAATTCAACGAAAGTGATCAAAGACACTTTCGTGCGATTTGTTGCTAAGCTTGTTGTATGCGAGTGCGGCTCGGCGTTTCTGGTGATCGAATGAAGCGGTCAATCCATAGCGCATGCTCACTTAACACATTCATCTCGAAATCATGATTAGTGCATCAATGACTCGATATTTTCACACCAAGCTTCACTGCTGCCAATATCATGATTCAACAAATGCTTCCGCTCCTCGATGAGAAGACATCATGATCCGAATGTGAGCATGTCGGTCCTAAAGTCGCAACATCGCACCACAAAGGAAGTCGCGAGATTGTTGATGGTGATGATCTCAAATCTTGGCTCATATTTACTATCTCGTGAATCGAAATGGACCTCCTGCTTAAAGTACTAATCTTTGCAGACTTTGAAGTTGCACCACCTATGCACTAAGTTTACGATGTTGATATATGAAAAACTACGAGCTCAAGAACAATGTCAAGACTAGAATGCTAGGATTTGAAATGTAAAATATGGGGTGACCTCCTTGGGGAGATTGTTAGGAATTAGAAAATTCCGGTCTTGAAAGAGTCGGTCACCCCAACTATTATCTAGCATAAGTTAGCTCGTAGATTGGTCATTAATTACGGTTTATGTAGTTAGTTAATAGTGAATAATAGTTTAGTGCAACACCGTGGAAGAAGGTCGGTCTTTACCAGCTGTATCCACGATCCACAGCCGTCAGAGGTCGTTTATTTTGTAACCTATAAATACCCTCTACCTTGCAAGGTAGAGGGTTGGATGTTCTTGGTAATCTAATATTCCACTAGTTTCTCTCACTAGAATGTCCCTCTTTCTCTCTAAAACCATCTATGTGCTCATTGTGTTAATGTTATGATGTGTATGTGAAAAGTTATATCTTACATTTTCTTTGGTCAGGTGCCTTGAAAAATATGGACGTGAGAAGTGACTATGCTTTGAAACTATGACACAAATTGATGAGCAATGTGCTGAGGTGAGTACCAATCATTTGAACCTAAATGTTAAAAAATATTCTAACTGTGTTTCATATTCTATCTTCTAATGAATGCTTGGTTTTTATACCATACAAGCAAACAGGTGATTCCATTCATAAGTCATCATTTTCGAATTGGAGACCCTTACCTTCAATAATTATCCTAGAATCTAATTATAGACCTGCATAGATCAAGATTAGGAAAGCTTCATTAAGAAAGATTAAGTCGAGGTGCAGTTGTAGTGGTTGTTTCAACATGTGTTGCTCTGTTAGAGATGATAAAGACTGTATGAAAGTCAGTCATTTTTGTGCGGGCTATGGAATACACTCAAATGCAAAGCATCATCCTCGCATTTAAGAAAGAGCCTATTTTATTAAGGCATTTCAAGTTAGAGCTGAGCTTGAAAGCTCCTTGCAAGTTATCTACAAGAGTTTTGACAAATGTATAAAATAAAAATTAACCATTCATATTATTATTCTTCTTTCTTGAGGATTTTGGTTGTCATGTATTATAGGTTTTAAGAATTAAAAGAATCCCATAGATTATATCATATTAAAATTGTTGGTTACTAACTCCATCATGGTAGGTTTTCAGTAAACAAATGAAACTTGAACTTTTTACTACTACGTAATTCTTTAATACATAATAATCAAGTTTTTTATTTCTGTGAAGAGCTATATAAATATATACTTATTCTTTGAACTTGGTACTCATTACCTTTACAATGTTATGAGATCATGTATTTGATAAGAGTTGAACTTGAAATTTATAGTACTTTTACTAGACTAAAAACGTTGGGCATATTAGGGGGTGTTTAGGAATCCGTACTTTTTTCCCTGCTTATGCTTTATTCGACATAGTCCATATACAATCAAAATACAACATATGTAGCTTTGCTATAGATTCGTTTTGAAAATATTACAACATAATAGACGCAGAAGATAGAAGTATATTAGGAAAAAAAAGTTTATTTGCAGTAGCAACTAAAGATACCAACATACAAATGTATAACATGAAACTTGAGTTCCACAATTGGCTAATATCTTATTTATATTATTGTTATATTGTACTCAAACAAATTCCATTTGCATTGCGGCAGGCTGCATATAACTAGATTATTCTTCTAATTTGTGTTCATTTCAGCAATAACTGTGATATTATTTGATGATTTTACCTATGCATGTAGAGTTTCATATCAGCATAATGAACTTAACATGAATGTATCAACAATGAAAGGAGTATGGTAACAAGGCTACTTAATCCGGGGACAACAGTATTGACACGGTTTTATGTCACTTCGGCTAGGTTGAGGTATTACAATTGTATTGGCGCAGAGGCTGTTTATGATGCAAACAAAGCAATTAAGTTGGACGCCCCGATACCAAAGGCATATCCACGCAAAGGGTTAGTAGATTTTGGATAACTCAAATTAGTTTGTTAGCAAGTTATTGATATTTGTCATGTCTTTCATTTAAACATTCCATCTAAACATCGAGTCTAAACAAATCGTATGTGGCCTTGTTGATTGATTACTATGTTTTGTTTGTGGGATACTAGATTGAAATCATAGAAGTTCATATGATCCTTTAATGCTTAATAGGATTATAGCAAATTAATTTCATGTATTATTTCTTAAAGTGAAAGTAAGCACCAGATACTAAGGGATATTGTCATTTAGGTTTTGGAGAACAAAAATTTTGGGTAAATATGAACTTTTTAGAGTACTACTTCTGTTATTATGGCAAAATCAAATGCAGAAGATTTTACTCAGTTACTTATCATCATGAATAGGTCAATTATGCTGGGATTTTATCTCTAATGAGTAAATGATCAAATTCTTAATATTTGGTTATAAAGAAAATGGGGCAAAAGCTGTCCAAACATAAAACCTCATATATTTTATAAGATAAGATGTTATTAAGCTAATATAGTATTTGTAATCATCTTTGACACGCTAATTCTATATAAATAATCGAATACTTATTTGTTTGAGAAATAAGAGTTTATATACTAACTTAACGTTACCTGCTTTTGCTTGGCAGAACTGCATGTTTCAATCTTGAAGAATATTATACTGCTAAAACAGCTTTTGAAGCTGGTGCTTCTTTAGTTCCAAAAGATTCAAGATCAGTGAATGGATAAAGAAGTGTGACAAATGTATTGCAGGTACTTACATATACTGATATACATGTCTTTTTAGTTCACTATTTCTATAAGGCGAGATGGTACTTTTTGGTAAGTAAATCAAAACATGATTTTTGATGATTTTCTTCGCTTATTGGAGCGGAGGAAGAAGGTGAAAGCAAAGTTTCATACTTTGGTTAATCCTGCCGGCCATTCCCTTGGACTTCTATAACATGTTTGTGTTTTTTTATAGGATATCCTAAATTTGTTTGGATTTTTATATTTGATATGGACGGATTATCTTCAACAAACAGTGGCAAAATTAACATATTTGTTAGACTTGCTTATGGGCATACACGGGTTATGTATTATATAAGCTTCTAAATAGTCTTTTGATAATGACGTAATATGAAAACAGTGGACGTCAATTTGGGATGCGTTTGTTTTGTATATTAGAGTTGTATTAATATAAAATATTCAATATTTATCTTATAGTAAACATGAAGTAATTATAAAGACATAATTTGCTCACATTTGATGGTGGTATGAACTAACTAAATAGAATAGCTGTTAATAGTTTGTTAATCTCTTTGTTAGTGTCTTTGTTAATGTATGTATTGAAGTAACAAAAGCCATAGGTAAGCGAAACGCTCATCAACTTCGACTGCATATCGAAAACTGAAAAATGCTTATCGTGCATCAAGCAACATTAGCTTATTTTCAAGCTCATCATTAGTTACATGTCATTTCACAAAATTGTGCAATAAATAACAATATATTTTACTATATGTATGTATTGGAAAACATACTGGACTGTTTTTGTACATTTCGACACATTCCAACGATTCCACAAAAACCTCGCCACTAACTGATTGTTTCAAATCTTATTCAAATAAAGTGATATCAAGAATTTTGATAATTCTTCATATCTTTTAATACTTTATTATATTATATATGTTCTAAATCATATACATTATTCAAGTCGGTTGGCATTAAGCTTATTCAAGTCTAACTAAAAAAATCAACATTTTGGTTTTTGAATATATAAAAATACATTATTCACGAATATTAATAAAAAACCCTCCTGCATTTATGGGTATTGTAACTACACATAGTCGAGCTCTCTTCATCGTATAAAACCCCGCGCGTGTTTAAGTTTATGCCATCCAATGAAATGGGAACACCTGAGGTTGTCATTTACGTTACGTAAGACGTAGCTAGATTGTAATCAAAAGGTAAATCTCCATTTTTCGTGAGACGACATGGATGAATTTACACTTTCTTAAGTTAGACAACTTAATTGAGTTAGATAGTGAGACCTAATAACTCAAGCCATAAGATGGGGATGAAACACGCTTACATTGAAACTGGCTTGGCAAAAATGGAAATCTCATAATGATCTAATATTGAAGTTAGAAAGATGATTGAAGTTAGAAGATCTAATATTGAAGACATGTTTCAACACAAGATAAAGTTGTAGATATTTATTCAGAGTAAATTGCATGTAATATGAGTAAATTTACTTTGTATTTTTAAATTTTTCTATAAATCAGAATGTTCATTTGAGTTTAAATCATATACTATGTTGTTTAAAAAAACTTTGTATATTTTAATTGTTCTATAAATCTTGATGTTCATTTATTTAATTTTCACCCTTCTTACGCTATTAATAGCTTCGTATACATATATATCTTACAATTCAAAAAGTAATACACTCAAAGAATAATCACAAGTCATGCCCGCCCATTGGGCGGCTTCACATCTAGTGTGTGTATATATATATATATATATATATATATATATATATATATATATATATATATATATATATATATATACTAGATTTCAAAGCCCGCCCAATGGGTGGGCATGACTTATAATTTTGTTAACATATTTTTCTTTATTGTAAGAAGGTTGTTATCACCGATACGAAACCTTCTACCCAATCCTTTTGAAAAACAAAATTACAGTAATGTTGGTATTAGGAATTTCATCACAGTTTAGAGCATAAATGAGTCAAAACTATTGAAATAAATTAGATAAAGGAAGTAAATGTCAAGTTTTCATAGTAACTCAAATTCTATCTTAATGACTAACACCTCCAAACCGTAACATTCAAAGTCTATCTTACAGGTCATAATTTATAAATGAAGCATCATTGGATTTAAGAAGATTTGAAAAGTTATAGAAAGTGCAGGCCAAATTTAATTTACAAAAATCTGTTTGTGAGCCTACCCGTGCTAAACCATGAGTTGTTTCGGTTTGAACCCGTTTTGACCCATACTTAATTCAACCCTAATCACCCATCTTGCCTATTGTAATAATACAAACTCAAATGGTTCATTAGAGATATTGCATCACATGGTTTGATTATTAGCCATTTTAGTTTGATATAAAAAATTCTAAAAAATAAAAATAGCAATGTCATTAGCTTGTGAAGCTTTTCTAAAAAAGGAAAAAAATCAACAAAATCCCTAGCTAGGGCTGCTAGTAGCTCAAAGTTGGTGGTTTTGTCCCAAATAGTGGTTTCCTCAGTTTAAGCCTAGCATTTTAATTCATTTTTAGTTGTTATAAAAAGTTTAAAAAAATAAAAATAACAATTTCAATAGCTTGTTTAACTTCCTCAAAGGAAAAAATCAAAAAATGTTTTGTTTTGATTAGTCAGAGGTCTAAAGTTGCTCGATCTTCACCATTTGCTTGAGTGGGTCGAACAATTAGTCTTAACCCAATACTTTTAGCACGATTTTAGCCATTTTGGTTGATATAAAAAAATTTAAAATAAAATAGCAATTTCATTAGCTTGTGAAGCTTTTCTCAAAAGGAAAAAATCAAAAAAATCCCTAGCTAGGGTCGCTAGTAGCTCAAAGTTGGTGGTTTTGTCCCAAATAGTGGTTTTCCTCGGTTTAAGCCTAGTATTTTAATTCATTTTAGTTGTTATAAAATTTTAAAAATAAAATAACAATTTCAATAGCTTGTTTAACTTTGCTCAAAAGGATATATATATATATATATATATATATATATATATATATATATATATATATATATATATATATATATATATATATATATATATATATATATATATATATATACTAATGTCAAAACCGTCCGATGGACGGGTATGACTTGTGGTTTTATTTTTAGGTTTTATTAGAACAAATAAATTAACCAACGGTTAATGAATTACGAATATCGATTTTTTTATACAGTGAATAAAGAAAAAAAATGTACCAATTTTTATATTGAATGCATTAACAATGAACGTTAACACGTATAGAACAACTAAAATATACAAAGTTCTTTGTAACAACATAGTATATGATTTAAACTCAAATTGGAAATAAAGCTTATTTTTAAGAAAGGAAAGAAATAAATGTTTATCGAACATTTGAAAACAAAAGTTAAAAGGTTTTCCGCAAGCACAAAGTATATCTTGTAAATGAAAATGTAAAATACATCTTGTTTGTAAGCAACGTTGATTCTTAAAATAAGACTCTTTCGCACGTTTCGGAGGCCACTTGAGTTATCCGCCAACGGTCGAGTGCATCTTGACCCTTATCAGCACGTATGCACGATTCGCCTGGCACTGCATTCAATTTTTCACATGCATCGTCTATCCTCTTGTTGGTATGTAATAGCTCCCTGATCTGTGCTAAACCGTCAAGCTACCTCACACAAGCTAGCCACTTGTGAATGGCTAACCGTAAGAAGCTTAAAACGCTTAAAATACAAATACAATGAAGTCACGGAGAATATAGTGAATTCTGTCGTTATGTCCCACGGAGACTCAATGGTGTGTCAAAACAAACTCGGATGATAGAATGATCACTAAGGATAGTGATGCGTAAAGGTTTTGATTAGAAATATTACACTTGATTGATTGGAATGGAATGGAATCATGAAATGGAAAGCACAACAATCGATAAGAGAAAGCGTGGCGTAAGTTTAAAACTACGTAGAGCGTACAAAATAAAAAGTAAAATCTAAGAAATAAAAGACCTAAAAATATGAAAATGACATTATTGGAATCCTAAAAATAAAAGAAAATTATTAGAAAAATAAAATTATTTTTAACACTATTTAATTAATTATTATTAATTAAAAACTCTTTTAACTATTTAATAAATACTCTAAAATAGAAGAAAATACAAAATAAGGCTAGAAAAATAAAATTATGATTCAGAAAAATCTAAAATATAATAAAACTAATTTTAAAATTAAAAATATATTTTTCACACTTTTTATCTAATTATTACTAATTATTTATTATTTAAAATACACTTAAATTCTAGAAAATATAAAATAAACCTGAAAAATAAAATTTTAACTTTCAAAAATCTAAAATATGATAAAACTAATTTTAAAACTGAAAAGATATTTTTATGCTTTTTAATTATTTATTACTAATTAATTACTATTTTAACTATTTAAAATTATAATAAATACTAAAAGATAGAGAAAATATGAAAATTTTTCTAAAATACTATATGAAGACAGAAAGCTAATAAAAATAGAAAAACAAGATTTGCTTATTAATAAGCTAAAAAGAAAAATCAAAAAGCTATGAAATATTAAATAAACACTATCACTGATTTTTAATTGATCTTTTTCTGGATTTTATTTTTGAAAACTACTTAAATACTAAAAATATGAAACTTTAATGAATACAAAAATTTTACAAACTTAGAATAAGCTGTTTGAGGAGCTTATGAGCAAACAGTGGGTACAAGAGCTTATTATGATGAAATAAGCTCAAACAAGCTCAAAAGCTGAAACAAAAGCTCAAATAAGATGCAAACAAGCTATATGAACTGAAATGAAGCTAAAAGATACAGATAAGCACACTGAAAAGCTAGGAAAAAGCAGATAAGCTCTAATGATCAACACAGAAATGGGACAAAGTATAAGCTAATAGCAGCCCTACCAAACAAGCTTCAAAATGAAAAACAAGGCTTGAGACCTCAAGATGGCTTGGTTGGCTACTCAAAGAACCAAGTATCACAATCTAAGACCAAAAATTAAGCTCTGTGCAAGCTTTTCAAAATGGTGCCATTCACTGTGCACAGGGCACTTTTCAGACTAGGTACCCAAAAGAAGCAGGAAAATAAGCACTTAAAAAGCTGATGAACAGAGAACTAATATTTTTATATTTTAGTATACCAACCGAACATTAATATCCCAAGAGCTTTTAAGCTAAAACTTAATATTAAGCCCACGGTGAAATTATCTTTTATTCAAAACGACCAGTGAAAATTTTGACTTTTATTGAAAACCAAGAGAGTTGACCAAGATGAACTTTGATTCACTACTAATCACGATTTTGTTGTTTTGAGGTATATTAAACCGATTTGACTCAGATTAACAACTTATAAACACAAATACATGAGCATTAAACTTGTAATTCCAACAAGAAACAAGGAAAATGAGATCACTTGAGATTTTGACTTTTACTAAATGACCACTGGTTTTCTTGGTTTACTTGAGTTATAAAGGACTAGTGAGACACGAAGACAAGTACAAGCACTCAACACAAACAAGACACGATCGGTTTAAGCAAGCAAATCCAAACACCCTTTAAGTGTCGATATGGAACCTTTTCAAAGCAGATCACAAAGTTAAACCATGAAACTGATTTCAGACCTTATATAATCTCTTTATAGGACTAATGAACCCTTAAACAACAACCATAACAACATCAAACTAAGAATTGACCAAGATGCAGTTTTAACTGTTAAAAGGAAATTTTTATAAACTTCAAATTAAAAAGTACAACCAACTTATTTTAATGATTAACTACACTTAAATATAACTAATTAACACAAATAAACAGAAATTTAAGCCTATGAACAATTACAACAGTAAAATGCAAAATAGACAAAAAGGCTTACAAAAGCTTTCCAACTGAAAACAGAGAACCAAGATCACAAGACCAATCCTATAGGCTTACCACTAAGCCACTAACCCAAGGCCATCCAAGATTTACCTGCTCCATTGTGAACACTTTCTCCATGTGATTTTTGATTTTCTACTATTTAATTTGTATTTTGGTGATTTTGATTTTTGATGCTAAACTGAATTTTATGATATCTAATAGCTTTTAGAAGCTATCTAGGAACCTATATGATCTATTTTAGTCCATACAAACAACCAACAACAACATTCGAATCATATGAAATTTTGCATAAACTTGAAATTTTGCATAAACTTGAAATGTGATTAAACCTTGAATTTGATAATTGAAAAGCTTAATAATACCTTTGAAATGGCTAGAACATTACTTGAAAGCTTTAAAATTACACTAGAATTCTTAAAATAATAAAAACGACATTAAGAAATTAAAGTTACACTAGATATCTTGATACAATGTCTCTTAGCTCCTCTTTATAGACTTTTAGGACTTCTCCTTAACCTCTGAATCTTTCCCACCACTTCTGAGCCATTGGATTGCACAAAATCATCAAAACCGTCCAAGTGTCTTTTTGGCGCCAAATTCTTCAAGGCAGGTTTGAGCTATTAATGAGAGTTGGTTCCAATCAATTAAAGGTTTTGGTGTTAGTGGAGGTGGAGGGGACAAAGTATGGAGAGGGGGGTTGAAAAAGTTGGAAAACCATCACTGGTTTTGGGGAATCAGAGGTTGTGAGGATGATGTACAGTGGAGGGCGGTTTCTTTGCCTGTTTGACTTTCGTTGACCCGTGGTTTTAATAATACAAAGGGGGCCGGGTCAAAAAGGGGTTGTGACTGGGGCCAAAATGTATTGTGAACTGGCTCAAGGGTCAAGCCAAAGGGGTTGGGCTAAGGTTGGGCCAAGGTGGATTTGGGCTTGATATATGATAAGGTGTCCGTTTGGTTTAGCTAGCTTTCAAGGACCAAAAATGCAAATTATCCAAACATGAGGACTGAAAATGCCAACTTTCCAAACTTATAACAAGGACCAAAAATGACAAACATTGATAGTGCAAGGACCCTTTTGCATTAAATCCCATTTTAGAAATCCAAGGACCATTTTGCAAATTTTCAAAGTTTAGGGACCTTCTTGCCAATTGACCAAAGAATCATTCAAGGATCATTTTTACAACTTAGAATATTTCAGGGACCTTGAATGATAAAATTCCACATTTTGAATTCAGGACTAGATTTGACAACTTTTAAAACTTGGGGACTAAAGCGCCAATTTTGCAAACTTGAATCATTTTTCATCCGATTTTGATATTTTGCATTTAAAACACATAAAACACGATTTGTGATATTTTGATCATTTTGATGTGTTTTGAGTGTTTTCGAGATGATTTTGCAGTTTAGATTATACAAAAATGATAAGTATTTAGACACTCATCACTCCCTGAAATAAGGTTGAAGTAAATTAGACATATCATTGTGCCTAAGAAAACGAACAATAATGATGCTTTATTTTTGTAAAGTTTGTCAAATTTGCTAAACAAATGTTCACATATTTAACCATTGTATATGAATACTTAAATAGGATGCTCACTATGCACATACTGAAAAAATTAAAATCTCATTTATGAGACATTACAAAGTTATGTCGCATTTCAAATGGGACATAGTGTCTAACTTCAAAACAAACCAATAACTTTTCAAGTCAAAAGTATATATCAGTTTTGCCAATTCAACTGCATTTTGTATTTGCAATCAGGAAGTTTAATGTAAGAAGGCTTAAGGTTCCATGTGAAATTTAAGGATGAGACATTGAGGTGGAAGAAGCGGTGTGGTGGAAAATGGGTCCACGTCAAAGCGGGTAACATTTTGTACGCCTCATAATCGGTTAACATTTTTGTCCAATTATTTGAAATATTTATAGGGTAAATGGGTAATTACCATATCAAATCCAGTTTTGGCATAAAGCGTTTTAGGAGGTATTAAGTAGTATATAATTAAAAATTATAATGTTGACTTCACCCCTTTTATATATATATAAAATATTAATAGGCCCATCTTACCTATTAGATACAAAAGAACCCAAATCGACCCATTATACTGGTCAAAGTTTCCACTTCTAATGTTAATTGATCCATTTGACAACAAAACCAAGTGCAATCCAAATTATGCACAATTATATTGCCCGCCAAGCAAGCACTACATGAAAAACCATGACCGTATGAATAAAAAGAAAGTAATGGATTACCTCTTAATGGTGTCGACAGAGAATGCATAGACGGAACTTGAATATTTTTCTTGGGGGGGGGGGCCGAATTTATTTTGGGAGGGCCGAATCGGAGATTTGTTTGTAAACTCAACTAAATTACCCCTAAAACCTATAATATTTACACTAGGTGCCGCAAATTTTGGGGGGGGCCCTCCCCGGTCTCCATTAAGGTCCGTCCTTGAGAGAATGGGAAGTCAAGAAACTGACATCAAGATTCTACAAAGAGGGGCAAACGGGGATTCTGTAAATGGGATACATATAAAAAAATGGATACAACTCGCATAAGAAAATTATCATGCTAAAAAACGTTGTACCTCTAATGGGACATGGTGGGTTGCAAGACAACATGAAAGCTTTTGAGCACCATCCAATCTAGCACCAGGTTAAAACATACAAATTGATAGTTAAACGGCTGATAGTTAAAGGAGTTGATAGTTAAAACTTAAAAGGTTAAAACATACAAATTGGTGGTAATTTTTCATGCAGAACCACTTATCTGCCATTCTGTTGTGTCTTAATACCGTCTTTCCATTTGCCTTTTCTTATTATGCAAATTCTGCGTCCCATTATGTAGGTCGTTAAGAATATTTTATTTTTTAACATCTCATTTGGTTTAGCCAAATTTAGGAGCATGTATAGTTGTATGCTATACTCATTCTTGACATTGTGTTATAATACTATATATAATGGTCAAAACTTGTGTAACTTGCAAGATCAAATGGAATAATAATACAACAATTGCGGGTTTAATACTTTAATATCTTAGACTAATAGTCTTACACTCAACATTTTGGATCCGATGGAGTACTACATGTTATGAATCGAATATAAGTTCCCGACTATAATAATATAATATTGATTTAATTTCTATAGCTAGTTGTAGATATTTTCAATAGTCATGTAAATAGAATAAATGATCCATTAGGATGCAT
This sequence comes from Chrysanthemum lavandulifolium, assembly GCA_022545495.1. Classification (NCBI taxonomy): domain Eukaryota; kingdom Viridiplantae; phylum Streptophyta; class Magnoliopsida; order Asterales; family Asteraceae; genus Chrysanthemum; species Chrysanthemum lavandulifolium. The sequence continues at coordinate 174,997,659 of CM040246.1, forward strand.
ATCACTCGAACTATAATATTTCTTTGGAAATAAAAGGTGAAACACATGATATACATCATTTAGCAATTTATACATGGATTTTTATCAAGAAAGATGTGAATTTAAACACACAGTGATTTACATAGTTGCTACACCTAACAAATTCGATAATATTGAGTAAAGGAATGTAGCTATGGAGAGTGAGATCTGCATTGGGGGAGATAAACATAGAACCAGATATCCATGAAGACAAAGGAGCATATCAACCTGTCACTAACCAAGGTCATTGCGCCTAGTAAACCCTATGGGGCCTGCACCATGGCACTCACGCCCTCAGGCTCCCATACGCATTACAGCTGCATCCTCATGATAGTCAGGTGACATATTAGACTCAAGACACCATCCATGGGCCATAGCTGCATCCTCATGTAGTTCATCTATATGTAAGCCATGATCACTGCATTCTAGAAGATAAGCTTGACCAGATGTATCCTAACGAAACTTTTCCTTATCGTTTAGGTTTTATTTTCTACAAAAGTGTCGTGAGGATAAGGTGGTTGAATAAACTACCATGTAAGACTTTCCAGTGATGATATTCCAATGACTTACTTGTTCTCTTGGGTTAAGATTATCCTATAACTTTAATAATTCCTTCTCTCCAACCTCAAAGTTGTTGCTAAGAATAGCAGCTTCCTGCAAAAGAACACAAATTAGTCAATATCTTTAAGATATCAATTAGCAAAAGAACCTAGAGAGAGTTTATGAGTCCACCTGCTGCAACAACCCTCCAACTAAACATTTTGCTTAATTTATTGCCTTTCATGTAATGAACTAATAGATAGGATAATGGGTTCCAATTGCTTAAGTCGTAAGTCCGTAACACGTAAGATGTAACATGAGATGGACTATTACGGATAAGCAATATGCAAATGCCAAAATTGTAGACAATGAATGAACAAAATTCGAAGCCGTTGCTTGCGACTTGGCTTGGTGCGAGAAGGTAGGATAAGCGGTTCCGATACTCTGCGAATATGAGTGTTGTTCAAAAAAACCGACAACAAATATCCGTAATAGTAATACTATAGCTACTTTCAACTTCTATAATGATGTTACTTTTACCGCATATAAGGACAAGACCACTAACTCTTTTTCCTTTTAGTTGCTTAAAAATGAGACATAAAAGATACAATGATTTACATTGCTTGACAACTTTACGAGGTCTCTAACTTAATTTATTCAACTTTCATGAATTTTGCTACTTTAGAAATGAAATCGAACCAACTAACTACAATTAAATATAACTCTAAATACATATTATGGACATTCAAAATTTTATGACTTATGCTACAATACAAATATAAATTAACATTTTAACCTTTTATCATATATTGTGAATGACAACAATAGCGTTGATGACTACGCTAAACAAATCATTATCAAACATGAATTCAAAATACCTCAGTCGCAATTCCACGAATGTGTAAAATCGTGACAATTGTACCGCTTCAATTGTTTCGTGGTGGAACCTTACAATGAGGGGTTTGCGATGAGGTTTTGTTGCCATTTGCCCATTTTAAAATAGGTAATATATCGTTAACATGTTGGTGCTATTTCAACTCATTTTAAGAATATGTCGATTTGGGTTGAACCCTCTATACATAATTTTGGGTCTAAATGTTTAATCGGTTTGAACCCGAAACACGATATTGGCGGACTATCACACCGAAACGACCTACAATCACTTGGTTACGTCGGATTAGGGTAACATCCTTAAGACCGTATAGACCCGACCATAATAAGCTTAATAGTGTCGAGTTGAGTCGACCCTTTTACATCCCTTATACAAATACCTAAGCCATTTTACTTTAGGTATTAGATTTTAGATTATTACAGACATAAGTGTTTGCAATCAAAATTGAATGCATTGATTATGTATAAAACAAACAAAAAGTGTTTGCAGATCCAACGTGTTTCAGCACATACTAAAAAGTTACCCGATTCAAACCAAGCATATTTAACTTCTTACCCAACCCAACACCACTAAGTTGTTGCAACAAAACGTGCTTATTGATGTAAATGCAAACACCCCAAGGATATTTAGTGCTCGTCATACTCGGTTTAACATACAGTTGTTTCAAGTGTATGGTTGTCGATAATATATATTGTTACTTATCCAGGCATATCGAGGATTAATCCATTAATTAGATAGAAGCAGTACCTCGGCCTCGGCATTATTCTGTATCCCTTTTGACATCACATAACCAGGGTCTTTACTGCAACCAAACACAAGAGTATAGGTAGTAATTAAAGAAGGTAAATGGTTCGAAAGTGTCAAAAGTCACCCAGTTCGAAAATTTATAGGTAACAAAATAGTTCTGCAAGCATTCATTATCTATAATTTTTTAAGGAAATGGACAAAGAAGTGTTTGCAAGTCAACCCAACCCGGTTCAATTTTGACTGAAGCCATTCTTACCTTTTATATAGTCCACCCATTTTGTACCCTCTAATGTATGCTATTCAAGTGAAGCTTACTGCACAATGGACAAACGTCAATAGTCTGCGGTGATTGAAAGGAAGCAAAGATTCAACCCCGAGCGCAACAATAGCGGTGACCTTTAAAAGATTCAGTAACTAACATGGAATAAAAAGCAAAGATCACGATTAGCATGGTCATTACATCCTTTAACGGTGTGGAGAATATCTTTCGACCATGATGGTATGTGCTAGATATTTGTGTGTTTCGTTTGTATGATATGCGATTAGGCCTCAATACTCTTTTAAGCGAAAGGAAGTCCGGCCGGAGAGTTTCGGGTTGTCTCTTGTTTGTAATCTTTTAAATAGAACTATATTTCTAATGAAACTTTTAGGAGGGAAAGTAAAAGGTTACGTGACCTTACAACAACATAGCCAATGATGCCGTGAGCAATTACCGAAAATAACACCACTCCACCATAAAACTCACGCCTAAAGTAGAGTTCCATTATTAATTGATCTTTGTTCATATTTGATCTTGCAAATGCAACATCATCCGTTAGAAGAGCCAAGTTATTATCATTTAAAGTAGCGGGTTAGCTAACAAAGAAGTGCTTTTCAAAAACAACATTAGTAATTCCATGTTCAATTCAATCTTGAAGCTTTTTTATTAACAACACATAACCTATAATATCCCAAACAAAGACAATGGATATTGCTTCCATGTATATTAAGCTCCCATAAGAACGTTTATGATTATACAATCAATATTACGCGAGTTATTTTACCTTTTGGGATTTTCATGTGCATTTGAAAACTTTTCATGTTTACAAATGTCTTCAAGTTATGACCCTTCGTTATTTTACTTACACACGTTTTGTTGACTATGAGAAAGGTTAATCTAAAGGTGCTTATTTTAAGTCACCGAGAAGACCATTACAGAAAGGTAAATGATGATTATACCCTAAAAGCTTGTGACGCCAAACATGCACCAGAAACATCAGTCACATCGTTACTAATCTCAACATCAGTTTCCTCTGTACTAATAATATTGCTTAAAGGAGCGAAATGGAATATACCTGATATTGCCACCATTGTGAATGCAATAAGTGTACCTACACTAACCTGCTACACAAAAAATTAATCGTTAAACACCTTATAATTCAATGAAACTATATACAACTTCTGAAGGAAAAGCTGCTACATACCATGCCTTCAAACTGCTCGACATCCATGGCAAATGCTAAGGTAGAAACATCAAAACCAGTCAGAATTGTGCTCATGATGGGTACTTGGGTGCGTTTATTTACATCTGAAAAAAGTGATGGCAGCAATCCGTCTGTAGCCATTGCCATCCGAATTCGTGGCTTTACCACATAAAATCTCAGTTAGTACAAAAAAACCCGAGTTTCAACATTTAAAGTGTGTTTTACAATCAACAAATGTGATCACCTGATGAAAAACTGAACTCATCAATGTTGAGCAAAGCGGATTTATAATATAGCTCTAAAGTAATTATTAAAAATTTGCCCATTTTAAACCAATACACTATATATATAACAAGCAAGTTTGCCCGCGCGTTGCTGCGGGGCGGCCATGTTTGAGTTTATTACAATTATGTTAACGCGTTTTGGAGTAAGCAATTATGTCGTTTGCCACAAAAGGTATAATTGCAGAAAAGCGCTATAAATTTATGGAGTGGGGATATTTGGACAAGTCCTTTTGATGGGTTGTTTGGATAGAATATAGATGCATAAAAATGTTTAAAAAAATATGTTACAGGGCTTTTTGGAAGGACCTTTTTAATAGACTGTTTGGACAGCACGTAAGTGCAAAAAAAAGTTTCAATAATTCTGGTTTTTGAGTTGTTTGGACAGAAACATTTGAGAGGCTGTTTGGACAACAAATAAGTGCATGAAACTTTTGTAGTGTAAAGATCCAAAAAATAAGAAGTATAACAGCAAGCCGTAGCATGCATCTATGAGAAACCAAACTTTTTTTTGCTCGTTGAAATGTGCATTTGTAACCAAACAATTAGAATTACATAAATCCACATTGAAAATGTATCCAAAACACAATGACAAAAGGCATATACCACACCTATTATCTAAATCTTTTGACATCGACACCGATCATCTTGAACTACGGTCAAGCTACCTCACACAAGCCGACCACTTGTGAATGACCAACCGTAAGAAGCTTAAAGCGCTCGAACACAAATACAATGAAGTCTGGAGAATATAATGAATTCCGGTCGTTATGTCCCACGGAGACTCAATGGTGTGTAAACACTTGATCAGACGATAGAATGATCACTAATGATAGTGATCAGAAAGGAATTGGATAGATAATTACACTACTGAAAAAGTTTATAAAATAAAGCGACTTAAATGCAAATTAAAAGAAATTAAAAAGTTAAAAATATTAAATAAACGCTATCACTATTTTTACAATGATGTTTTGTGATTTATAAAATAAAATAACTTAAATAAACTATATTAACTAAAACGTAAACTCAAATTATCTAAAAACGTTACTTAAAACTAAAGCACGGCGTTATGTACGAAAATTACTGTTGGGCGCAAGACAAAAGCGTAAAATTTATGAAATAAAAGTCCTACAAGTGTAAAAACAATTTTATTACGTACTATATGATAAAAGAAAATTTTAGGAAAAAGCGGGTATTTTTCGACTCTTAAATTATTTATTATGATTTAAAAACTATATTTATAAAAACTAATTATTAAAATAGCTAATGAATTTGAAAATTACCAAAAATCACAAAAGTAATTTTTAAACACTAAATAAGAGAAAATTAAAAACCATAAGCTAGCTTAATCCTATAAGCACTTATATTCGAAAAGAGCTTTAAAGCTTATTTTAAAAAACGTCCTTAAGAGAATACTAGTGAAAGGAAATAACAAAAATGACAGATAGGGCGAGATGGTAGGAGGTGTTTGTTTGTGGTCGTGGACTTGTGCACAATGAGTCCCAAGTTCGAACTCATGCAGGCCCTTTTTGCTATTTATTTTATTTTTGGAATTTTCTTTTGCAACTTATTAAATACACTAAAATAAGCAATTTCTATAACTAGAACTTTTATGAAAATGACTAATAAGTGAAGATTTCAACAGTTGTGCAAAAAAATGAAATAAGCATAAGTTTTAAGCTAAGTTACTAATAAGCTTCTAAATAAGCAAGAGCTAACTAAGAACAAACTAGATAAATGATTACAAGCTAGAATAACAACTGAATAAGCAATATATCTTGAAAATAAGCACAAAATAAGCCAAAACAAACTTTGTTGGCACATGACACTTTTCGAGAAAAGGTAGTCAAAAGAAGCTATGAATTAAGCACTCTATAAGTCGATTAAGATTAAACTAATATTTTTCTAATTTTGTTTAGCAACTAAAGTTTACTATCCCAAAAGCATTTAAGCTTAATCCTAATATTAAACACACAATGAAAATCTAAAGTTTATTCAAAAAAATTATTTGAGAAATTTTGACTTTTTATTACACTAGCACTTTGACTTTTATGAACTTGTAATCGATTCTATGGACTTAATATGTTATAATAAGCTATATTAAGATGATTTTAAACTAAAGTACTAAGTTTTAAGCTACTATGGTGAGATTTGCAATTTAAAATCTTAACGATTAACACTCAAGTTGAGATTAAGACTAATTTTGACTTTTACAAAACAAGCACTAGTTTTATGGTGAAATGAGTTATATTATCCTAATGTAATATGTATCAACCAAGAACAAGGCTACAAACAACCTTAAATATAGTGATAACAACAAATCCAAACACCCCTTAAGTAAGTCGATATGATAGTGAAAATGGGCAAGCTCTTGATTCGACTTAAGATTTTGATCAAACTAAGTTACTAGACCTAAAACAACTTAAGAAAACAAGTTAGAACTACTCATGATCACGGATACTAGTACCAATGAAAGCGCAATTTTGACTTGAAATTGGAAAATGAGAAAATTACTTACAACTGTCAAGCGGTGTTGTAAGCTAAACCAAACCCATAACTACTCTATGCTACTCTAATCCAACCCATATCCACCTCTGCATCATCCCACATCATCACCAAATCCATTCTTGGCGGTTTGACTTTCGTTGACCATGAGACAATTTTACTTGAAAATGAAATATAAGTTTGCAAAAGCTATGATAAGCTTAAATAAGCTTATTTAAGCTAACACAAAGCTACTTGGAAGCTTTAATACAAAAATTTGAAAATAGCTTTTCAACAGTTAACTAAAAACTTGGAACTTAAACCAAACTTGAAATTGATTCTCAAAAGTACAATACAATGATATTTAAACTTAAAGATGATACAAATAAAGCGAAAACTACAACATTTAGGCTAAAACTAGAACATTAATTTAAAAGCGACATTTAAGAAAAATTAAAACTAACTAACTACTCTCAAGCCTTCCTCTTGCTCTTTTTATACCTCCAAATGCTTCTCCACTTGTCTTTAGCTTTTCCCACCTTTATTTCGAGACCTTGGATGATTTTAAGTGAATCTTGGCCATTGAGCATTTTTTGGCGGGAAAAAGGATATATGGCAGTTGAGGTTGAGTAAAGGAGTAGGAGGTGCATTAATTGAAGTTTGGAGTTGTGTGGAGGTGGGGGACATGGATGTTGATATAATGAGGTGGAGGTGGGTGGACATGGATGAGCGAGGGAAGGTTTGGGAGAAGAGACTTTGGCGGGGTGTTTGTTTTGACCAGGTTTGACGGATATTAGTGATAAGTCGTGGTCAAAAGCAAAGGGTCCAAAATTACTATGGCAGGGTCACTGGTATTGACAAGGTCCAAAATGGTTTAAAGGTTTTAAAAGGCTTAGGTAATAATACAAGGACCATTATGTAATTTCTGAAACTTTAAGGACCAAGGCTGCCATTTTATCAAAGATGCTCCAAGGGCTAAAAGTGACAAGTTCTAAAAGTACAAGGACCAAATTTGACATTTTCCATTTTTCCAAGGACCAATTTTGACAATTTTCAAACTTGAAGGACCAAAGTTGTAATTTTGCAAATTTTAAACTTTGAAAGGTTTGTTTTAACAACTTTTGAATCCCATGGACCTTAAATGACATTTTTCTTTATTTTGATATACCAGCGACTGTTTTTGACAACTTTTGAAACTTGGGGACTAAAGCGCCAATTTTGCAAATTTGATACGGTTTTCATCGATTTTGATATTTTGCATTTGAAACACATAAAACACGATTTGTGATATTTTCATCATTTTGATGCATTTCGAGTGTTTTCGGATGATTTTGTAGTTTAAAGGTATAAAAATGATGAGTATTTAGATACTCATCAATCCCCACATCGAGATATTGCTAGTCCCTAGCAATGATTTGAACTTTAATGGATTTTAAAACTCTTTACCAAAAGCCATCACTACGGAGTAGCCAAATGTTTCGAGTTCAAGTAAGAACCTTGGTACATCGATAACCAAATGATTTTGAGCAAATCATAAGTCAGTAAGGATTTGATTTGTCTTTACCAAGCCGTACCCTTACGGACTAGCCAACTCTTAGATAAATTATCAATATTATCTTTGGTGAGTGATTACCAATTATGGATTTTCCATCGCCTTTACCACAAGCCATAATCTTGCGGGCTAGCCAACTCTTCACTTTTTAGGATATGGTGAGTTGAGAACCATACAATTTTGGGCAAATTGCAAGCCATATAAACGGATTTGATATATCTTTACCAAGAGCCGTTTGCTCTGGATTAGCCAATCCTTTAGTTTATCAAACATGGCGGATGATAACCAATTGAGTAAGTGTAAACACTTACTCCAAAAAATTTTTGGCCAAAATGGGGAATTGGGTAGATAATATATGAAATTCGTGAGAATTCCCCACACTTAGAAATGAATATTGCCCTCAATATTCAAAGTACCGCGGTTATGCGAAACAAAGAACGTAAAAAGGAAATATTACGGCCATTATTTTAAAAGATTTTTTTTTTTTTAGATATATATATATATATAACATGTGGGCATCACCCCACACTTAGGTGGTAGAAAGGGGTAAGAAGGCGAAATATAGGTGAAAACCCATATAGTGTGTACTCTTGTTTTTGATTTCCAGTCGCTAGCTTGACTCGACCCGCATTAATTGGTTCATGGGAAGCAAAGTGGAAGAAACAATCTCCATCGGACTTTCATTCAAGATGTTTGGACAAACATTTGAAGCACGTGAAAGTTCCACACCGATGAGATATAGAGAACCGCTCAAAAATGATGAATGAAAATGCCGGGATCAAAATAGTGTCTTCATTCCCGAAGGAGTGAAGAAGAGAGGAAGTCACCGAGTAGGTGAAGAAAGAAGGAAAATCATGATAACAATCATGACTAGATCTTCTTCCTCGGGATTAAGTGCGATTGCACTTACTTGGATTTTATTGGTTGAGCTCTTTGGGTTGGAAGGCATCTTGGTTGGGAGGGTGGAAAGATTTGTCATAACTATGCAAATTGAGATTCTCTCCCCGATCATGATCTTTGCCATCCAAGCAATCATACTCGGCGGAGATATGATATGAGTGAGTTCACCGGAGAACTCCTCATGAAGAGTATACGGAGGTGGGACATGTGCGGTGCCGTGGGCTATAAATATGCACCTCGTCCATTATAGTCTCCGTGTCGGACTCATCACTATCAAAGATTGGATTAAGCGAATTTATAGTAAATTCGAATCGAATCGAATAAGGGATTAGTGATAGTCGTATTAACCGTTGTGGAAACAACATGGTCAACATCCTCTTCTAAGTTGACGATCTCGGAATGTGGAAGTGATGCATCAATAAATTCTATGTCTTTAGAATATAAAGAATCGGCATCACTATAATCCTTTGTCAAAATGAGAAAGTCTCAACAAGATCATTTGTAAGAGGAAAGACACATCACACTCATGGTCAAGAATTCCCTCGGACTCACTTGGGATCGGGATAAAGTTCTCAACATTAGATGATTCCGTTTCCGAATAGTCTTGAGATGCTTATCCCCATGGTGAGAGAGTCTTTGGGATCAAAAATTTCAAAGAAATAGGATCATCGACCTCTTCCAAAGGAATTCACTTCTCTCAACCGGCGTGAGTGAAGGGAAGAGTCGGAAATGAAAGGCTCGAAGCGGAGTGGGATTGCCACTCGGAGCATCGACTTTATCGAAAACATATATAGCTCCTATGCTCTTCATATTCTCCTCCGCCAACAATTCTCCCATACTCTTCCTTCTTCAACGGGAGTGGGATTGCCACTCGAGTCGTAGATTCCTCATCAAAATCATCATCGTCGTCGTCATCATAATCGCATACAGAGGTTTCCAATATTGGGAACTTACTCTAGCGCTTGTTCTTGACATCGTTTTCGACGAGACTCTTCTTTAACTAATTCTTTCAAATCTTTGAGTATATCTAGACAATTTTCGAGAAGTTCTTGAGGAATTTGCAGAGGTTGTGTTTGAATCGTTTGATACTGTGGAGGTTGGTCATGATAAGAGTAGTCATAATTGTTACAAGGATTATGCTCATAGACAAGCGTGTTCCCTGTTTGACACTCAAAACTCGGGTGAGGACCTCCACAGTACTCACAAGAATATGTCTCCATCTCATAGTGGGGGGTTTGGTTGAGGAAATTAGTTGTTTCATTGTAGGGATTTTGGTCATAGACAAACTCGTTTCCGGATTCACAATGCCACAACCGGGCAATTTCCACCATTTGAGGTCCCCACACCATTCACAACCAAATTGGTGAGGATGAGACATAGAAAGAATCAAATGGATAGAGGGTAAAAGAAATGTAGAATCAAAAGATGTGAGAGGGTAAAGATGGATTTTTTGGATTTTGAAAAACATTTGCAAAAACAAAGAATGAAAATATTTTTGGGTTTGTTAACACTTGGAAAAGTGTTAATGAACTTTTGGATTATTGATAACTTTACAAAAACTTTTTACAAAAGATGGAATATGTGCAAGAATGGATCGAAAAGGCTAAACACACGCTAAAGCCTCCCGGCGTGGCGTAAAATTTGATGTCTTTGAACTACAGTCAAGCTACCTCACACAAGCCGACCACTTGTGAATGACCGACCGTGAAGCTTAAAGCGCTCGTACACAAATACAATGAAGTCCTGGAGAATATAATGAATTCCCGGGTCGTTATGTCCCACGGAGACTCAATGGTGTGTAAACACTTGATCAGACGATAGAATGATCACTAATGATAGTGATCAGCAAGGAATTGGATAGATAATTACACTACTGAAAAAGTTTATAAAATAAAGCGACTTAAATGCAAATTAAAAGAAATTAAAAAGTTAAAAATATTAAATAAACGCTATCACTATTTTTACAATGATGTTTTTGTGATTTATAAAATAAAATAACTTAAATAAACTATATTAACTAAAACGTAAACTCAAATTATCTAAAAACGTTACTTAAAACTAAAACGAGCGTTATGTACGAAAATTACTGTTGGGCTAAGACAAACGTAAAATTTATGAAATAAAAGTCCTACAAGTGTAAAACAATTTTATTACGTACTATATGATAAAAGAAAATTTTAGGAAAAAGCGGGTATTTTTCGACTCTTAAATTATTTATTATGATTTAAAAACTATATTTATAAAAACTAATTATTAAAAATAGCTAATGAATTTGAAAAATTACCAAAAAATCCAGAAAAGTAATTTTTTAAACACTAAATAAGAGAAAATTAAAAACCATAAGCTAGCTTAATCCTATAAGCAGTTATATTCGAAAAGAGCTTTAAAGCTTATTTTAAAAAAAAAACGTATTTAAGAGAATACTAGTGAAAGGAAATAACAAAAATGACAGATAGAGCGAGATGGTAGGAGGTGTTTGTTTGTGGTCGTGGCAAGGTGCACAAGAGTCCCAAGTTCGAATCTCAGTGAGGCCCTTTTTGCTATTTATTTTATTTTGGAATTTTCTTTTTGCAACTTATTAAATACACTAAAATAAGCAATTTCTATAACTAGAACTTTTTATGAAAATGACTAATAAGCTCAAAATAAGCTGAAGATTTCAACAGTTGTGCAAAAAAAATGAAATAAGCATAAGTTTTTAAGCTAAGTTACTAATAAGCTTCTAAATAAGCAAGAGCTAACTAAGAACAAACTAGATAAATGATTACAAGCTAGAATAACAACTGAATAAGCAATATATCTTGAAAATAAGCACAAAATAAGCCAAAACAAGCACTGTTGGCACATGACACTTTTCAGAAAAGGTAGTCAAAAGAAGCTATGAATTAAGCACTCTATAAGCTGATTAAGATTAAACTAATATTTTTCTAATTTTGTTTAGCAACTAAAGTTTACTATCCCAAAAGCATTTAAGCTTAATCCTAATATTAAACACACAATGAAAATCTAAAGTTTATTCAAAAACAGCTATTTGAGAAATTTTGACTTTTTTATTACACTAGCACTTTGACTTTTATGAACTTGTAATCGATTCTATGGACTTAATATGTTATAATAAGCTATATTAAGATGATTTTAAACTAAAGTACTAAGTTTTAAGCTACTATGGTGAGATTTGCAATTTAAAATCTTAACGATTAACACTCAAGTTGAGATTAAGACTAATTTTGACTTTTACAAAACAAGCACTAGTTTTTATGGTGAAATGAGTTATATTATCCTAATGTAATATGTATCAACCAAGAACAAGGCTACAAACAACCTTAAATATAGTGATAACAACAAATCCAAACACCCTTAAGTAGTGATATGATAGTGAAAATGGGCAAGCTCTTGATTCGACTTAAGATTTTGATCAAACTAAGTTACTAGACCTAAAAACAACTTAAGAAAACAAGTTAGAACTACTCATGATCACGGATACTAGTACCAATGAAGCTGCAATTTTGACTTGAAATTGGAAAATGAGAAAATTACTTACAATCGTCCAACCGGTGTTGTAAGCTAAACCAAACCCATAACTACTCTATGCTACTCTAATCCAACCCATATCCACCTCTGCATCATCCCACATCATCACCAAATCCATTCTTGGCCGTTTGACTTTCGTTGACCATGAGACAATTTTACTTGAAAATGAAATATAAGTTTGCAAAGGCTATGATAAGCTTAAATAAGCTTATTTAAGCTAACACAAAGCTACTTGGAAGCTTTAATACACAAATTTGAAAATAGCTTTTCAACAGTTAACTAAAACTTGGAACTTAAACCAAACTTGAAATTGATTCTCAAAAGTACAATACAATGATATTTAAACTTAAAGATGATACAAATAAACTGAAAACTACAACATTTAGGCTAAAACTAGAACATTAATTTAAAAGCGACATTTAAGAAAAATTAAAAACTAACTAACTACTCTCAAGCCTTCCTCTTGCTCTTTTATACCTCAAACCGCTTCTCCACTTGTCTTTAGCTTTTCCCACCTTTATTTCGACCACTTGGATGATTTTAAGTGAATCTTGGCCATTGAGCATTTTTTGGCGGGAAAAAGGATATATGGCAGTTGAGGTTGAGTAAAGGAGTAGGAGGTGCATTAATTGAAGTTTGGAGTTGTGTGGAGGTGGGGGGACATGGATGTTGATATAATGAGGTGGAGGTGAGGGTGGACATGGATGAGCAGGGAAGCAGTTGGGGAGAAGAGACTTTGGCGGGGTGTTTGTTTTTGACCAGAGGTTTGACCAGATATTAGTGATAAGTCAGCGGGTCAAAAAGCAAAGGGTCCAAAAGCTATGGCAGGAGTCACTTGGGTATTGACAAGGTCCAAAATGGTTTAAAGGTTTTAAAAGGCTTAGGTAATAATACAAGGACCATTATGTAATTTCTGAAACTTTAAGGACCAAGGCTGCCATTTTATCAAAGATGCTCCAAGGGCTAAAAGTGACAAGTTCTAAAAGTACAAGGACCAAATTTGACATTTTCCATTTTTCCAAGGACCAATTTTGACAATTTTCAAACTTGAAGGACCAAAGTTGTAATTTTGCAAATTTTAAACTTTGAAAGGTTTGTTTTAACAACTTTTGAATCCCATGGACCTTAAATGACATTTTCTTTATTTTGATATACCAGGATTGTTTTGACAACTTTTGAAACTTGGGGACTAAAGCGCCAATTTTGCAAATTTGATCGTTTTCATCGATTTTGATATTTTGCATTTGAAACACATAAAACACGATTTGTGATATTTTCATCATTTTGATGCGTTTCGAGTGTTTTCGGATGATTTTGTAGTTTAAAAGGTATAAAAATGATGAGTATTTAGACACTCATCAGACACCAAGCTCAATTTTTTTATATATACCATCACAATTCAAGCAAAAACCTGTATACGACTAAATACTGAAATTAACATAGAGAAAAATTCAAGAACGCTAAAATCTCTAATCTTTTAATCACAATTAGCTTCAAAACAACAAAAAAACATCTATCTAAAGTACTACTACCTTTTTCGCTTTCACTATCCCCGGTCAAATCTTTTTCACTTGATCCTGATTTCACAATCCGCAAAATGAACCACCACCAATGCCGTTGTCGGCCTAACCTGACTTGAAGAAAACACACATACCTTTCATGCCCAATTACACAAACACATACTATCACCACATAATAAATAAAAGCGAAATAATAATAATAATAATAATAATAATAATAATAATAATAATAATAATAATAATAATAATAATAATAATAATAATAATAATAATAATAATAATAATAATAATAATAATAATAATAATAACAAATACACATAAATGGCAATCAATTTTTTTTTTACTTGAGCTTCTTTGTGATCCATAAATCTCACTGAAAATAATTGGAACCTACAACTAAACAAAACCCATAAATCAAATGACCTTTTTTTAATAAATAAAACAAAACAAAAACTTATTAAAGAAAAGGTCCAAATCTAATAGATAAAAAAGGTTGTAGCAAGATCTTTTTACTGAGAAAATTGAACATTTCAACTAAAAAAATAATAAGTAATGAACTTATGAAGCACTAAATTAGGGGATCATTTGATTTCATAAGTTTAATAAATAAATCACAACATGCAATTAAAGAATTAATACTAAAAAAAAAAAAAAAAAAAGCATGTGGGTTTTGATAAGTACCAGGATAAGAAATCGATGATGAAAACCAATCAGCCATATCATTTGATTTCAATCATCATCGTTGGAATTACTCCATCGTTACCTGCAAACCGATGTCGTCTGATTAGTTCCCCATCGAATCCAATAAGCCCCAACAGCTAGTTATACATGATTGTGTATTTGGGTTCCCGAAATCTTTATTAGTTGGAGAGGCTTTTCGATTTAGTCACAGAAAGATTAATGGTAGGTGTGTGTTTTGAGTGTTTTTAAGTGGAAGAAGCTTCAATTAGTCACAGAAAGATTAATGGTAGGTGTGTGTTTTGAGTGTTTTTAAGTGGAAGAAGCTTCAAGAGGGATTTTTGATTTTTTTTTTTTTTTATTTCTGAAAGAATGAGATGAAGAAGCTTCTATGCAGGTTTCTGATAAGATAGTACCCTTGTGGTTTACACATGTATGGTTGCAGTTCAATAGTACAGAAATTAGGTTGTAATTTGTATTACGGTTGAAGTTACGTGATAACGGGAATGAACAGGAAATCTTGAAACTCCTATGGGCCAATAAAAAACTGGCACAGATCCACTTACAAACTATTGGGCCACTGTTTGTAATTAACCAATTAATAAAAACCAATCATGAAGCATGTTAAATGAAAACGGAGGGGGTTAAGAAATAGCTAATTGTACCGTGAAATTTCCATATTTATAATATATTATAATGTAAACCAATACACTATACTGTTAACATGTTGGTATTATATATACCTTTTATTGATGAATGTACTCGCTTTTCACAAGAGACATTCTTTTTGGTATTTCGTTTAAGAAAAATATTCTTTCTAACCAATTAACTATGTGATACTGTAATGCGTATACCTTGATATGTCTTTCAGATCTTCTTGGTGAACTACTTACACCATGTTAAAGTCCAACTTGGCAATATCGAGCACCGTGGGGTTCATTCCACTTCTTTTCTCATATGCATCAATAAACCACTTTGTCTCCACTCGGGCAACCCTCCAATGAAGCGGCATATACAACGCACGATATGTTAACGATGAAAAATATTGATAATTGATCTTCCCTAAACTTCCTTGTAGATATTTTGTTGTAAAATCTCTAGCTTCATCCAATATATTTTCGTCATCAAAAGAATTATAAGAAGCCTAATAAAGGTTTAGCATACCAAGAGTATCTTCAATCGAGTGTCCCTTGAAATTACCTGTCTCAAATAATTAAATAAATAGAGCCTATTCCAAAAGTGTAATACATTTCGATAGTTCATTTATATGTGTAAAGAGTATAGGAGATGTTGAAAAAAATACTTTAGCACCTAGTTCAGGCTTATCATATTGAACACGACACCTGTCATGACCTACGGTTAGTACAGTTCCATCATGAATCTCTCTTGTTCTTGAATAGGTAGCTATGACACGTTGTCCTGCTAATAATGGCCTTGCAAGATCAGTTGGTAACCCATCTTTGCTACCATAATGGAGATTAATTAGTATAATGCGTCCTAACAGAATCCCGATATTGATTAAGCTTGTGATGTTCTTCCTTTAGAAATTGAACTGAAAACCTCTATGGTTTACCAAGAGAACTGCATTAAAAATGAAAAAGAAAATTAAGCAACTGTAGCATACATTTTTTATTTACATCCTTATGTTAGCGAAGAACAAAAAGGTACATTTTAGAGGTCAATGGGCAGCCCAAACACAACCTGTTAGGCATTGAGAAAAACCAAGCCCGAATCCAGCATATACCATACTTGTCAAAAGTTTTAAAATAGAACAGTTTACCAATAGAAGCATAATATTTGTACTTGCATGACTCGAGCTATAATGAACCCTTTTACTCGCTCCATGTCCTTTGTATTCCAACAACCCATTCGATATGTATTATCATTGCCTTGTTTCATTTGACTAAGCTCACGAAAAGATAAATTGGTGTTTGACGAAGCAAAACAAATAGAGACAAACATTATAGGGTCGGTAAATAGGTTAGAATATCCAATAAAACATATCTTTCGGAGGAGGAATCAAGGGTGTTTAGAATTTCTTGTCTTGTTTACGGCACGGTTTTGGCCTTAAAATAGGATGTTTTTGTAATTATCTGTTGTAAAGCGGCTTTAATGGGAGAACGATATAAAAAGAAATAGAAACCTATTTTGTGCTACATGGAAATGTCCCAATTCTATTTATTCCACTTCTTTATCCTCGTGTCTTTATCAAGTCTACCCTAATCTCTTTTTATTACGTCACTAGTGACCTATGTCTCGTTGGTTGTTATGTTAGCCCTCCATCAACATTTAATGGATTGATGAGTCTTACAAGCTTATCTCTACAAGACATATCGTCTATGATGAGCGACCTCAACACCTTCTATCTAATCTACACTTGTTGGGCTCGCCAAAATAAACGATCCTAAATAGCTACAAAATGGCCTTCTTTCCTAGCACGTACTATAAAATTAGTTATCTCGTTGTCCTAAAACAAAACGTAACAATATTTGGAGGATGGGCTTCGTATTGAATATCCACTTGTCCAACTATATAAGCGATGGTGGCGAGAATAAACGATCTGAGATATTTTAGAGTTTCGCTAGAAAGAACCTTTGCATCATTTTGTCTTTTGCACTGTATTAACTGTAAATAAGATGAAATAAACACATTATTATTTGAAAACATCCCATAAGGAGGTGTTTGACATTGCGAACTAAATGTAATTATCTCATACATCATGTTTTGTTTTGTTTAAACTGATTATTTGAACTCACATAGTAACTTGTAAAATGCAATGCCAAACACACTAAGTGTGATTTAAAACACTATTCATAGCTAACCTCCCAACATACATGGTTGTCAGTGTATATTCACGATAATTCCAGACAAAAGAGGGGTAAGTAATAATATTGAAACCTGCACTCACAACCATATTAGAGTGTCTAAGAGCTTGATCATTCATCTATATTGGAGACAAAAATCAAAAACGGTAATGGAAGTATATACGATTTTAAATGAATAGTAACAAAACTAAATAGGTGGCAAAACCCGTGATAACTGTTAATACATTCAAATCAAAAGCAGAATAAACATAAAATAACATTTAGCAATCATGATAGCCCTCATGGGCGTTTTATAGTAATTGTCATGCGTCCTGTTTGTTATCATCTTTTATAGTAATTGTTTTGCAAATAATGTGTTGGAGTTGCATCATGCTTTCATCGAAGATGACTCGTCTATCTCAGAAACAAAAAGGGTATTAATATCTTTTATAGAAATTAACCATCACAAGTATACGCTTATTTATGATTTGACTACGAACCATGGGTGCAGCAGCAGTTGCAGGTTTCTTTGCTAGTGCAGCTTTGATCTGTTTGATCATAATCATGGTCACAATGAAACTCATGCAAAATGTAAACCGAATCATTAAAAATCAAATATCGAGTAAAAATACAATACCACACATCGATAAGTGATAAAGAAGGATGTCATTGGATGATGATGGGTCCTTCGACAATTCTTCAAAAAAAACTAATAGCTTAATGCATAAACTTAAATACAAAACATTATTAGTTAATTGTGTGAACTTCAACATATTAGGGTTTTCAGAAGAAAAAAATAGAGAGAGATAAAGATAATCGACTTGTGGAACTGATATTAGGGTTCTGAATGAATGAATCGGGCTATATTGGGCTACATTGTGCATAATCCGGATTAGCAAAGATCACTTATTGCAGAAGGTTTATAGATTAGGTGTCCCAAAATATAAAACAAAAAAGATGTTGGTCTATTGGTTATCAAGTGTGTTAATTGTACAAACCACCCAAGGTTCGATCTTCTCCATTGATTTTTTTGTACTAATTAATTTCGGATTTTGGTTGCTTAGGTGGACTAAATGTGATGACATGGAAATATGACTTGGCATTATGGGATGCCAAGTGGCATTTTATGTGGCATGCCTCCTCTTATATATAATGTATATATATATATATATATATGTTCATTACCGTGGACCAAGCTTCAAAATTTATAACATTTGTTTTTTTTTTTTTTTTTGATAAAAAATTTGTAACATTTTAAGGATTAGCTCTTTTTGTAAATACAAAGCCCGCAAAAATAACGGCCCATAACAAGCTAATAGTAGCAACAATAAATAAACAGTCCACCGGACAATTAACACCCACAACCAAGAAACAATAAAACAAAGGCACAGTTGTTTCATACATTTCAGCCCAAGCTTGTTCAACCCCAATAAACTTTTTAGGTTTGCCGTTGTTCAAGTGAAAACAAATCTTTTATATAATAAAACAAAGAATGGAGATCTATTGCAAAATGTGATAAAATTTAAAAGTGTAGAAAGCCATTCATAGTATGACACGTGTCCCCCACCCTAATTTATAGAGTTTTTGACCGACTTATGGTATTTACAAAACTTATTTACCATTCTATAGTGTATTTAAAAGTGTTAACTATTCTATAGTAAATCCTTCAATTCTTACATTAATTTATTATTCTCTTTCTAATTTTTCCGGTTGCACTAGCTATAATTCTTAACTTTAATTATTAAAATCACCTTTTGCACATATATTATTGTCAACAGAATTCGACAACCATTGTGTGTAGTACCTTTTTTTATTGTTTAATAGACATTTAAGCAAGTGAAAAAATAAGGAAACAAAACACTACTATAGTAGTTTGATAAAATATTTGCACAAACGTAAAATTATTTGACAAGAAAATAGGTTCATCGACCTCATCTTCCTCTCAAAAACAATCTACCAAAATTTTATTGACGTCAAGGCTAATTTAAATACAAATTAATTTATCACTTGAAATTGTATTACTCGAACTAAAACCCAACCACAGGTTAATCATAAATAATGATTCAACAAAGAAAAATCAATACATATAACATAATTCTACTCGTGTCTTTAATGGAGATTTTTATAGGTAAATAATTATATTTACAACAAATGAAGCTTTTCATTTTTTTCGTTTAATAAAATCCAAGGTTGTGAAAATCGCTAAGCGCTAGTGAGGCGGTTGGGTAGGGCCTAGCAATTAATCGGTTAGGCGGGGATTAATCAAGGATTAATCGGATTGGAATTTTTTTGCACAAAATGTAATTTTAGATATTATATGTATGGGATAAGTGTATTGCATCAAAATTCAAATATTTTAAGTGTTCAAATATAGACATAATACATAATTCTTTAAAGTTCAAAGTCAAACATAAATATTACTCGGTTTGTTGACCATTTTTAAGCGACCTTTGAATGATTATGTCCGATTAATCGGTTTGTTGACCGATTTTTAAGTGATTTTGTCCGATTTTTAAGCGATTTTGTTGACCAATTTTTAAGCGCTTTTGTCCGATTAATCCGATTAGACCGATTTTGTCCGATTAATCGGTTTGTTGACCGATTTTTAAGCGATCTTTGACCAAACCGATTAAATAGGCCGATTATGATAAATCAAGGCGTTTAGTGAGTGATCAGCGATTATGCGGGGATTAATCGACCGCCTGGGCCGATTTTTACAACAGAGATAAAATCTTTCTTTTAGCAAAAACATTAAACAATAGATGACTGGTTTTAAAATTGAAAACAAACACCATTGAGTGGCTAATATTTTCAAACATTCCTCACAATGTTAAATAACATTTTAGAAAACCATTAGTTATTCTTTAAACAATGACATGACACCGTCATCCGATCTCTAGTGCAACCGAAAAAGTTAGAAAGACAATAATAAATTAATGTTAGAGATTTAAGATCATTTGAGGACAAAAGATTATTTACATATTAAGAGATCAATCTTTACCATCCATTTTTATTTGATCTAATAGATAAGATTAATCCCAACAATTAAAAAAAACCCACTTTCATCATCTTTTTTCAAATATTAATAACTTTCAAACAGTTAATCGTTAAGCGGAAAAAAAAATATCATAGCGACGAGCATTTAATTATCTTTCTATAGATAGGCACTTTGATATACTTTCGGAAAAAAAATCGTATTTTTCATGTTTTTTCTAAGTTTTTTCATTTTTTTACGTTACTGAAATTTGCATTAAAAAATCATATATGATTAAACACTAATTTGAATATCACATGTGATATTAGTGTTATATGTGTTATACCATATATGATATGTAATATCAATTACATATGATATAAATATCATATCACATGTGATATCACATATCATATATGATTTAATACTAATATCACATGTCATATTCAAATTATTGTTTAATCATATATGATTTTTTTTTCATGCAAATTTCAAGTAACGTAAAAAAGACGAAAAAACGTGAAAAAAGCAAAAAATAAAAATTCCTTTTTTCGAAAGTATATCAAAGTGCCCGTTATAGAAAGATAATTAAATGTTCTTCGTGACGGTGTAAATATTTTCACTTAACGATTAACGATTTAATAGATATTTAAATTATAAAAAATAGGTGAAAATGCTTTTAATCTCAGTTATTGATTTCCTTTTAGATGGATGGTGGAGATGAGTCCCTTGATATGTAAAAAAAGTTTGGTATGTAAAATAACTCTCCTCAATGTTAGAGGGATTTACCATAAAATGGTTAATACTTTTAGATACACTATAGAATGGTAAATAAGTTTTGTAAAGACCATAAGTTGGTAAAAAATAAGAGGGTTATTTTACATTCCAAACTTTTCTTATATACCAAAAGACTCATCTCCACCATCCATCTAAAAAGAAATCAATAACTGAGATTAAAAGCATTTTATTATTTCACTTATTTTTCATAATTTAAATATCTCTTAAACCGTTAATCGTTAAATGAAAATATTTACACCCGTCGCGAAGAGCATTTAATTATCTTTCTATAGACGGGCACTTTGATATACTTTTGAAAAAAGGAAAAAAAAAATCATTTTTTCGCGTTTTTTCGTCTTTTTTTGCGTTACTTGAAATTTGCATGAAAAAAATCATATATGATTAAACACTAATTTGAATATCACATGTGATATTAGTGTTAAATCATATATGATATGATATGATATGTATATCATTTGTAATTTTACACTAATATCACATGTGATATTTAAATTAGTGTTTAATCATATATGATTTTTTAATGCAAATTTCAGTAACGTAAAAAAACGAAAAAACTTAAAAAAAGGTGAAAAATATGAAAAAAAAATAATTTGTCGAAAGTATATCAAAGTGTCTATCTATAGAAAGATAATTAAATGCTCGTCGCAATGATATTTTTTTTCGCTTAACGTTTAACTGTTTGAAAGTTATTAATATTTGAAAAAAAGAATGAAATTGAGTTTTTTAAATTATTGAGATTAATTTCATCTATAAGATCAAATAAAAATGAATGGTGAAGATTGATCCCTTGATATGTAAATATTTTTTTTCCTCAAATGATCTATACCTAAAATTTGTCCAAGGGTAATATGGTCTTTTGACTAGTTTTTTCTTTTTCCACCTCAAATTTCAAACGCACGTATTTCTTAAACGATAAACTTTTAGAAAAAACCAATTTCAGCATAATTTATAAAATTTAATCCTCTTTAATTTGGTATAAATTTTGTTAAAAATTTTGAAACCTTTTTTTTGCATACCAAATGGGTGTTAATTTTCTTGATTTTTTGAGCATTTTCATCCCTATTTTTTACCCTCATAAATGTCGATTCGTGAAAAACTTAAAACATAAAAGTTATATATTTTTGTTCACTCTTTACAAAGATTTTTTAATCACTTGAATCCCATGTCATATGAGTAAGATATCACCCATTAAAGATGACTTTTTACTCATATTTGTTGCACACAAGGTGTTTGATAAAATGTCTAACTTAAATTTTTTATGTTAAAATTGCGTCAAATGCTCTAATTTTTTACCACGACGCATTATTAATCATTTTATTAACGTAAGATTAAAAAAAAGTGAGGTCTTTTAACCGTTAATTTTCTTAAATAAATGTATGTTTTGTTCATCAGTTAATCTTTGTTGATCAGTTAGTCTTTATTCATTAGTTAATACTGTTCATCAGTTAGTATTGTTCATCAATTAGTCTTTGTCCATTAATAATCTTGTTCAAGACTGATGAGCTGATGGATAATATTAACTGATGGACAAAACATACTTCTGTTCATCAAAACGAGATTTTGTTCATCACTTGTCTTCCCATTTTACTTGTGTTCATCAATATCACCAGTTAGTTTTTATTCATTAGTTATCCTTTTTCATCAATTAGTATTAACTGATGAACAAGACATACTTTTGATGAACAAAAAATGATGAACAATATTTAATGATAAAAACATTATGAATAATAACTAACACTAACTAATGAACAAAAAACAATAACTGATGAACAAAAACATGTTGAAAAACAATCGACACTAACTGATGAACGAAAACAAGTTGAAAAACAATTGACACTAACTGATGAACAAAACAACCTAAGAATGAATTTTTTATTATTTAGTCTTTTTCATCTGTATTTTTAAAAAATAAATAAATAGTAATGTTCATTAGTTCATCAGTTATTTTTTATATTGTTCATCAATTATTTTTGATAGTATTCATCAGTTGTCTAAAAGAAATCGAAATGTTCATATGTTTAGTTGTTCATCAGTTCATCGATTAGTCTTGTTCATCAGTTAGTATTGTTTATCAATAAAAAAAAGTTATTCATCAGTTCTCTTAAATTTGGATCATTAGTTTACCGATATTCAAAAAAAATCAAAATGTTCATCAGGTTTCGAAAAAATCATAAAGTTCATCAGTTATGGTCACAATGTTCATCAGTTTATCATTTGGTTGTTCATCAGTTCAAAATAAACCAAAAAAAAAAAACAAACAAACAAAAGATGTATTTTTGTATACCAATTAGTGCATTTGAATGTACTTTTATAAGAAAAATATTTTTTAGTCATTTTATCAAACACTTTGCATGCACTAAATATGACTAAGACGTCATCATTAACGTGCAATATCTCACTCATATCATATCGGATTTGAGTGATTCAAATTTTGGGGTAAAGAATGGTCAAAAGCCTACAATTTTCATGTTTTAAGTTTTGTAAAATTCGGCTTTTAAACTAGTCAAAATTAGAGTCGAAAATGCCAAATATATCAAGAAAATCAACACCCACTTAAAAAGTTGAAAAAAGTTGAGATTTATATATCATAATGCATACCAAATTAAAGAGAATTAAATTTAAAAAAAATTGGTGAAAGCGGTTTTCATAAAATTTTGTCGTTTAAAAGTTATTTACGTTTGAGGTTTTGGGGTGGAATAAAAAAATGAGTTAAAAGGACCAAAATGCCCCCTAACCGAATTTAATAAGAAAAAATGGAAAGATTGGGTGGAGGACACATGTCACTCAATGATTGGCTTTCTAAACTTTTTAATTTTTTCCACTTTGCAAAGGATCTCAACTCATAAAGCAAAATCTCTAATGGGAATTTTTCATTTCAAAAAAATCAAATCATACCTTATTGGGTAATATTTTTTTAAAATTAATTTTTTTCCTGAATTTTGAAAAATAATTTACTCTATTTCTTTCCTAAGTTAGCTAAAATTTATAAAAAAACGTTTTCACAAGTTTTTTCAAAAAAATTGTGTACAAAAATATATGTGTCAAAAGTATAATAAATAAAAATTTAAAGAAAGCGGAGTTAATTCACAAGAAGTTGGGGGTTAAAACAAAAATTGGAACAAACAAAATCACCCTTTTAACACAAAACTTCCAGATACCTAAACGACTTCCATCTTTGAAATTGTAACCCTAATTCCTAAATACTAAATCGAAACGGATTGTTTACAGGTGGAAAAAAAAAACAAATTAATTAAAAGAGTGAAAGTGGATACCTAACCTTGATTCAGTCCTTCAAGAATAAGGTATGTATATCTTAATTACCAAAATCAATTTTTTTACCGAATATACCGAATCATAAAACCTTAATTACCAAAATCCTAATTTAATTGTTAAACTCTGATTTCATATTGGAATTGGGTTTTTGGTTTATAACTTAAACTTGGTATTCAAGCAAATATTAGTGTTTGATGATTATATACTCTACCTAAACAATGATCGATTGGAAGATTAGAAGGTAAATACGGTCTCTGATATCAAATTGAATGTTTAATTTTGATTTGTATTCAATTAGTTGATGTTTAATATGCAATCATATTTTTGGTGATAGTTGTTTGATGAAGAGGTTCACCAAGTGTTTGATAAAATGTTTTGGTGAAAATGGGATATCAAAGGTTTAAGTTGTTGCAGTACTTGGTGACTTGGTGTTAATATTATTTTTGCTCGACCCTGATAAATTTATTGTAATCATGAAGGTGATAACTGAAAAAGATGATTATGCTTTTTAGTATTTAAGTTTGACAAATATAGCGATGTTCATTGTTTTACATATTACTCCATACAACCTATAATTATTTACCTAGGACTAACTCATAGGGTTACATCATATTGGTCGGCATGCCTAAGCTTTTGGTTTGATAGGTCTGACATGATAAGTTATCACCTCTATGTTAGATTATATGGTTTGATGAGCTTCCCTAACTATGTCTCCCTACTGTTGTTTCCTGATATTTGGTATATTCTGTTGTAGGGAGAGTTACACCTGAAAGTGTTAGTTAGTTTTAGCTTCGGGACTGTTCTTTTAGATCTTCTCTTATTACTTTCTACTAATTTCATGCATATTTAAACCCTTGAATATTCTGATTAAATCTTGTGAGTGCATGTACATATGCTTATTAATGGGTTAATTTAGGTGTATTGTACGTGTCACACCCCCAAATTACCTGTTTTGCAGCGGGATGGAATACCTGGGGGATGACTGCCATAGCATCACAGTTACGGTTATATTGAACGACCTAAAGTGTCGTTTTGAAAATATCGTTTGATTAATTAAAATAATCAGAGTTTACAAAACATAGGTCCCAAAAGATTTCCAATATACCCAAAATGAGTTTGTTACAATCAAACGATAGTTAAGCGCATAAAATATATAAGAGACGCGTCCACACCGCGACTCTATGATAAGTCCACATGCATGCCATGAAGTGAATGCCTTAGATACCTGAGATAAAACATGCTAAAAGTGTCAACACAAAGGTTGAGTGAGTTCATAGAGTTTGTTTAACATGTAAAGCTTTTGAAGAACGTTCATGCAGCAAAGGCAAAGTTTTTGGTCATTGAGAATAGACCACAAAGCAAAGGTGTTGTAAATCCACTCAGTTCCAAGTTCCGCCCATACAAAACTTGCAACCTGTGTGTTCATAACCCATTGCCAAAATATGTATGTCTAGTAGTCAAGTATACGTTGTCTTAATAGATCACAATATAGCACCACGTATATAATAAATAAAGACTGCTCTGAACAAGGGAGACTTTATAGTGCTGCTCCGAACATGGGAGACTTTATAGTGTCGCTCCGTTCACATAGGGAGACTTTATAGTGTTGCTCCGTTCACATAGGGAGACTTTATAGTGTTGCTCCGTTCACATAGGGAGACTTTGCACGCTCCACCAATAAGGCGAGACTTTTAGGTCATAGCACGTACGATTCAATAAGTTCAAACAAGTCATAAGTCCGTAATTAAGTTCAAAGGTTTGATTCAAAACTTCGTAATTAAGTTCAAGAGTTTAAGTCGAGTTCAAAAGTTCAAAACAGTCAAAGAGCTCAAAACATATCAAAGGTTCAAAATAGTCAAAGGGCTCAAAATCAAGTCAAACAAGTTCAAAATATATCAAAAGGGTCCTTTACGAGTTAAAAGAGTTCAACTATATGTCAAAAGGTTCAAATCGAGTTCAAAGTGTTCAAATATATATGTCGAAGGGTTCAAAATCAAGGAAAGTGGTTCAAATAATAGTGTTCATAACATAGTAATCAATTTAGTTCGGGCATAATCTACTTACGAGCATAAAGAGTGAAACAAGAGTTATTTAAGTTCATATAAGTGTAAAGTAAAAGCAAGTAGTTGAGCATGTATCTCCCCCGAAGAGTTTATAAAACAATTAAACGAGTAAAAGTGGGGCTACGAACTCACCTGATGCAATGATTATGATGACAAAAGTAGATACACTGAAATGAGGTGCGATATCTATTTGCAACCTAATATGAATGATATGTTCTAATGTAAGTCATGAAACAATGTCGTGCATGCAAATTCATATGATATCCATACCACTTGTACATTTTTGAAAATAAAGTTTATCGTCGAAATATACATTTATGACATCTCGTCATGTTATAAAATACTTTACAAGTACTTACGTTGAAACAACATCCTACAATAGTCGTTAAGTGATAAATCAAGAAATATAGTTTTTCGTCGCAAAATAATGTACTTTGATAATTCGTGAAAGTGGCTAAGTGGCCTCGAAAAGCTAGTCGTAAAATAGTGCATATCGAGTGTTAGGAAACAAACTCAATGATTTTGGAAAGCTTGTAGCGATATCTAAAAGTCGTAGCATTTAACTTTTGATCATAGAAGTCTCGATCATAGTGAAAAATATAGATGAAGTAAGGTAGTCGAGCTAAAAATATAGTTTATGAGTAGTTTTCGGAAAAGTTTGAGTGATCGTATATTATTCGTTACAACTTCGTTTGACGAACGGTTGAACATTTTGGAAAATAGGATAGGCGAACTCACTTTTACTTGAAGACATCGTTTTCTCAAAAGTACTCTATCGATATGAAAAATGGCTCCAAACATGGTCACTTGCGATAACCATTTTGGTCTAGTAGAAAATATATAAGTGTTATTACTTGTGAAAATAATTACGATAGCCATAATTAAAACGCGTGTAACTTAGTCGTTATAAGTACATTTTCTACGTTTTATATATCCTTAGTTTCGTGTTAATGTATACTAATATATTTTTGATAAATCGACTCATTTAGATAATGTTTAAAACTCATTTTTGCCCCTTAAATAAACCTTGACAGCTTGCAAAATTTCAGAAAATTAGTTTTCGTCGTTAAACTTGAAAATAGCGTAACTTCTTCGTTATAAATCCGTTTTAACCCGTTCAAGCGACCACGGTTTCGATTTAAAGTCTATTTTCTGAAAATATAAACCAAAATAACCCATGACCTGTCGAAATTTCCAGATTTTACAAAAATGAACAGCCCTTAATTATATGTTGTCGAAAATGATTTTTCTAGTGTAATACTTGTTCTAAACCCTTCCAATCAATACCAAAACTATTTTAAACCTACCATACACTTTCTTAGGGTGTCATGGGTTCCTAAACTTCTCCAAAAATGATAGAGTTCATGGGAATAATTATAGGATGATTAAAACTTATAATATGTAATAAAAACAAGTAAAAGTGGTATGAATACATATGATACTTGCATATTTTTGTACTAGCATAATAAAAATAGATCAAATATGATTACGAAAGAGTAGTAAAATTATTTAGAACTTACTTGAGTGATTGAAGAGTTTTGGAACTAGAAACTTAATTAATCTTTAGGTTTTTATTTCAAAACCTTGAAATAGATTACTAAATGAACTAGAAAATACTTGAGCTTGAAAAATTATGGATTCCTCTTTGTTTTCTTAGCTTGGCCGGTTCTCAACAAGGAAAGGAGAGAGTTTTTAGCTTTGTTTCACCTTTAAGAATGTGATACTATGTGTTTTAGTTGAGTAAACAATTTGTATACTACAAATATCTAATCAAAAAATGTGTAGGTGTATTTTTTGGTCAAAATAATATCAAGAAGTGATGACTTGTAGGGGGAGGTCGGCAAGGGGGAGTATTTGGTGTATTTTTTGTTGTCTAAATGAATTTAAAGTTAAGTGTAGTGTGTAATTTGTACATAAAATTAATTATTAAGTGTAGCGTTAGCTAGAAATCGATTTTAACGGAACAAAATAAAATATATCGAAGTCATAAAAATTATAAAAATGCATTTCTCGCAAGTATTGAGTGAATAAATAATTATCGGGTTGAATTTACGAAAACCGTCATAAATATATATATATGACAATTTATATACAAAATAAATTCAAAACATCGGGTAAACTAATAATATAATTTTTATAGTCTTAAAATGAGTATAAAAATATATCAGGATAATTTTTGGAAGTGTCGGATCAATTTATCAAAATAAATGATCGTGCGATAGCGTTTATTTAATAGAAAAATATACGTTAATGAAATATGCAAACCCATGCATGAACTAATATGAAATGATGTTACTGATGATGTACAGACTATCTCTAGTCTATATGAAATGTTCTCAATGATGTTCCATGAATACGCGGCTAAACCCTTATGGTTACGCGAATTTGATACTCGTAAACCTAGTTTACAAAAATGATGAATAAAAATCGTGAATATAAATTTTTTTCCGGGAATGAATAGTGTTTTGTGAATAGTAAAATTTTGAAATAACCTCTCAAAATATCAAATCAACTTCAGAAACGATGAATAGTAAAATTATGAATAGTGACCTATGAATAGTAAATTCCCGAGATGAATAGTAAAGATTTTTAAAGTTTGTAAAATGACCGGAAATTGAGAATTGTGACAGTACCAATGGGTCATGTAGGTAAATATAAAACAGGTTAATATTTGTCCAAATTGGTTTTGGAGGCTTAGAACCCCTTAAACGATTTTATTTACAAAGTTATAATAAGATCTTAATATTATAGTTTTTGTAAGTGGCGTTTGGATTTTCATTTTGGAACTGATAATTTGAAGTCGTAATAAATTAATAATGCTTAACAAATTGTACTTCTCGTGATTTGTATTTTAACTCACTATTCTGTTAGGTCACCATATTAGTAACACAAGCATCAATAGAAGAAATAAGATGAAGTAGAGATCGGATGAACACAAACACAAACACACGATATAGAGAGAAAGAAAAGATATGCGTAGATGTATGTGAAAGTGAACAACCAACCCTCAAGTGAGGGTATTACAAGACTATTTATAGGAGGGAACTAGGGCAACACTCCAAGTTCCCATCCTTTTCCTTATTGGGCTTGACCTAGGCTTATGGGCCTCTACATAAGCTTCAAGCTTAATAACAAACATAAAGGCCATATTAAGCTAACTATTACATATGAATCACTAACACTTGAATAAGGTTTAGGAGTGATTCCAACAATCTCCCCAAGTGTTAGTGATGAATGAATGAGTGATAAACGTTGTAGGTGCTTGATGTAATAGTAGCTTTGACGCCTTCCGACATTCTTCTTTCTTGTGAGAAGAAGTGTCTTGATTCGAACAATCTCCCAAAGTAGAGAAATTGTTTCTTTTGAAGTATTCGCTTTGGCGTCTTCATTTTATTTGTTCTTTAGTTCTTTGTTCTTTGAAAGTGATAGTATGTTGTGGTAATCGCATCGTCCGCTTTGGTTGCTCCGGTGTCTCCACGCCTTTTTCCAACATGCTCACACGCCTTTAACGTTAGATTACAGTTGATGAAGTTCTTTAAGTCTTTAAACTTTGTAGATTCTTTGTTGACGAAGAATCATTTCGACTTTGTGTTGCCTTTGATTATGAGAGAACTTTCATAAGTGATGTTGTTGGTATGAGCATGTGGAGAATCAGACGATCATCCGCTCCGTAGCTTCCATAAGAAGTAAACATAGGAAAGGTTAGTAATAAGCGGATTCCAGCACTTACAAGTTTGAACTCGAGAGTGTTAACAACATAGTGTGAAAACACAACTCTAATTCTCACAAAGGCCGCTCTCGAGCCGGAGTCCCACAAGTGAGATAACGCGATGTACCAAGTACACCCACGATTCGGATGAGTCGAGGTACACCAAGCATCACCTCACGATTATAGACCGTTTGAGACCACTAAGCGTAATCCACGGGAGTTACCGGCGACCGCCGTTAGGGCTATTTGATGTTGACCACGCAGAGTTTCCATTCAATAACCGAGGATCACGATGTGAACCTCTCATAAATGTTCTCGACAGATTGCTAAGATCCGTCAAGGACTCGATAACGCACCACCGTTGTTCTTATTGTTGAACGACAAGTGATGAAATGTCAAGTGTACCTATGAGATCTTTTGATGAATCTCGTGGCTCTAGACTCAATAGTGCGTTTGGTTTTCCGAGCGGAGACTAGGAGAAGGTCTCCTTCTTCAATACCGACAATCTCTAAGAGAAAGCCGATAGTTTACGAGGGTTCCCTGTGAGAATGAAACAAGCTTCATTGGAAGAAACTTGAGTGGCTCGGAAGGTTTAGTGCATGCGCCACCGGGTCCATGACGACTTTTAATCTTCAATACTTGGTGTCATCAAGTGATGACCGTAGCATATGAATTGAACCCGTGTCCGCCCTAAGTTGAATAATTTGGAGGGCTATTTCTTTTCACCCTTTTCTTTGCATTTCTTTTAATTCTTCAACCCTTCTTTCTCCGATTCTCATTTTCTCCTTTTTATAATCATACCTAAGGACTTCTAATACTAACTATTGGTAGTGTCCTTGGGTAGATCCCTCTGCTCAAGCGGATCATAGGACGGTTATTCCTAACCTTAATCACCTTATAACTACATTGCCATAAAACCATTTTCATGAAAGTCTCTCAAGTGTTTGTGAATGAAAACATGTTTGAACACTTCAAGAGTTTTAGATTTTCGAAATATTCCCCCGACATGTGCTTAAGAGTTTTGACAAATCAGAGTGAGAGAAGAGCGCACTTTTGAATTGATCGACTCAAGATAGATAGAAAACTAGAAGGGGTTGAATAGTTTACCAATTAAAAACTTTGTTTTGAAACTTATTGAAAGATCAATTGATATTGATCTTGGATATGTTGATGAAATATGCAAGCAATATGTAAAGAGTAAATAAGGAAAGAAATGATCAAACCACAACAAGTTGTTTATAGTGGTTCGGTCTACAAGGACTCTTTTTCCTTGCCCTACTTCACTCCCCGAGTCTCACACTCGAGAGTTTAACTTCACTAGTCAACAAGCTCCTTTCACCGGCGGAGAAAACCTTTACACTTCGCTTACACTATTTCCGACACTAAGCTAGATGTCGAGTTCTTTCCAAGGGTACAACTACTCCTACACACAATGTATTTTGAGGACTAAAATATTAACCACTCACACTCACAAGTTTATGATGGTTTAATACAACAATGAAGTATGAATCAACACTAGATCATACAACACTAAACAAACAAGACTTCCAACTTCTCGTTTGAAGCTTAAATGTGACTTGATCTTCTTTGCTACAAAAGAGATCACTAATATGATATGAAACTGAGTTAGAAAGGTTAGAGAGAAGATATGTATGAGAGTATAGTAGAAAGGGATGAAAAACTACTTGGTTTGGCTTTGCTATTTATAGCCAAATGGATGAGAGCGTCCACGGACCACGGAACCCTTAAAAGGGTTCCGCCTGTGTACCATTTTGGTACCGCCAGTCTCGATGACCAAGATATCAAAATCTTTGCTAAAGTCAACTATATCTAAGTGAGATTGTGCAAGATATGAAGAGTACAAATCCACACAAAATATCTAATGAGATCTTCCAATGATTTCCATGATGCATCACATGATGTCATATGTTGTATTTCTATTTTTAGAAATATGCAAGTACTTAAGTAGTGTTTGGTTTTAAGAACCTAACACATTCTAAAAACTACTATCATACATAATGATTAGAGTCATATCAAGATGTCACTAATCATAAATGTAAATGCTTGAATGATGAATATATTGTTTGAAAAAGCTTGTTTTAATATCTATTAAACTTGACAAGCTTTAAGCTTTTATACAAATTAAATTTACTTTTGTCGTTAACAAAACTTAGGTAAAGATCAAAAATATAAATAACGTTTAATGACGATATTTGTATTAACAATCTCCCCCTTTTTGTTGAGGACAAAATATAAATTTTATTTTTATAAAAGATACAAAGTTTGTGCAAAAGTTATAAAAATATTAGTTTTAGAACTTGAAAAGGAAATGATAATGCAAGTGTATGATGTTTGACTTT
Source organism: Chrysanthemum lavandulifolium (assembly GCA_022545495.1). NCBI lineage: Eukaryota > Viridiplantae > Streptophyta > Magnoliopsida > Asterales > Asteraceae > Chrysanthemum > Chrysanthemum lavandulifolium. The sequence goes on from CM040246.1 coordinate 175,030,246, forward strand.
TCGTAAAGTCAAAGTATTCACTAGTTGATGCATGATGTTGACTTTTCGTAAAGTCAGTATGCATTGACTTTTAAGAAAAGTCAAGTATTATCAATGAGGTATCATGTTTGACTTTTTAGAAAGTCAATGTATGCGCTTGACTTTTCGTAAAAGTCAAATGTAAACAAGTTCAAGTTCTATATTTTCTCCCTTTTGTCTCAACAAAAGACTAGGCAAAGGCGGAATGTAATGAGCTGAGCCATTATCTCCCTTGATCAAAGCTCCCCTAAATTGGGTGCTTAATGGGAAGATACATGGATTGTGAAAATAAAGCTACAAAAAATGTTAGTAATAATGATCATTCACAAGCATTGCCAAATACTATGTAAAAGTGCCAACACTATAATAAAAACACCATTCATTAGTTAAAATTTTCATGAATAAAGATCATGAAAGGAGAACACAATGATGTGTTTTAATACAAGAAAAAGAAAATAATCCTAAGAAAAGAAAACTTAGAAATGCTAATCTATGACCATCCTAATGAGATGGTAGATGAGAAAGAGTGTTGAGGCGCTCAAAGATGTGATTGAGGATGAACCTCATTTCCTCTTGAAAGTCATAGACCATAACCCGGGTCCTTTCAACGGTTTGGGCCGTTTGCTCACAAGTTGAGCAACCATGCCTAGGGGGTAGTATGTTTGGGAAGGTTGTGGTGGTGGAATGGTAGATGTGTTGGTGTTGTTGGGGATGTTTGGGGTGGTCATGATGGAGGCAAGCAAAGCATTTTGCATTTGCATAGTCTCACTTAAGTGAGAATCCACCATGCCTTTGAATTGGTGGAGGTTGTGGAGTTCCGCTTGAATCTCTCTCTAGTGGGATTGGCATCCCACATGCACTCCTCAATGTCCTCAAGATGAGGGACATTGATGTTGGGAGTGGATGGTCCCATACAAAGGACCATGAATGTCTTTGTGAATGGGGTGGAAGAGAAGAGGTTTTGGCCTTAGTGGGCGTTTGGGTCAAAAGATGACCTTGGTGATTCATGAGCTATTCGGCTCAATTGTGCCAAAGGATGGCAATGGTGGTGGATGATTTGGCCTAGAGGCAAGTCATCCAAGTCCTCCAAGAAAGGATTTGGTGAAGTTGGTGGAGTGGAAAATAACCCATAGGAATGAGAGTTGGAGACCTTGGTGGTGAAGGTGGTGAGGTGTTTTGGATGTTTGGATGGGTGCCGTGGAGGTGAAGTTGGTGTTTTGTAGGTGGTGGAGTGGTGATCACAATGTGTGATTGAGTAGGTGTAGCCAAGGTAAGGCTTGTATCATCTCGGATGGGAGATGAGATCGTGAGTGAGAAGACTCGGATGAGGAGCTAAGGTTAACAAAGCAACAAGGCCTCACACTAATTCTAGCGGTTTTCTTGCAAGGTTTTGGAGAGGATTTTGTCATTTTTGACTTGGGTTTTTCTTTGCTAGATAATAGTAAGAATGAAGAAGGTGTGAGTATGATCATGGTAAAACCTCTCAATTTATAGAAGTGAAAAATTATGGAGAAATGTGTTTGATTTGATGTTAATCCATTGAAGAGATGAGGTTCCTAATGATTTGGAAGTGGGTTGAATGCTAGTCATATCACCCAAGTCAATCCATACAAGAGAGATGGAGTGAAGAAGAAAGATTTGCAATAAATGTGTTCTAATGAGTGGAATTTCCTAACAATCGATTACCTATGGATTTGAAGGTACCAAAATTTGGTTCCTTCCTTTATGCCAAAGGGCTCCTTGGGTGGATTTTTCAGATTTTTGAATTTTGGTGGGAAATGGATTTCTTATATACCTAAGTGAATTATACTAGTTCTAGTAAGAGTATAAACTAGTTAAGATTGATTTCTAAGTAATGGATAGTAATTTTGAATCACGAAAGAGTCAAAATTCAGAAAATTACCTGGATGATCCATGGCACCAAAAATGTACACGGTCGGAACCCTAAAAAGGGTGTCGTCCGTCCGCCTGCATGTGCACGGCGGTACCAATTCACATAACGGATGGTACCAAATCGTTGGTGCCGTCGATCCGTGTAGAAAAGTAAAAGTAGGCAGTGAGTTTTAGGTGTGGGGACTTTTCCGAAACTGAAATTTTTCTCAAGAGATGTTACACTAAACATTTCTAGTTAGGAAAAGTAAATAACACATATATAAACATATTGGAGCAAGTATTTTGAGCAAGGCTTTTTGATTTTCACATTATAGTGAAAATGGGTAAAATTTGATAGCATACTTGTGCTATCCCCCTGCATGAGATTGTTAGACAATTCCTTGCGAGACACTATTACGTTGCATAGTTAAAGAGATACATTGTCGGCTTTTAGGTGACAACTAGCTCTAATAACTACCTTGAAGATGTGGACAACCCCGAGAGGTTGTCAAACCCGTCACATTTCATGTTTATCAAGAGCTTTCGAATAGGTACAATTTACTTGGATAAGTCTTAGAAGACAAATCTTTCAATGTAAGACCTGTTTGAGATCCCGTCAATTCATGGGTTGAAGTATTTTCACACGAGGATTCAATAGCGTTTCACAACATATTTCTTATCACATAAATTTCTCCCTCAAAATGGCATATAAAATGTTATTTTTGATAACGTTTGATAATAAATATGACCATTTCGAGTTTTGTGGGAAGATTATCACGAAGAACAATTTTGTGAACAAAGTTATTTTTTTAGCAAATACTCCCCTCAACAAGTAATACTAACTTTTGAGGTTTTGAAAACGTAAGGAAGTACTTGTTCTTTTGAGCAAAACCTTGAAAATTGAAAGGTTTGATAGGTTTTACTCAAAAGTAAGAAGCTTCGCTCCTTTTATAAGGATTGTGGCAATCAAGCGTGCACTACGTGGTCCTTTCATTACAAGAACGGGTTGTACATCTGTTATGTGTGCACAAGCCATTGTCGATAATCAAACAAACAAAATCACAATCAAGAGAGTACCCAATGATTACGACGATCGACTACTTTCGAGGACGTTGGAAAGTCGAATCGGAAAGTTTGATCATCCTCCCACATAGCTCTCCAACCATTGCATCGATCCCGATGAATCAAACATTCATCAATCCTAGTGATAAATCAACGAACATCTTTGCGATCCTTTGAATTCCATCTCTTCGTCTCGAATTATACCCAACTCAATGTCCTTCAATCGATATGACAATCCATCCGGAACCATCTCGTGGTGGCGTCATAGAACTTAGTGAATTTCATCGAAAGCCATGAAGCAAGTATGATGATTTTCACTTTGGTAGACAAACCCAAACTTTTGTTTATGAACGATTTTGTCTCGAGGTTCTTGATTGATTCCGATGAAGTGTATAATTTAGGTAAGATTCGACCCGAGGTGGAGAACTTCAACACGCTCTTTGATTTGATGCGATGAAAACAAGGAGTGCGAGAAGGTACTTGATCTAAATTTCGGTTGAGGTTCGGGTTGGGGCTCGGGTATGTCGTGATCCTCACCACCGCAGTATGTAGAGTGATTACCGGTTTCTCCATTGGTGGTGTGGTTTCTAAAACCCTTGGTTGATCAGATGGTGGTGGTTGTGAAGCTTGTTGTGTAGTGGTGATAACCTGCTTAACCATTTATCGAATCATTGGATGGAGTTGCCTTCTTAACAGATTTTGATGTTGACTTAGTTGTTTCTTTTGTTGATGGAGGTGATGATTGTGATGATGATTTGGGTTTGGTGGAAGTGTCAAGAGGTGCTTCAGAAGACTGTTGGGGTTTGTGTATTGGATTGTCAACTATGTAGTTGTCTGATTCCTTGTTAAACTTTTCCTCCTCAGCTCTAGCAGCTTCTTTTGCCTCTTTTCGAATCATTTCCTCTTCAGCCGCCAAATTATCATCATCAGAGACTCTTTCATCCTTATCATGATCGTAATCTCCTTTGTCATATATTTCCACATCTTCAAAGATGTTTGCAATGGATCTTCCATAAGTGGAGGACTACTACTTGACCCTCCTGCCCCTACCGGGTTGATTAACCGGAAAGGTTGAAGCATGGTATTCCATCCTTTTCTGTTTTAATGTCTTATGAAATTTTATTTCCTCTTCCATTGAATCATACTCATCATCAGGATGACTTTGTGAGCATGAATTTGAATGGATGTTGCAGAAGGATGTCCACAGCAATTCTGCAAGATGATTATGACCATATGAAGTTGTTGAAGATGACCCAGAGATTGTTCTTGCCAATTGTTTTGTCGTATCCCGCTGGGAATGTGTTTGCCATCAAGAGCTCTGCTGGGGCATTGATGATTGCTTGATTTGCATCCATTTTGTGATCTGAAAGTCATTAGACAAAGAGACAGACATATGGAAACACAATGGGTTTGTTTTAGTCTGATTTATTATCTAATTACTTGTATGATGGTAACATGTTTATGTTAGTTACAAGTCCTAAGTCACATTAGTCCAAATGTATGAAGTTGATGTGATAAGTTATGTGAACATGTTAATTTTGAAATTTCAAAGACCAATAATTCACTTAACACACAACATATTAACTTTGTAAGCTTATATGAAACATCGATATTTGTGACCTATGCGTAACATTTAACAAGTAACATATGCGTAACGGGCCAAAATGTAGTGAGCAGTGGGTTATGAGTAACAAGGATCCTTATGCGTAAGAAAGGAGCTTATGCGAGGAGTAAGCTAAAGCGTAAGACCAAGCTTATGCGTAAGAGTTTCTTACGCGAAGACAAGTTCAAAGGCTTTAGGCTTACGGCGTAGAATAAGCAAGATGTTACGCGTAAAGTTTACTCGTAAGAGTAAAGCTTATTCGTAGTAAGCCTTGTTTACGAATATCTTTCCAAGATACGCGTAATCCACTGAGACCTCTTATGCGTAAGAGTTACGCGAAGATTTCTCTTAGGCGTTACCTTTACGCAAAAAGTATTCTTTAAGCGTAACGGTTTGAACACCAAGATTCGACATTACGAATATTAACTCGTTAACTATAAACATGAAAACTTGATTGCGTTTAATTCCAAACATCTTTTAGATCACAAAACAAGCATAAGAACATATCAGATACACACAGAAAGACTTAGGCGTAAAATTACTTAAACCCTAAACCCTTAATCTACGTGTAAGGGATATAGCTACACAAATCAAACAAGATTGTTTCTGGAGTGTCATAGATGTCATATGAGTGCAATGGAACAAGATTTAACACATTTCCACCACAGAATCAGAAGATTCATGGGGGATGAACCCTAAACAACCTAAAACTTAAATTCTAACAGTTTAGATGTTTCTGGGCTAATTTAAAGGTTCAAAACATGCATATATACTTATTCTAACACTTTCTTGACCACCTAATAACATATTACAGAATAGACAAACCATAAATGAGCGCAAGAACCCTAGAATTCATATTAATGAAATTTAAGATTCTGGATGGTTTTGGACGATTGAAACAAGTTTAATGGACACTAAGAAAGGTTTTAACATAACTCATTTCGATCCAAACACGTTTATGCATAAACACCCAATTCGTTCGAGTGAACAATTTTCCAAAATCAGTTTAAAGAGTTTTAACCGTTGGATTTGAAAGTTTTTTTTTTTTTTTTGAAATCCTTGTTTAGAATCTTGATCAAAACAATTTAGAACTTACAGATTATGAACAGCTTGAACGGATTTAGAAGATTTGATTTGGGCCGTTTGATCTTGGTGGTTTAGGAGTAAATGATTTTGTTAAAATTAATTTGCCAAGTTGACACATTCAGTCCTTCAACCTCAAAGAAGGTTCCAACGAAGATCCTTTAACTTCCGTTTAGGTTAGACAAAACACATTTAAGACAAGAAACTTAACGATACTCCCTCTCGACTTTTGAAATAATGAATTTTGAAAAATTTGAGTCCGAGGAGAGTATTTGACAAGAAACGTATCCACCATTTTAGAAGAAACAACATATTTTTTGAAAACATGGAAGTACAAGGTTTTATGAAACCGAAAATATTTACTTTCTCCCCTCAACACTTGTTCGGAAAAATAGTGAAATATTTGATAGAACAAAGTGTTGATCAAGATTTGTACTTGCGATGTTTGAAAGAATTTAGATAGAAGAATATTTTTTCTGATTTTATATTTTTGTATTTTGTTTTTGAAAATATTTACAAAAGAAGTTTTGGTTTTGATGGTTTTAAGAATGTTTTAAGAGTTCATCCAGTTCCTCTTGAGTCAAACACCGCATACCAATCCGGTGGACCAACTCATTAAACCCGGTAGGAGGCGAAGGCTTTGGTGAGGAGATCGCCATTGGTATTCTCACCACAAAGTATAATTCAACAAGACTGCTCCACGTGGTCCTTGATGAAATGATATCAAGATCGATGTGCTTTGATTTGAATGTTGAACTAAATTGCACGAGATCGCAATAGCACCGATTGTCGCAAAGACATCGGATTTTGTCAAACACGTAACCATAGTCCTTGAGTTGTGTTCTCATCCAAATGACTTGAGCACAACACGCCGACATGGCTACATATTCGCCTACGCTGAGGAGAGTGATGTACACCGCTTCTTCGATTGCCATGACACCGGTTTATCACCAAGAAATTGTAGTGCTCCCAAGTACTTTTCCGTGAATCTAAGCATCCCGCGTGGTCGTCGAGAAAGCTATTAGTTCAAAACCGTAATCCTTCGGATACCGGATCCCCAGTGAATGGTTCCTTGATGTATCGGAGGATTCTTTTAGCCTCGAGAGGTGGGTTTCAGATTGGTCTTGACCGATAACGGGAGCAAAGATATACGGCAAACACAATATCGCCCGCTTTGTTAGATACATGAGAGACCCAATAATACTACAAGATTTGGTAGGGTCCACCAATTTCCCATGTAAATCAACATCTAGTTTCTTGGTATGAGCCATTGGTGTGGCATAGGTGTCTGATTTGCATTCCAAATTTGTTTAACAATTCAAGGGCATTGTTGGATCGATATACTTTAATCAAACTAACTTAACTAGCTTGTTAAGGTTTAATAACCTCGGATAAATCCTAAGTTATTAACAAAGAAACACCGAGTAATCTTTATCAAGTGCACGGAATTTACTTAACAAAGCTAAGAAGAATAACTTTATTATAAACTCTAAATCGCTTATTATGCGGATACTCTAATACAACTCTAAGATAATCGAACTTTTCTCTAAAACACTAATTCGTAAACTCTAAAACTCTTTTCCGAAATCGCACCTCTAATGCCAATCTAGGAGTCCTTTTATAGGCTCAAGGATATCCTAGTCGGTTTACAATTGATAACCTTGTACGACAAGTAATCTAAACATGGAATACAATACTTTCCATAAACGAATATAACATTCTTTTGTTCTAGCAAGATTTTGACTTCCTCTTCTCAGACTTTGACTTTGTCTTTAGCAAGACTTTGACTCTTTGACTTCTTCCAAGATTTCTGCGACTTACAAGACTTTCATATCTTCAAGCTTTGATATCTTCAGACTTTCATATCCCAACAATCCTCCCTAACTTGAATTCTACTTGCTGACTTCAAGTTCCTTTGTGAATATATCTTTAACGACTTCATATTTAAAACGGATTGTTTCTTAGTCTTTAGATTGTATCTCGTAATATCCGTGCTTGTCAAAGTATCTCCGAATTGTTCTTTCCAAAGATCATTCAAAGAAGCTCCATCTTTTCAAAGAACACAAAGAACATATGACAATTTGTACATTAATTCAGTTTAAGTTGCATACTATTCTCATCACTTCCAAGTGAATCATTGAAAATTTAATGGATTTAGATCTCTTTACCAAAGCCATTATCTCCGGAGTAGCCAAATGTTTTGGTGTGTAAGACCATGGTACATTGATAACCATATGATTTTAGCAAACCACCGCCTATCAATGATTTGTTTTGTCTTTACCAAAAGTCGTACCCTTCCGGACTAGTTAGTTCTTCTATCTAATGGTGAACTAATTACCAATAATGGTTTTTCCACGATTGCCTTTACCACAAGCCATTTTCTTGTGGGCTAGCCAACTCTTCACATTATCGATATGGTGAGTTGATGACCATCCAACTTATTAGCAAGTTGTCAACTAAAAACGGATTTGATATATCTTTACCGAGCCGTTTGCTCATGGATTAGTCAATCCTTTTGTAACCATGGTGGATTGATAACCTATTGATGTTATCATCACAAAACCATTTATTCAACCTTTATCTCAAAATATTTATTACTTAGCAAAAGGTTTCTTCTAAAATTCATTTAACTGGTTTAGTTCAATAAACAAGATTTTGATGAAAGTATCGTCGATAAGCGATACTTTGAATAAAAGTCTTGATATATCAAAAAGTATTTATTCAAATAAAATTCATACCAGTTATAGATCATTCTCAAGAATGGTAGTCCGTTTATAAACAAATTGATAACCATGCAAGCGGTTTCATTAGCCTCTTCTACTTCCAATCCATGCTCTAGCATTCTTCTCATGAGCTCAACTGTAAGAGGGTATCTTCTTTCGCAAACATGTATCATTGTTCCATTTTCCACTCCAAAACATGAACTCCAGATTCTTCAAAGAATCTCCAAGAAACTATTTCGACTTTCTTGATTCTTCCGGATATCATCGCGCTCTCTTCTTCGATTTCCACATAGTTATGAGATCACCATGTAAACCAAACCAATCCCTTCTAATGGATTATCTTCAAAATAAGTCTTCACAACATGATATAAGTAGAATAGATATACTCTATCTATAATATGCAACAAATCCCATAGCCTTTTGAAAACTTTGAAGCTTTCATCTTCTTTATGAAAACCATGTAATCTCCATTCTTAGATTTCACAACTTTGAAAACACTAATCTTTAACTGCTCATCTTCATGTCATTATCTTCATTTGTATAATCAAAATCTACCACCGAGATAATTCTTCAATTCACCACTAGTCTCGGATCTTAATTCCACCTTTTCTTTCTTTGAAAACCGAACATCTCAGAATTTCGCTTTTTCTTTTTCTCTTTAAGCTTTTCTTCCTTTCACTTCAGTCAATGAGCTTCTTCTCTAAAGTCTTTAATGCCTCGCAACATCTTTCTTATAAGCTTCTCTCAAAGATCATATAATCGTTTCATATCCACATAATTTAGCTTCGCAATCCTTTAAATCCTCTCGCTTTTAAATATGCCATCATTGCATTCCTTTCTTTAGCTAAATTAGGTCTTCTTGACATAAATCTAATGTGTGGTGGTTGTAATATTTCAAGAGCTTCAAGATTCAATTCCTCATGTAATTTCGAAATGCTTTCATTCGAGCTTCTTGAGCTTCATGTTCTTCTCTATATTTAGCATTTAACTCTTCTTGAACTTTTCGTCATTTGACTTCATTCCTAGCAACTTCAATTGCTCTAAGTTCGCTAAAGTGAGTTTCTTCTTCTTAGTTTCAACGAATGCCTTTTCCTTTGTCTTTAGGATCAATTGCGTGTTCAAGCTCTTGGTTGTTCTTCTTCTTGTACATCTCTAATAGTAACTCCTCCTCTTGGTTTTGACAAATCTAACATTGTAGCAATTAATTCATCATCACCGCAGAATGAATAGGTTTGAATGTAGCTTCCTCCTCTTCTATAACATTTGTAGAAGGACCGACTTCTTCTTCAAAATTCAATACCCTTGGAGTTATTGGTGTTATTACTTCTTGCCTAGATGTATGAAGATCGAACTTTGATGTTCAAGACCTTGATCATCATGTTCGAGACTTGATCATCGCACCTTGAACTTGCACTTCTTCTTCTTGTTCCTCGAATCAAATAATCTTTTCGCAAAGACTTACGATTCTTTCTTCTTTGTAACATCTTCTTCAAATTTTCCTTTTCGAATTCCTCCCCAAGTTGATGTAAGATGATTTAGGAACCTTCTTTCGTTTTAATTCCTTTCGTAGTTGTTTACGACGTTTGTTTTCCTCTTTAACCCATAAGTTGAAACCTTGAATATAGGGTTTAATAAAATTCCTCAACCGGATATACTTCGCCTCAACCGCCTAAGTGCTTTAGCTTGACTCTCAACAGTCTTGTTCAACCTAACTAGCTCCCTTGTCAAAGCATAATTATCCAAAGTCAAACCTTCACGAGGTATAGTATGATCATCACCTTGAAGATGTGAATGTGCCTCGAAACGAGAATGTAACGCTGAGGAGATGGGTAGGTGTTCTCTCAATCTCCGCTTGAACCTCGTGACTTGGAGAAGCAAGACCAGAAAGATGCAAGACCTTCAATAAAGCGTTGATTGCAGATGCAAGATGCTGTGAGGCAAAGACTGTGAAGCAAAGACTTATGCGTAATCAAGACCTTCACTTTCTTCATCCTCTCCACCGCATCACGTGCATGCTTGAACAACTTCCATCATTGTAGTAGTTAATGGAATGTCTCCACCTCCGAACAAAGCACTTCGCCTAGCCATGAATGTATAAATTTTGGCTTGTTTCACAATAACAGTAACAAAGCAAAGAGGTTTTGGAACATCGACCAATTGCTTGTTTAAGAAAACACAGATAAACCTTGGGTACATCAACCATTTTGACCCGGATGATATATGTGATAGCATCCCATCCAAAATAAGCCTTGAAAATTAAACATTCGTCGTAGCTAAACCAACCACAAAGAGATGCTATATTTGACCCAAACCGCTCCCAAGAAGTACTTTTAGAACTTATGCAATGGAGCAAGACATGAATCAAGAACTTCCATTGAGGATGTAATAATGCTTTCTTGAATGTTTGCTCACAAAGATCCTTCATAACCAAGATTCCTAAAAGTATCCCAAATCGCTTGCTTGTCAAATCGAATAGCCCCATCTTCATCATCAAATAATAAATCTTCTCGAATAGAGGCTTCGTAATCTTGATAGTCCGTCCAAAGAATCGTTGATCTAATATAATATTCATCCTCCTCCATATTATCTCTTGCATTAGCCCAAAATTCTTGAATCCAATGTTCAATAATATCCGCTCAACTAAAAGAGCATAACTAATAGGCGACCCAAAGAAGATAATCAATTATATCATAGAAAGCCACATTCGCCTCGGTCTTGTCCAAATTAGCCACCATATTGTGCTTCAAACAGTTAAACGATTCACCATTGTTGAAAAAGTGAGCACAATAAAGATTGTATCGAATAATAAAGAGATGGTGATTGGAGATAAGTATGGAAAGATGTAAAGTAATAATATGAGAGGAAAATCGAAAATAGTTATTTATAGGTGAGATTTGAAAATCACACTTAAATAACAAAGTTACAGATTACTACCAATTACCCATCAATATTACCGTTGAACAAGACTTTAATACGACAAACAAGACTTTCCACATAAGCAAAGACTTTCCCAAGCGGTACTTTCGGGAAAACAAGTACTTTGCCAAATACCTTCATATAAACTAAGTATAAACAAGCATCCTCCCTCAGCAATACATAGGACTATACCTAACACCTTATAGTCCTCCCTTAAACATAACAGTAGTTAATCATTCCAATGCTCACGACCAAGTGATTGAATCGTGACACATCAAAACCTTTTGTGAGTAAATCACCACATTGTCATCCGTGTGAACTTTAACAACATTAATGAGCCGATGCTCATAGAAATCTCTTATAAAATGATGCCTAATCTGAATATGCTTTGTCTTGGAATGATACATGGATTCTTCACAATACAAATAGTACTCTCATTATCAATATTGATAGGAGTATTCTTAAAATTGAACCCATAGTCCAAGAGTTGATTTTGCATCCACAAAACTTGACCACAACAACTGCGCTGAGCCTACATATTCGCCTTCAATGAAGATGTTGCCGCAATTGTCTACTTTTGCATTGCCGTGAGACTAACCTTCTTCCAAGATATTGGCATCCACCGGTTGTGGATCTTCTATCATAATTATCACCGCATAGTCACTATCTGAAAAAGCTTTTAAGTGAAAAGGTGACTCTTTAGGATACCACAACCCCAACTTAGGTTGTTGTTTTAAATAACGTAAAATTCTTTTTTACCGCATTCATGTTAGAGATATTAGGTGAGACTTGATATCTTGCACATAGACAAACCGCAAACATGATATCGTGCCTTGATGCGAAGATACATAAGAAAGCCAATCATAGATCCGTATAACTTGACTTCAACAGTTGTCCATCTTCATCTTTACCCAATGAATTGATAGATTTAATAGGTGTAGTAATGTGACCTTCATATCATCAAAATTAAACTTCTTAAGTATATCCGTAACATACTTGTCTTGGCTAATGAAAATTCCTTCCTTGACCGCTTAACTGAAGTCCTAAAAAGAATGTTAACTCTCCCATTGAACTCATTTGAAATTCCTTCGCATCACCGCTCAAACTCCTTAACCATGGACTGTTTGGTAGCCCCAAAGATAATATCATCAACATAAACTTGAACTAACATGATATCCTTCTTGTCTCTCTTGATAAACAAAGTCTTGTCTATAGCACCCCTCCTGTATCCATGTTGCAGTAAGAATGTAGAGAGCCTCTCATACCAAGCTCTAGGTGCCTGATGAAGACCATAAAGAGCCTTAACCACCTTATAGACTTTGTTTGGGTGTTTAGGATCTTCAAAACCTGGTGGTTCTTTCACATACACCTCTTCTGTAATAGTGCCATATAGAAAGGCACTCTTGACATCCATCTGATAGACTAGAAAACCCATGTATGAAGCAAAAGCAAGAAATATTCTAATAGCTTCAATCCTTGCCACAGGAGCAAATACCTCATCATAATCTACCCCTTCCTCCTGTCTATAACCCTGAGCAACTAACCTTGCCTTGTTTTTGATAACATTCCCTCTTTCATCTCTTTTGACTCTAAAACCCATATGGTTCCAATAACTCTCTTCCCATCCGGAAGATCACATAAAACCCAAACTTCTTGAAGTTTAAATTGAAGAAGTTCTTCCTGATAGCTTCAACCCAACTTTCTTTAGTCAAAGCTTGAGCAATATTCTTGGGTTCCTCTCGAGAGATGAAACAAGTAAATAAGCGAGTTTGATGGTCCTTATGATTCACTGTTTTGTTTATATACAAAGCTAAGTAAAGCATTGTGAGGTTTAGAGACCCTTAGCTTTGTGTCTTGTAATAACTCGTAAGTAGAAGGACCAATGATTTGATCGCTTGGATGATTCTTATGAATTGTAAGATTGGTGACGTGGAACTTCATATGTATCATCTAAGTTAGTATAATCAGCACCTTCATTGGAATCATGAAAATACCTTCATCTTCAAGCTCATCATCGGTTTCTTCTAACCCTGCATGGTAGGATCATCCAAATCATCTAAAGTCATCATGGTCAAAAGAAGATTTTGGTCAAAAGTACTATCCAAAGTACCGAGAGTACTCGCGATCTTGTTCTTCTTCTTTGCCTCTTCATAAGCTCTCCTTTGTGCATCGTTGTAAGAATGTGCTAATACATCTTGCGGCATCCGATTAAGTTCCTCTTGAATAGATTGATCCTCTGCAGATAATGAGGATTGTGGTGCAACGATGCTTTGTTTTGGAGAATCAAGACGTTGCTTAGGAACAACGATGCTTTGTTTTGGATTCACAGGATCTTTATCGAACAACATCGGGTCTAATATGAACATCATGAACAACATATTGATTAGCTTCTTCGATTGTGCAAAGGTTGATTTTCTTCTCTAATGTGAACATAATTCATCGAAGGAGATAAAATCTCAAGATCAAACATCCAATCGGGACCTTTTCCTTTCTCATTGTCTTGATCTTCTAAAAACTCAACATGAAGACAATCTTGAATCTTCTTAGTAACTCGTTGTAGACTCTAAAGCCTTTTTGTTAGTGCAATATCCCAATAAGTAACCTTCTTCGGACTTGCCATCAAACTTCCCAGATTATCAATGGTGTTCAAAATAGTAAGAGGCATCCAAAAGGCTTCATAAAACGAATGTTGGGTTTATTGCCCATCGTAATTCATAGGGTGTCTTCATCCGTGGTTTGGTGACAGAGACCCTGTTAAGTACATAGCATGCAAGACTTACGACCGCCCAAAATTGAATAGGGAGATGGGAATCGCTAGCATTGTCCTAGTTGCTTCAATCAAAGTCCTATTCTTCTCTCTGCAACACCATTTTCTTTGTGGTGTTCTAGCAATACTAAACTCCCTCTTTATGCCTTTATTTGCACAAAAGTCATCCATAGGCTTGTTCTTGAATTCAGCCCATTGTCACATCTTATACCTCTAACCTTGAGTCTTAATTGGTTTTCAGTCTTGATGGCAAGAAACCGTCCAGTTCTCTCACGCAGCGTAAGAAAACCTAAAGCGGCTTAAGCACGAAATCAATGAAGATCAGAGGAGTATAGAGTCTCCCGGTCGTTATGTCCCAGCGAGCTATGCAATGGATTATCAAACGTTTAGTGATCGGGAGATTTGGACGGAAAAGGATTATGAATTGGTGATTATAACTACAGAAATATCAAACAAATACAAAGGGCTAAAATGCAAATGAGAGGAAATTAAAAAGATAAAATCTATTAAATAAACGCTATCACTATATTTAAAGTGATGAACGTTGAAAACTGAAAACTAAAAACTTACGTCTAAAATAAAAAATACGTAAAGGTACAAATAAAAACGTGAAATCTGAGAAATAAAAGTCCTAAAAATATGAAAATACATTTTACAATCCTAATGATAAAAGAAAATTTATAGAAAAATAAAATTATTTTATAACTAATTAATTAATTATTATTAATTAAAACTATTTTAACTAATTAATAATAACCTAAAATGAAAGAAAATAGGAAATAAAGCTTGAAAAATAAAATTATGAAATGAAAAAGTCTAAAATATCAAACTAGAATTTTCAAAACTATTTTAGTATTTTTCCAGTATTTTTCTATTTTCTAGGAATTTTAAACTATTAAAACTAATTTAATTATTTAAAATACAAATTTAACTAAGAAAATATTGAAAATACTTTTTGACTTTTTATATTTATCTAAACTTAAGAAAATTGAAAAATTATTTTTAGAACCTTTTCTTAATTTTTGTATTAAATGCTATTTAAAAGTGCTAAAACCAATTAAAAATAAGAAAAATAGCAAAACAAATTTTATAAAAATCGAAAATTTCAGGAAATTCTAAAATGATGATAAGAAGCTAGGAAAATTAGAAAACAGGTTATTACTTGGAAGATTATGAAACTCGCTATGGATTGAGCTTATAAATAAGCTCTTTAATAAGCTAAATGACCCAAATAAGCAACCCACCGATTACGAAGCTATGGAGCAATCGAATATGACCAAATGAAACTTAAACAAACAAGCTACGACATCGATTAACGAATACCACAGATTTGGAGATTATGAATTTAAGCTAAAAGCAAAATGGTATCAATATGCGGACTAAAAATAAGCACTCAAACAAGCTATAAAATAAAAACTAATGATTGATACCTAAACTAGACCTAAGCAACTCTCGATAACCAAAAGAAGATGTTAACAAGCTACAATGAATCCAAAGGCAAGCTTGTGTAAAGTCGAGAAAAAACTCGGTGACATCGAGTTATGGTGCAGGTGGCACCGAGCCTATTTTGAGCTTATCAGAAGCTCAACCAGAGGCTTGAGCTTAAAACAGATACTAGGTCTTATAAACCACCTAGAGGACTACTTGTAAACCAAAATGAAACCACGAAAAGCTTTAATGAGATCGTGCCTCACCGTAATTTCTGCAAAACCATTTTTCCACTATTTTGACTTTTGCAAATGATTCAAATTTTGACTTTGGTGAAGTTTGGATCCAATTTAATGACTAATGATGAAGTAATATGGTGTAATGAATACAAGGCAAGCAATGTTTAACACTTTTGAACACAAATCTAAGTTTTGCAATTCTAAAATCCACACGATTAACGATGAAGAGATTTAGAACCAATTTTGACTTTGTGAACTAATAGGCACAAGATTTCGACTCCAAAGAGTCACTTAGAGTAAACTAAACTTGAACCAACAAGAAAACTACCTCAGCACACAATTTTGGGACGGTTTGACAACCAAAACAAACACCCCTTGGTAAACTGATTTTGTAACAAAACAAATCCAAACTTAGAACCAACTGATAATTATGATCAAATTAAGTTTAAATACCCTAAACACTACTATTAAGACAGATTTGAATAGACTAATACTACAAAAACTGATTATGCATAAAACTTGAAAACTGCTTACAAATTGTCCAATGGCCACTATGGCCTGCCAATCAATGAAACAAGGACACTACCCTAATAAATCCAACCCACTGCTCCATTTCAACCCATTTCCATTTTGAACCAAACAATTCCATCTCTCGTACCCATTTTGCTTCTCGCTTTGACTTTTGTTGACCGGGCCCAAAGTTGCATGAAATGTAAGTTTGTTATACTAAGCTTTAACAAGCTTCGAAGCTTGTTTAAGCTTAAAATGAACTACCAATGATTGGATGAGGATTTGGAGAATGAGAATTTCAACGGTGAGCTAAAATATGGAAATGGAATTTAAGCTTGAATTGATCTTGAAATTGAGTTGTGATACACTCGAGTAACCTTTCTTGATACAAATTGACTTTAAAACATAAATTAGAACTAGCTAAGAGGCTACAAACTAAAAAACGACAAACAATTATTTAAAAACTAAAACTAACTATGTCTTCATGCTTCCACTTGGCCTCTTATACACCCAAGGTCTCTCTTTTCTCTTTCTGGACACTTCCCAGCAACAATCTGAACCATTGGATGGGATTTGAGCCATCTTGGCCGTTTATGTGATTTTGGCGCCAATTTCTGTTTTGGATATCTTGGCGGGAAAGGTGATGCATTTAATGCATTGGTAAGGTTAGGTGAGGAGGGAGACAAATGGTGAGGTAGAGTGGTTTTGGTGGCTAGAGGTGGAGGGTTGCGGTAGACATTGTTGTCGGGGAGACAAGATTGAGGCGGGTTTGTCTATTTTAAATAGTTGGGTTGTGGGTTGGTCGGGTTAAGGGACCGGGTAAAAGGAATTGGGCCGGGGTGTTTGAGATTGGGCTTGGGTATAACAATTAGGGTCCGGTTGGTTTTGTAGAGTATTAATAAAACAAGGACCAAATATGTAAAACTCAAAGCGAGGGACCAAACATGTGACTTATGAAAAGTAGTCAAAGGACTAGTCTTGCCAAGTTGAATAATCCAAGGGTTGATTTTGACATTTTTGAAATTCCCAAGGACTAATTTTGAACATTTTGGATTTTCAGGGACTGAATTGTAATTTTCTCAAAACTTTTAGATTTCCCACCAAAGGACTAAATATGACAATTTATGATTTTAAAAGACCTTTGGTGACTTTTCTTTTGAAATTTTGGCTTAGGGACTATTTTTGACAATTTTATAAACTTGGGGACTAAAGCGCAATTTTTGCAAATTTGATATGTTTTCATCGATTTTGATATTTTGCATTTGAAACACATAAAACACGATTTGTGATATTTTGATCATTTTGATGTGTTTCGATTGTTTTCGATGATTTCTGGGTTTATTTTGTATAAAATGATGAGTATTTACACACTCATCAATCCCCACATCGAGATATTGCTAGTCCCTAGCAATGATTTGAGAAAACATAATGGATTTTAATCTCTTTACCAAAAGCCATTACTTACGGAGTAGCCAAATGTTTCGATTCAAGTAAGAACCATGGTACACCGATAACCATGTGATTTTGAGCAAACCACCGACTTTCAACGGATTTGATTTTGTCTTTACCGAAGCCGTACCCTTACGGACTAGCCACTCTTAGATAAATTATCAACATTATCTTTGGTGAGTGATTACCAATTATGGTTTTTCCACGCCTTTACCACAAGCCATAATCTTGCGGGCTAGCCAACTCTTCACTTTTTAGGATATGGTGAAATTGAATACCATACAATTTTGGGCAAATTGCAAGCCATATAAGCGGATTTGAGGAATCTTTACCAAGAGCCGTTTGCTCTGGATTAGCTAATCCTTTTGTCTTACTGACACATGGCGGATCGATAACCAAATGAGAAAGTGTAGAACACTTACTCCAAAAAAAAAAAAAAATTTGGCCAAAAGCGGGAATTGGTATAATTATATGATAAAATTAGTGAGAATTCCCCCACACTTAGAAATGAATATTGCCCTCAATATTCAAAGTACGCGGTTATGCCGAAACAAAGAACGTGAAAGGAAATACTAAGGCCTTTATTTAGAAAAATGATTTTTTTTTTTTTTTTTTTTACACATGCGGGCAACACCCCACACTTAGGTGGTAGAAAGGGTAAGAAGTCGAAATATGGGTGAAAACCCATATGGTGTGTCTCTTGTTTTGATTTCGAGTCACTAGCTTGACTCGACCCAATTCATTGGTTCATGGGGAAGCAAAGTGGAAGAAACAATCTCCATCGGACTTTCGTTCAAGATGTTTGGACAAACATTTGAAACACGTGAAAGTTCCACACCGATGAGATATACATGGAACCGGCTCAAAAATGATATATGGAAATGCGGGATCAAAGATAATGTCTTCATTCCCGAAGGAGTGAAGAGCAGGAGAAGTCACGGGATAGGTGAAGAAGAGATGAAAATCATGATAAACATCATGACTAACTCATCTTCATCTATAGGAGGATCCATAATTTCACGATTATGAATCTCAACATTTAAGCTTATGTGATCAAGACAAATCTCGGGGTGTCTAGATCAAAGTAGAATTTATCATACTCCGCGGAGATATGATATGAGTGAGTTCACCGGAGAACTCCTCAAAAGTGAATGAATCATATTCAGAATTGATATGAGTGAGTTCACTGGCGAACTCCTCAAAAGTAAATGATTCATGAACGAGGAGAGAATTATGAGAATGAGAAGTGGTACTGCCACTAATCTTCTCTCCCATATTATCAAAACAGGAGGCTTTCATTTCCGGAATAGAATCATCGGAAAGAATGTCACTACCCTTAATGGGAGTAGGAGATGAAATAGGTTTTTCTTTGAAAGCCTCGATTTTAGAAATGAGAAGACCGACATTCAATAATGTTGCTCGAAGAGCTTCATCTTTGATTTCGATGTCGATAACTTCATCATTCTCTTCTTCTAAGCTAACAAGCTCGGAAGGTGAATCTTCCACATAAATGATGTCTCCACAAGATAACGAATCATCATCGAATGGGAGGACATCTCAACATGATCATTTTGGAAGACAAGAGGAGGAGGAATATCACACATGATCAAGAATTCCTCGTGACTCTCACAGGATTGGGACAAGGTCCTCAACACTAGACTTTATGAATTCGTCCGATTCCTTTTCGTGAACAGTGTTAAGATGCTCGTCCCCATAATAAGAGAGTGAGTGTGAATCTAGGGTGTGATAGCAGTTGTTTGAGATGAAATCTCAGCACTGGAATGTCAACCGACCGAGGGGTTGAGAAATATTACTTTTAAAAGGATAAAACCCTCCTCGTCATCGTCATAAAGAGCGGCCTTAAGAAATTGGGAGCGTCTTAGTTTGCTTGCTCTAGGATAAATAATTCTTCCCTAGATTTACGAGCTTCGTTCTTGACCAACAATTCTCCTATGGTCTTTCACCACTCACTTGATTCTTAAAGTTTTGAATCATATCATCAAGTGTTTTCATTGCGGTTTCAAGATCTGGGAGATTTCATGAGACAACGGCTCGAGATGGAGTTTGAACCAGAGTATAGTCTTGTGGAGGTTGGAAATTATCAAACATGTGAGAGTCATAATTGTTACAAGGAACTGGGTTCCTGTTTGACAATCGAGGCGTAATGGGGACCTCCACAGTACTCACAACAAGAGAACTGTTGAGTCCAGACAGTGAATCATATGGATTTTGGTCATAACCAAAACTCGAGCATCATTCGAAAAGCTGTTCATAGACAAACGTATTTCGGATTGACACTCAAATCCTTGGTGAGGACCTCCACAAAATTCACAAAGCGGTATGTTGATTATATGAAGAATAGTCGGGTGTGGTGGGTAATTGGAAAAGTTTGAGGAGTCGTTAAATGAGTTCGATTAGGATCATAATCAAATGAATTCCTCGAACCACAAAACAAACAACTCCATTATGAATATCATTACCACATTGTACACAAGTACACCAACGATGTGGTGAACCAAAGAGAGGCTCACCACAACCGACACAAGGAATAAGCGATTGCATTTGAAAGTTATGAAGAGGAATCAGTTTATCCAAAGAATCAACAAAACCAACATGGTGATCAGAATGACTATCAAGTCTCGAAGAACATTCAGAAAGATCAGGAGGTGGGACAAGTGGTGTGCTCTGAGAGCTAGCAATTTCCACCACTTCCGTTACGGTCTCCGGTTTTGGTTCTTGAGAAACGTGAAGATTAGGCAAGTCATTCTTGCTAGTCACCGGTGTTTGAACGGGTTCATCGTAATCAATTCTAATTCTCGACCTGTTTTCGTCGGCTTGAACTTGTTCGATTAGATTACGGGCTTTATCTTCAAAGAAAGTGTCCTCGTAATCCTCGGTGGGTGCTTGGGGTAGCTCCGAGCGTTTGAAGCTGGTTTGTCAAGATTAGAATGTATTTCGGTTGTGGCGGGTGGTCGAAATAACTTTGAAAAGAATTTATGATGGATAATTCGCACGAATTGCAAAATTCGCTTGAACTAGGCCCTCCACACCGCTCACACACATTTCGACGATGAAGTTGACGAATGTTGACATAAGAATTAAACATATAGAGGATTAAGAAGAGAATCAAATGGTTGAGAGGATCGAAGAATAGAATTAAGCAATGAAAGAGGGTAAGAGAGATAGAATCAACGAATAAGAGGAATGAGAAGAGTATTTTGGTAGTTTTGGATAAGAAAATATAAACATATCTGAGATGGATGGTATGAACAAAGAGTGAATATCCAAATCACTAATCTTCTAGACGGAAGATAATCAAGCCAAGACTCCGGCGCCAAAAATTTAATGCCAAGAAATCATTAAGTTCTCTCACGCAAGTAAGAAAACCTAAAGCGACAAGCACGAAATCAATGAAGATCGAGGAGTATAGAGTCTCCCGGTCGTTATGTCCCGGCGAGCTATGCAATGGATTATCAAACGTTTAGTGATCGGAGATTTGACGGAAAAAGGATTATGAATTGGTGATTATAACTACGAAATATCAAACAAATACAAAGGGCTAAAATGCAAATGAGAGGAAATTAAAAAGATAAAATCTATTAAATAAACGCTATCACTATATTTAAAGTGATGAGCGTTGGCGAAAACTAAAACTTACGTCTAAAATAAAAATACGTAAGCGTCTGAATAAAAACGTGAAATCTGAGAAATAAAAGTCCTAAAAATATGAAAAATACATTTTTACAATCCTAATGATAAAAGAAAATTTATAGAAAAATAAAATTATTTTTATAACTAATTAATTAATTATTATTAATTAAAAACTATTTTTAACTAATTAATAATAACCTAAAATGAAAGAAAATAGGAAATAAAGCTTGAAAAATAAAATTATGAAATGAAAAAGTCTAAAATATCAAACTAGAATTTTCAAAACTATTTTCGTATTTTTCTGAGTATTTTTCTATTTTCTAGGAATTTTAAACTATTAAAAACTAATTTAATTATTTAAAAATACAAATTTAACTAAGAAAAATATTGAAAAATACTTTTTTGACTTTTTATATTTATCTAAACTTAAGAAAATTGAAAAATTATTTTTTAGAACCTTTTCTTAATTTTTTGTATTAAATGCTATTTAAAAAGTGCTAAAAACCAATTAAAAATAAGAAAAATAGCAAAACAGCTTATAAAAATCTGAAAATTTCAGGGAAATTCTAAAATGATGATAAGAAGCTAGGAAAATTAGAAAAACAGGTTATTACTTGGAAGATTATGAAACTGCTATGGATTGAGCTTATAAATAAGCTCTTTAATAAGCTAAATGACCCAAATAAGCAACCTCGATTCTGTAAGCTATGGAGCACTGAATATGACCAAATGAAACTTAAACAAACAAGCTACAGCTACTGATTAACAGAATACCACAGATTTGGAGATTATGAATTTAAGCTAAAAACAGAAAATGGTATCAATATGCAGACTAAAAATAAGCACTCAAACAAGCTATAAAATAAAAACTAATGATTGATACCTAAACTAGACCTAAGCAACTACTGATAACCAAAAGAACAGATGTTAACAAGCTACAATGAATCCAGTGCAAGCTTGTGTAAAGCTGAGAAAAACTCGGTGACAACGAGTTATGGTGCGAGGCACACGAGCCTGTTTTGAGCTTATCACGGAAGCTCAACGGAGGGCTTGAGCTTAAAACAGATACTAGGTCTTATAAACCACCTAGAGGACTACTTGTAAACCAAAATGAAACCTGAAAAGCTTTAATGAGATCGTGCCTCATTGTAATTTTACAAAACCATTTTTTCCACTATTTTGACTTTTGCAATGATTCAAATTTTGACTTTGGTGAAGTTTGGATCCAATTTAATGACTAATGATGAAGTAATATGGTGTAATGAATACAAGGCAAGCAATGTTTAACACTTTTGAACACAAATCTAAGTTTTGCAATTCTAAAATCCACACGATTAACGATGAGAGATTTAGAACCAATTTTGACTTTGTGAACTAATAGGCACAAGATTCTGACTCCAAAGAGTCACTTAGAGTAAACTAAACTTGAACCAACAAGAAAACTACCTCTGCACACAATTTTGGGACAGTTTGACAGCAAAACAAACACCCCTTGGTAAACTGATTTTGTAACAAAACAAATCCAAACTTAGAACCAACTGATAATTATGATCAAATTAAGTTTAAATACCCTAAACACTACTATTAAGACAGATTTGAATAGACTAATACTACAAAAGCGATTATGCATAAAACTTGGCGCTTACAAATTGTCCAATGGCCACTATGGCTCGCCAATCAATGAAACAAGGACACTACCCTAATAAATCCAACCCAATGCTCCATTTCAACCCATTTCCGACTTTGAACCAAACAATTCCATCTCATGCACCCATTTTGTACGCCTTTGACTTTTGTTGACCGGTTCCAAAGTTGCATGAAATGTAAGTTTAAGTTATACTAAGCTTTAACAAGCTTCGAAGCTTGTTTAAGCTTAAAATGAACTACCAACAGATTGGATGAGGATTTGGAGAATGAGAATTTCAACAGTGAGCTAAAATATGGAAATGGAATTTAAGCTTGAATTGATCTTTGAAATTGAGTTGTGATACACTTGAGTAACCTTTCTTGATACAAATTGACTTTAAAACATAAATTAGAACTAGCTAAGAGGCTACAAACTAAAAACGACATACAATTATTTAAAAACTAAAACTAACTATGTCTTCATGCTTCCACTTGGCCTCTTATACACCCAAGGTCTCTCTTTCTCTTTCGGACACTTCCCAAAGAACAATCGAACCATTGGATGGGATTTGAGCCATCTTGGCCGTTTATGTGATTTTGGCGCCAATTTACATTTTGGATATCTTGGCGAGGAAAGGTGATGCATTTAATGCATTGGTAAGGTTGGTGAGGAGGGGAGACAAATGGTGAGGTAGAGTGGTTTGGTGGCTAGAGGTGGAGGGTTGCGGGGTGAGACATTGTTGTCGGGGAGACAAGATTGAGGCGGTTTTGTCTATTTTAAATAGTTGGGTTGTGGGTTGGTCGGGTTAAGGGACCGGGTAAAAGGAATTGGGCCGGGGTGTTTGAGATTGGGCTTGGGTATAACAATTAGGGTCCGGTTGGTTTTGTAGAGTATTAATAAAACAAGGACCAAATATGTAAAACTCCAAAACTGAGGGACCAAACATGTGACTTATGAAAAGTAGTCAAAGGACTAGTCTTGCCAAGTTGAATAATCCAAGGGTTGATTTTGACATTTTTGAAATTCCCAAGGACTAATTTTGAACATTTTGGATTTTCAGGGACTGAATTGTAATTTTCTCAAAACTTTTAGATTTCCCACCAAAGGACTAAATATGACAATTTATGATTTTAAAAAGACCTTTGGTGACTTTTCTTTTGAAATTTTGGCTTAGGGACTATTTTGACAATTTTATAAACTTGGGGACTAAAGCGCAATTTTGCAAATTTGATATGTTTTTCATCGATTTTGATATTTTGCATTTGAAACACATAAAAACGATTTGTGATATTTTGATCATTTTGATGTGTTTCGATTGTTTTCGAGATGATTTTGCGGTTTATTTTGTACAAAATGATGAGTATTTACACACTCATCAAGTGCTATTATTAGAGTCTCGAATAGCATCAAAGGTATCATCTTTAAAGCCCAAAAGAAAACCCAACTGAATCTACTACAATCATCGAGAATAACCAAACAAGACTTCTTCTTATTTAAACTTGCCACGAGACAAGTCCAAATAAATCCATATGTACGACTCAATGGTTCTCTAATAGTTCTTTCCTCAAGCTTCTTGCGGAAGCTTTGTGTTGTTTACCCTTCTTGCATGCCAAACATGATTGATCATTCTTGTAAGTCTTTGAAGGTAAACCTCTAACTAAATTGCCTTTGACCGGTTTGTTGATGTTCTTGAAATTCACATGGCCCGATCTTCATGCCATTGATGTGCCTCTTGAGATGTTGCTTTAGCCACCAAACATGTAGCTCTTCCATAGAAATGTAGACTCTTCATGTCTAAACTATACACATCATTTGTCCTTGGTACTCTAAGTACTACCAAGTCATCATCAACAGGTTTGAAGTCGGAAGAAAGGATGAGACATTACGTGTCGGGTGAATAACATAGGATGCTTTTATCACAAATTTGAGAGGCCCGACAACAAGTTGAACTTTAGCTCCTTCACATATCGACATTCTCAAAATTGATTCTTCCGACTTTAATTGTTCCTTTCCGGTAATCCTTCCTCCATTGGGATCATTCCCAAATGCAACTTTTCCTCCACTAATATTTCTAAAATCGACGGGATCTCTTTATCGCTGTCATACTTCGAGCAACCACTATCCACAATAAGATGATCTTTAAGCTCCTCTTCCGGGTTGCCCCGCACACAAAGAAAGAGTTAGAAACTTTTAGGAACCCAAGCCATTCCGACTTGTGTTCCCCTTGAGGAGTTACAAACTCAAATTCTTTGAGTATGTAATTCCACTATCTTTCAAATGATGATCCAAAATTATCTTATGATTTTTAGCATGTGGATTTTCAAAACTCTCTGGTTTTCAATATAAATCTCTTTCACCGATTTTAGCATTTTCTTGTGTCACAAAAACATCTCGATTCACTTTTGTTGAACGTCTTGTATGTCCCTCGCCAGCATTTTCCCTTTTAATCCATTCGGTTTAACAGTGGTTCTGTGATCTAGATCCCCTATATGAATTGTGATACCTTATAGGTTGATAGTGAGATCTCCTAGAATTCCTATCCCAAGTAGGGTTTTCGGTACCTTGTTTACGGCGGTGCTGGAAAGTTGTGAGATCTTCAAGGTCTTCTCGATGTGGGTATCTATGATCCGGTGTGAAGTTTCTATGATTAACCCTATTTGAATTAGTCCAAATGGTTTGTGCTCTAGGTTTCTGGTTGGTTGACTTATTCCTTGGAAACTTGCTTAGATATTCGAGTGTTTGTCACAATCTTTGATTAAGTAGTAGGACTATAACACACAAAACACGTTTTTTGACACATATGACCAAAGTGATTTCGTCTATGTCTATGCCCAAAATTATTTTGCCTTCTTGATGGTGATAAAATCTGTTTTAACCAAAATTATCCCAAAAGGTTTAGCAAGACTGTTTTGAAAAGGTTTTGCGATCTTGCGCTTGTTGAGCAAGACTTTGGTTTAAAGAGTCGCTTGATTTTGAACATTGTTTTTAACGGTTTCTTTGGGTTTCTCGGACCTAGATTGAGCAACAAGCTTCTTCCTAAACTCTAGACCGTCTACTCCAAAGCGAGAAACATCGGGCCTAGAGGATGATGACTAATGGGATGAGGAGCGACATGATAACCATTGTCTTTCTTATATTCGGAGGTGGTTCACTAAGCGAGCCCTCATTACTAAATGAATCTACATAGTTAATGAGCTCATCATCACTAGTGGTTATGTCCTCAAAACACCATCATCACGATCACTGGGTTGGTTTTCATCTATGTTACTAAAGTCCATTCCAAATCCTAAGCTTTGTTCTAATGTAAGCCCTTCTACTGTTTTTCAACATAAGCAACATGGGACAAGCCGGACTCTCCCAAGCAGCAAACTTAGCTAACAAATCATCTCTTTCCTTAGTTAATTTCTCAATTTCAAGAATTTTACAGTTTAGTTTCCATTCACTAAGTTTTAAGCGGTAATCACATTGTTCATACTTTTCACCCAAGCCATTTCATTATTTTCATGTGTTATGATTTTAGCTTCTATAGACTCTAAAGTGATTTGATAACTCGCTACCTCGGACCTAGCCCTAATACAATTATCTCTTTCAATCACATAATTGTTAAGCGGTTTTAGATAAAACTCATAACAGTTTGAGCATACCTCGAGATAGGAGGCGAGTTGGTGAAGTAGCCACCATAGCAAGAAAACGGGATCATCTTCACTTTCTTTGCTCCAATCAAATCCTCCAAAGCCATCATCGATTCCAAAGCAACATGTTCGATTCTTCATCAAAAGCGGTGCTCGATCCAATGCTTCCTTTGTGTCTTCAATCGCATCTTCCATCGCTACCATCAAGAAGTCACCGGTTCATCATCAAATTCTTCACTCCGGTCAACTTACGATAACTTCTCTTGAGCAACCAAAGCCTTTGTTTCGATTATTGGAATTTCCTTGAGCTCAAGTTTAGGCTTCTCAAATGTTACATTTGCTTGATACTTAGCAAACACGCACTCCTGCAAAGTGACCGGTCTTTTGACAATTGAAGCATTCAATTTTAGATTTGTCAAAAGTTATTCCTTGTTTTGGTTTGAAATCAATACTTTTACTGTCTTCTTCATGTACTTTTTGATCCTTGCGGTGATCATAGCAACTTGCCACGATATCAATTTCTTCAAGTGCATCTTCTTCAATCATGCTAGATCCTCTTCATAAGTGGATGGTAAGCTTGCTTGTTGTGCAAAGAAAGAGCACACAACTTCATCCGAGTGCAAAGAGGTAGATGGTGGGGCTGCTTGAGTATATGATGGGGGATTGTAAACAAGGTGACTTTGAGAAACAAGCTTTGAGGAAGCGGTACTTTTGGAATCTGCTCTTCTTTCGAGATGATAGAAAAGCAATACTATGAGATTTGGAATTTGGTTGACCACTCATCTCATGTTCATACACCTTTAGTTGATGATAGAGATCATCAAAGTCCATAACATCCAATCCTTGTTGTCCTCTCGATCATAGTAGCAATCACATGTCATGTAGATGGCAAACTTCTTAGAAACTTCAAATTAGCATCCTCAATCGATACTTGTGCCTTGTATAATTCCAACATGTTGAGGAGATTCGAAACCTATCATATGCGACATCAAGACTCTCTTTCTCCCTTTGTGAAAGTTTCAATTTATTGTTTGACAAGTTTCGTGCATCTTCTTAGAGGCTTCATTCCCTAAACTGGTCTTGAGAGCGCCCAGTGCTTAGCATCTTTAGCATCATGAAACTTGAGAAGATGACCATCTGGAATGGCGACAAGAGAATGTTTAGAGCCTTCTCTTGATTCCTTAGGGTTCTTCTTTGGTAAGGCGCCTTTGGTCTTTGTGGGTTGTCCGGGAACAACAATGGGATGCAAACTACTTCATTCCCATTCACAATTACATTCCATAAAGCATGGTGCAGTAATGGCAATATCTTGCCTCATCTTCATGCACCGAGATCATATTCTCCCTTCTTGATTATTGGAATTACGAGTGAGGTGATTGAGGGTGGTGGAGCGACGTCATCGACATCTTGAATATTGTTGAGTAGGGTTTCTTCCTAGTCGAGTTTCCACACAAGCTACGATACCACTTGTTGGATCGATATACTTTAATCAAACTAACTTAACTAGCTTGTTAAGGTTTAATAACCTCGGATAAATCCTAAGTTATTAACAAAGAAACACGAGTAATCTTTATCAAGCACGCTGAATTTACTTAACAAAGCTAAGAAGAATAACTTTATTATAAACTCTAAATCGCTTTTATACGAGATACTCTAATACAACTCTAAGATAATCGAACTTTTCTCTAAAACACTAATTAAGTAAACTCTAAAACTCTTTTTCGAAATCGCACTCTAATGCCAATCTAGGAGTCCTTTTATAGGCTCAAGGATATCCTAGTCGGTTTACAATTGATAACCTTATGCGACAAGTAATCTAAACATGGAATACAATACTTTCCATAAACGAATATAACAGATTCTTTTGTTCTAGCAAGACTTTGACTTCCTCTTGCGTTACTTTGACTTTGTCTTTAGCAAGACTTTGACTCTTTGACTTCTTCCAAGATTGCTGCGACTACGAAGATTTCATATCTTGATGCTTTGATATCTTGACACTTTCATATCCCAACAGCATATTTGGATGACTCAAGAAAATACCACGGGTGATTGATGAACTTGCATTCCTAGAAAGAATGTGAGTTCACCCATTATTGACATTTCAAAATATTTTGTTATTAATTTTGCAAAAGCATTTGAGTATTTTAAATGTGTTGACCCAAAATGATGTCATCCACATAGATTTGAGCGATTAAGATGTGAGCCCCGTGATATTGTATGAAAAGTGTGGGATCGGCCGAACCTTTGGTGAATTTATTGGCAATGAGGAAGGATGATAACTTATCATTACTGCCTGAGGAGCTTGTTTGAGACCATACGAGCTTTGTTCGGTTTGTAGACATGGTTCGGGAACTCGGGATCAACGAATCCTTACGGTCGGTCGACATAAACAGTTTTTTCGGTTGCCCATTCGGAAAAGCAATTTTGGCGTCCATTTGAAAGACCGTTATGTTCATATGAGCATGACGAGAAAAATCGAACGACCTCAAGACGAGCAACAGGAGCAAATGATTCTTCAAAGTCAATACCTCTTCCACATCTATAACCCTTAGCTACGGGACGTGACTTGTTTACGATTATGTTCCCTTGACATCAATTTGTTTTCCAAATCCATTTGAGACCAATGACGAGACCCTCGTTGGTCTTTCTACTAGTTCCATACTTCAAGACTTTTGAATTGGTTGAGTTCTTCTTGCATGGATTCAATCCAGGTTGTCTTTGTCATTCGTCTGTAATGTTTTTAGGCTCGAGTTAGCGAGCGGTGAGAGCATAAATGCGTGTTCACCATCTGTGTGAAGACGTTGTCTTGTAACGATCGGTTGATTCGGGTTGCCAATAATATTCTCTGAGGATGGTCTTTTGTCCAACGATGTGTAGAGGGTTTATGTTGGTATACATTGTGCGATTTTGAGGATTCAAATGGTTTGTTGATGATTCCGCGACATCAGTGCGGCGGTTTCATTGGCAAACGGGTTAAAGAACGCATTGGATCAAAATCTGCGGTGGGGTACTTTATTAAGAACATCGGTTGGTTCAACATCGTTGGAAGCAGTTTGTTTAACTTGTTGTTGTAGAGTCAATCGGTGGTACTTCTTCAATGAAGAGTTGTTTGTAGAGTGTATCGTATAAGAGTATGATCGGGTTGAGCGGTGGAAGCAATGGATACTCTTAGAGCATCGTTCATCAATGTCATCACTAAACAAATGGAGCAAATAGCTTTTCCATTTGTTGATGAGTAAGTTGGGGCTTAGTTCGGTGATGATGGGGTTTGAGGGAAGTTTAAACGGTTGTGACCGGGTTCTAGGTCGTTATGCTCGAAGCCATTATGAAGAAGTTTCAAAATCGATTTACCCCCAATCGACAAGCGTCTTTAGCGATTTGAAACTTTGATGAAGTCTACATTTCCTCTAACTTTTGAAGGTTTCGGATGCGTGAATTTGTAGATGAGCGATAAACCACAAAGAAAATCGACTAATTGCGGAAGATGCATTCGAGGGTAACATGCGAAATCAACAAGATCTTCTCACGTATGTAGAGCGCATCACACCAAACAAACCACGAAAGGCGAAATGATACAATTTCCCACAGAATGTTGTGGTCTTCGAATACTAATCACCGTGAATATGCAATAACTCGATACCAAGACCGTGTGTGAGGCATCATAACATCATATTTGGGTAACTTCACACAAGATCACCCGTGAAATTGAGACGATAACACCAAAGTGAGGCGTTTGAGCCTGAGATCGTCTTATTTCTTCTCCCTAATTGAAGAAATTCAAGAAGGCATTGGATTTTCGCAAGAAGCATGTAGAAGAACAAGGAAGCAATGACCACCTACACTCTCTCCCCTCGATGTTTTCAATGATTGAGAATCATACACCACGTATGTTGATGATGAATTGAAGACAACGAAACCATGTATAAGGAGATAGCGAAACCATGTATGTTCAAATAATCGAACAAGTGTGATATACCATAAATATCTCGTGAGAATCAGCTGGCGATAAAGCGCCCGTTTAATCATTTTGTTGATCATCACCGTGTCATTGTTGTTGGAAGCAGTTTGATCTTACATTATCGAAGATTCGATTGGAAGTGCGATTCTGACAATGGTTGTTGTTGTAGATTCGGTGTATCGTAAATTAGAGTATTATGAGGTTGTGCAATGAAACATTCGATACATCCGAAGCACGACTTTTGACGAGAATCAGTAACGGAGGAGCAAGCAATGTTCCCAATTGTTGACGATTAAGTATAATGATGGTGCGGTGATGGATCATTAAGATTTAGACGGTGAGAAAGCGGGTCCTACGCTTTATTGCGATGAAGCCATTCATTGTACACGCATAGAAAAAATAGGAGGGACAAGAAAGAAGAAACATGGATCCCCAAGTGTAATCGGGTTCGGATGTTAGAGGCATAAAGATTTAGTGTCAATTATCTTCTTGACACCTGAACATGCTATTTTGATAAGTTCCTTTCCTACCTCAGGGATGGATGTAGTGGGTTTCACACTTGTGTTGATGCAACTACTTAGTATCTTGCCTGTAGGAATCCACCTAAGACCAATAGTTTTGTAACTCTATCCGTTGGTATCCATCTAAGGTTAGATCTAGGGGATGTTGAAACTTCTTTAGGGAAGAGTCTGTGTCCTATATTGATCCACCTATTAGGTTTCTGAAATGTTACGTTTAGATCGACGGGGTTATTTCTAACTATTTGTTGATTAAACTTAGGATTTGGTTTGCTACTACAAGCAGTGTTCAGTATTACACGAGAAGGTGATACACTAGGTCGTGAACCTAAGATTCCATCCTTTTGGAGTAGTGCACTTTTCCTAGCCTTTTCTAGATCATAGTTCTT
Source organism: Chrysanthemum lavandulifolium (assembly GCA_022545495.1). Classification (NCBI taxonomy): domain Eukaryota; kingdom Viridiplantae; phylum Streptophyta; class Magnoliopsida; order Asterales; family Asteraceae; genus Chrysanthemum; species Chrysanthemum lavandulifolium. Next base: position 175,061,691 of record CM040246.1, read on the forward strand.
GTACGCGTCATGTGAATCATATGAATTTTTAATTTTAATGCTAGGTTTAGACACAGTGTTCGAACTTATTCTAAACGGGCCAGGTGCAACTACTTGTTGAGGTTTAACAGAAACAGGTATAACAGAAACATGTTTAACAGAAACAGAAGCATTATTCTTTGGCCCGAAATGTGGAGTGACTAGTTCTGACAAACGATTATTCTCAACAACTTGGGAGGCAAACCGTGGTTTTGAAGATTTTGAACGTTCAGATTTAAAAGCAGTTGGTTGTTTAACTACTTGTTGGTTTTAGAGACGATTTCCCCAAGATTGTTGGTTTTGCAAAAATAGTATCCACACTTTGGTCAGTTAATCTTCTCAGTTTGTTTTGTAAAGCAACATGTGCAAGCCCATTTGCTTGAAGTTGAGCCTTTAAATGCTCATTTTCTTTTACTAATGTATCTACATGATTACTTTGTTCATTCAAAGATTTACCATTTTGCTCAGAGTTTAAAATTTTGTTTTGCATTTTAAGTTCAAGAGAGATGCAATGTGCCTCTAGTTTTGAAAAATCTTTATGATACTGAGCAATGGTCTTTTTGAGAAGAATGTTTTCAGATTCAAGAGTTTGATTTGACGTTTCGGTTGAATTGTTAACAAGTAAGGGCTCGAGACATGATATAGTTATGCGGACATTGTGCAACACATCGGTCAACCTCTCCTTCATTACTAAATTCGGGTTGCTCGGTATGTTGTGTCGCATTTGCGGTGAATATGATCAACGATGAGATTGTACATCGACCATACATTACGTGTCGATGTCATAGGTGGGTAAGATATCTTCCTCAACCATTTGTTCTTCGTCAGATTGGGCTCGGTGTCGTAGTTAAGTATGATATCTTCTCGGATCTGCTCTTTGTCATCCCTTTTCAATGCTACAACCTCATTGTCCCATGACAGCGATAGCTGATAAACACAACATTCTCAACGTCCATTTGAGCATTCCTTTCATGTACATCAACTCTTTCACCTTGCACGACTACGGTATATCGGAATTTGATGATGTCGGCGCTTGGAATTGTTAATCAATGGGAATTTGAATGGTTTCCATCTTCATTACAATTCCACGGATGCCTTTTCAAACATCATAATCCATTGATTTAAACAGGTCTCTCTCTCTCGGAAGAATCAAAGAAAATGTGCTAAGTCGATATAGCACAGAAGGCCGATATAGTGAATTTCAATTTCCTCAAAAATAATTTTGAAAAATTTTGACTCTCAAAATTTGAAATTCACTATAAAATTCAATTCTAAGGTTGTAAGAAAATTTGAGTTATGACAATTTTGACGTAAATTTTACCCGAAAATTTGAATTTGGGCTCAAAAATTTGAATTTTGACCAAAATTTTCACAGATTAAACCAAAATTTGAATATCGCGTAAAAATTGAATGTTTAGTCTCCCTTAAAAATTATATTTTACTCAAATTTTCCCGCCAAAACTTGTTTGTTGAAGAAGTGCTTATGGATCTTTGATGGATCTTTGTAGTCGAATGAAACTTGTTGTTTGTTGAAGAAGTGCTTAGGCGTAGAAAACCAGCTTAAGCGTAGAGGAAACCTTACGCGTAGAAAGAAGCTTACGCGTAAAAACACCACCTTACGCGTAACAATGAGAATTACGCTTAAGAATAGCTTATGCGTAAGAAATGAGAAACACTAAGATTAGGCGTAAACTGAAAGTTAGGCGTAGAAAACTTATGTGTATGATTAGCTTATGCGTAAGACAAGGCTTAGGCATAAGAAAAATCTTATGCGTAAAGAGTTCTACGCATAAGTTTGAGCTTATGCGTAAGATTAGGGTTTGCCCAAAATCATTTACACTATCACGTGTAAAGATATCTAAAGTCGAAGTGTTTCGGGCTTATCCAAGCTAGAAAACACCGAGTAAACCACTGGCGAAGATCAAACCAAGGATTTCTTACGCGTAAGATTAGGGTTTCTTACGCGTAGAAATTCACCAAAACTGAATTCTGCCCAAAGATGTCTCTAAACCAGATTTTTGTGATGAAACAGCTTCAATATCACCAAAATAACACAGAAGTGTGAAACTTGATGATCCAAACTTGTTTACACGTTATGCGTAGAACTGAACACGCTTTTAAAACCAAGCTTAAAAACAAGGAATTACTCGTAATGTTTGAAACTTTTTGCCAAAAACAGATATTTTAACACCTAAAAACGTTGAAAGTACAAGAATCTTGGATTGAAAAGTGTAAAAAATGAGTTTTTAAGCGTGACAAAGTTTGTGAAACGAGACTTACGCGTAAAACCAAAAACTTCAAAAACAAAAGCTTTTCACCCAACTATTTGGCGAATGATACCATCATTAGGTCACCATATTAGTAACACAAGCATCGATAGAAGAAATAAGATGAAGTAGAGATCGGATGAACACAAACACAAACACACGATATAGAGAGAAAGAAAAGATATGCGTAGATGTATGTGAAGTGAACAACCAACCCTCAGTGAGGGTATTACAAGACTATTTATAGGAGGAAGCCAGGGCAACACCCAGTTCCCATCCTTTTCCTTATTGAGCCTGGCGCAGGGCATGGGCCTATGGCCCAAGGCAATAACAAAATAAAGGCCAGTATTAATTTAACTATTACATATGAATCACTAACACTTGAATAAGGTTTAGGAGTGATTCCAACATATTCATTCTCAGTATACAAGAAAAATAACTTTTGTCACAAATATGTCCTTTTGGGGAATGTTATCAATCAAATAATTATCAGTGTTAAATTTTCTCATTATTACACCTTTAAAAATTAGAACATGTGAAAAGCAATTTAAAATCAATGAATCATATGAGAAGCTGCAAGATGGATGGCATAACAATCGAGATACAGTCCCTCTAGCTGAGTTCGTAAAAGTAGTCTCGTCATTCAACAGATTGTCATTCCTCTCTTTTTTCTTTTTAATATTTTGACACTAGATCTATATGAGTAGTTGTATCTCACATATTTTACATGATCAATAGGGCGGTCTCATCACAAAGAGAATGTCAGGGTCACTACATGGACCTATAAGGTGAAGGCACCGGTGGCATATGAATATTTTGAGTGCTATTTACAACACATGTAATAAATATGAAATCAAGGTTGATTTTAGTCTATTATTGTTTGCCATATCCCTTAACTGATTACCACTCTACAATTATTAGCAGTTCACCCAAAATGAATGAATATATCGAACATTACACAAAATAAATGAGTAGATCGAAAGTTACAAACTGAAAATGAATGAAAAGAATAGTTATAAATTTGAAGATTAAACTAAAATTATGCACACGTGTGAACAAAATAGAAGGCAAGACGACTCAACAAATTTGTTAATGATTATAGTAGTTACTGACACTGTGTATGTTTCTTTTGTAAGGATGTCGTATGTATTGGTAATTACTTAGACTGAGTATTGACGTGTATCTCACACAGTTTCAAAATTTGGGGAATGTAAGTGTATAACCTTCTTTTTTAAAATGAAAAAAAAGAAAAAAAAACAATTAATTGGTAGTTTGTACCGATATTCTTGTGAATGGGCTGATTTAGGTTATGTTTTATTTCTAAGAGGAAAAATGATCATCTTTAAGTGAAAAAATATTGTAGTGCTTCACAGTAGAGTAATCGTTTCATTTTTTGCATCTATAGTCTTATTATCTCTCAAACTTATGACTAATATATGGCCCAACCGCCCAACATGAACTTAGTATGCAGTCGCTGATCTGATGGGTGTAAATGAGTGGTTGTTGCTTCAGTTCCAATAGGTATCACTTTACTCTTCTTAGTTTTATTTTCATTTTCCATGTTACCATTACGTTGCATCTCACTAATTGGGCTACGTTTAGCAATTTGTGCTTATGGTAACTACTTTTAGGGTATGTTTGTAATTTTCATTGAAAGTTCGTACAACGACCTTTTTGGATTAATTATTAGTCGGACTACTTTAAGGGTTGTTTGGGATCGCTTATAAATTGCTTTCAGGGATTTTTTATTAGATTAGCTTTATATTGCTTATCGAAATTGCTAATAGTAGGTGTGTGGGATTGCTTATTAGAGTAACTACTAATAAGGGTTGTTTGGATTGCTTATTGAAATTGCTTATAGAGGCTGCTTGGAATCGATTATTGAAATTGCTTATGCGGGCTATTTGGGATTCAGGTTGCAAGGGTTAGGGATGCTTTGGCTTATGCTTTAGCGATCAATTTTGTGCAACCACATTAGTACGCTTTATTTTATGAAGGCCCCAATTTTGGCTATGTGAACTTTAGTCATATTTATTTGCTTTATTATATTTAATAACTATTTATCCATTAATTCCATATCAATTTTTTTGTGGAGTTCTTTTATCATGCATATACAACAAGAGAGCTCATATTAGATTAGTATTTTGTTCATTATTAGTACTCATATTCCAACTTTTTTGTTAATCTAGATTATCGTGTTAACAGATAACGGGGTCCAAAGAAGCTATCGATACTCCAGCTACGCCGTTCCAAAAACAACAAATGGTTAAATTGATTGTTTGCAAGGAAGGCCTTTTTTTCCTTCAATTTTTTAACATGTACTATACTGGCCTACATGTATTTAGGGATGAGCAAACGACCCGAACAGACCTGACCGACGGACCGACCGAGACCGGACCGGACCGGACCGACCACATTCAGTCCGATCCTCGGTCTAGGCTTTTGGGCTAATTCGGTCTTCGGTCCGGTTGGTCTGGTCCGGTTGGTCTGGTCCGGTCCGGACCACAAACCGACTATGTTGGCCTTGTTGGACCAGACCGACCGAGACCGAACCAGACTGATCACATTCGGTCCGGTCCTCGATATAGGCTTTTTGACTAATTTGGTCCTCGGTCTTGGCGGTCGAGTCCAGGACCGATGCTCACCGCTACATGTATTATCTTTTTTCTATATGATGACAACTGCAAACTAACTTTTATCATGGATATAATTTTAATGCTAGCCAATGTTTCTTGTGATCTTTATAAAAATTACTGTATATTAATTTCACATCAGTTGCAAAACATGAAATTCTATCTCATGAATTTCCCTTTAATTTTACAAGATTATTTTGAGAAACCAGCATTCTTGATGGTCTCTCCAGTCAACTCAACGGTGAAACATACACAACTGCTCTTACGTATGTATCTTATTCCTTACGTTTTCAGTTTAATATATGTACAATCAGTTAGTGTATGACATTATTTTTAACTTGAGTAATATTATAATATTTCAGGTGTATACATTTGGTCCTGCATTCTGGGCAGAAGTTTTGTACTGCATTACAGAAGTAGAAAACAAGCTTATATAGATTTGAATATTTGATTTCTATCTCTTTGAAGATGATTGTGCCCAGGCTTGCATTTGTGGACCTGAATGTTGACGTGGCCTGTGCCACTGCACATCTCTAGTATGTCTTATGTTATTTCATTGACCCTTTATAGTTACATGTTACTGTAATTTTATAATTTGTTCCATTTTCTAATTTTCAAAAGATTACCCTAGCAAATAATATGTGAATAAATATTGTTAGTATATTTGTGTACTGAGTCAAAGATTTGTATTTAGTGCGTAATGTGTGGCATATCTTAATTATGTTTTTTACGGGTTTCAACGACGTTTTGAACATCCATGTACTTATTGGACATCACTTGCTATTTACAGATAAAAATTATATATAGTAAACCAGCTATTTACACATATGATGATAGATAACAGAGAAGGTTGGCTGGAGTTTGCACCATATGATATTATTCATGTTGAGGCAGCTGCACTAGAAATAAAGCCATCACTTATCGCTTAATTGAAGCTAGGCAGAAGGTTGATAATTCCAGTTTAGAACGTTTTTCGAAAACTGAAGGTTATTTATAAGAATGAGGATGGATTTGTGACTAAGCACACCGAGACTTTGGTATGATATGCCCCCTCCATATGAGAGGCTTGGTTAGGGTTGTTGAGGGTAAATTGGTAATGTTTACGTTTTAGTACCAGATGCTACTTTTAGCTCATAGACATCGTAAAGGTTTTCATTTACAAATTGTTATTTGCAAGAGTAAATTAGGTTTGGTTTTGGTTGTTTAAGTGTATTGTATGTATATATAAATAACCAAAATAAATTAGGTAGTTCCATAATCTATAATACAAAAAGAACTTTGAATTAGTTTTCTTCTTCAAGGTGTAATTTATAATTTTATACCACACCCCACAACATCCTAAAAATGAAGATGGGTATAGGTGTCCTATGCTCAGAAAATCATAAAATTGACATCTTTTTGCAATTTCTTGGGCAATAGCATGTTTGGCTAATCTATACTACCTTATAATATATTTAGGACTTTCTATAAAAGAAGTCTTAAAAAAATTAAGCCTACACACTTACTATAAAAGGAAATCTCACATTTCAAAATAAGTCAGACTACAAAAACCGTATTAATTTTGCTATTAATTGTATTAATTTTGTTATTAATTCAATACACAACTTTAATATTAAGCTATCTTCATGTAAATTAAATACAAAACATTGTAACAACACAAATTCAAAACATCAGAAGAAAGACACACCAATTCATTCGTTTGTACAATTATTTTAGAAAAAACATGTAACCGGATAATATTTATTCACGCAAAATATAGTACACGATAATCTGCACAAGATTACATGGCAAGATTTCTCAGTTAAAATTAACTAGTGAATCAATGCATTATGTATTTGTAGGTATTTATAAAATGGACCAAGAATGATATGCTTATATGAATACATATTTTATGTTTTTGTAAATGATAATATAAAGATATGTGTTGAGTTTTGGTATGTTTACATTTTATATTCGAAGGCAATTGCAAGCATGGGACAGAAGAGGGTCAACATGAAGTTATGGTAAGTGTCATTTAATCCAAGTTCTTAGTATTGAGAGTTAGTAGATCATGCTTAAATGAACACTTGAAGATATTTTGAGTTTTCTATAGGTTTGATAGTCATGTGAATGTGAATATTATGTAATTTAGGCATTAAAGCTCTTGCATGACACAAGATGTAGAATTAATGTTACGTGTGGCACAATAACGTTACGTTACCATCTAACCATAAATGTTAGAGTGGTAATATATAGGTCTAACAATGAGACATAATAATAGACTAATTTGATTCATCTTTTAACAAGTGTTATACATTTTTTTTCTTTCTATCATTTCTCACCAATTGATTTTTCATAAGCATCAATCACATCTTTAAGTCTATTTTTAAATGTAGGTTTTAAGCATCCAAATTATTTTTTTAAATGTTTTACAAGGTACCTTAACTTAAATGTTTTTGAAAAAAACAATTTAAGATAAGTTAATTAATTAAAATTTTATAAAAAACTTTGTACATGCACGGGTATTATAATTAGTATGTTCATAATAGAATGTATATTGAATAGAAGTATTTATGTTTTTAATAAGAGCCTTTTTAACTTTAAACAAGCTGAAGTAGTTATGCAAATAAAACCAATGCTTGTTTGTAAAAATATTAAAATTGTTCTCTTGCCTAATTAGTTGCATCGACGTTGTGAGCGATCAAATGAGTTGTTTGGCAGAAAAATAATGTTTTATATACTCCTTTATTTTCGTTATCTAAAGGATGGATGTGGTTCCTGTGTAACTAAGTTTATTTTTTATTTATGTGTGTGTGGATGCAATATAAAGGAGAGATTTGTCTAAGATATGATTGTGGTAATATTTGGTCGCCATCGTTATTTTGATCTATTTAGCCGAGTTTTTTTTTTTTTTTTTTTTTTTTTTTTTTTTTGGTACATGAATGATCTTGCCAGAGTTGGGATCTCTTGCAAAGTAAAAAAATTATAAAGTTTAAGAAGTATATCATTGAGTGTCATGTGTCACCCACCCAATCTTTCCATTTTTTCTTATTAAATTCGGTTAGGGGGCATTTTGGTCCTTTTAACTCATTTTTTTATTTCACCACAAAACTTAGACCGTAAATAACTTTCAAACGATAAACTTATATGAAAAACTGATTTCATCTTAATTTTTAATTTAATTCTCTTTAATTTGGTATGCATTTCGATATATCGCAACTTTTTTCAACTTTTTAAATGGGTGTTGATTTTCTTGATATTTTTGACATTTTCGGCTTTAATTTTGTCTAGTTTAAATGCCTAATTATGCAAAATTTAAAACACGAAAGTTGTAGTTTTTTGGCTATTCTTTACCCAACAAATTAAATCACTCAATTTCGATATAATATGAGTGAGATATTGCACGTCAACGATTACGTTTTAGTCATATTTAGTGCACACAAAATGTTTGATAAAATGCCTAAAAGATATTTTTATTATAAAAATACCTTCAAATGCACTAATTGAGGTACCAAAATACATCTCTTTTTGGTTTTATAAAACTGATGAATAACTAAATGATAAACTGATAAACATTGTGACCATAACTGATAACATTATGATTCTTTTTGGAAAACCAATAAACTGATGAACAATATTCAAGAGAACTGATGAACATCTCTTTTTATTGATGAACAATTAATTGATGAACTGATGAACACTGTTACTCTAACTGATGAACATTGTGATTTTCTTTTAGAAAACTGATGAACATTATGATTTTTTTTTTAGAAAACTGATGGGCTATATAATCTAACTTATAAATATAAGTGATGAATAAAAATAAAGAAAACTGATAAACGTTGTGATAAACTGATAATCAACTCTTTTTAGTAATAATTATATCTTGTTTATCAGTTAATATTGTTTATCAGTCTTGAACAAGATTAAATGATGAATAATATTAACTGATGAACAAAGACTAACTTGATTAACAAAGACTAACTGATGAACAGAACGTATTTAAAATAAAAAATAAAAAATAAAAAATAAATAACGATTAAATATTATCACTTTTTGAATCTTACATTAATATAATGATTAATAATGCGTTGTTGTAAAAAAAGTTAGAACATTTAACGCAACCTTAACACTAAAAATATAAGCTAGACATTTCATCAAACATCTTGTGTGCAACAAATATGACTAAAACGTCATCTTTAACGTGTGATATCTCACTGATATCATATCGTATTTGAGTGATTCAAAATTCTGGGTAAAGAGTGAACCAAAGTCTACAACTTTCGTGCTTTATGTATTTCAAGATTCAACAATTTTGAAGGTAAAAAATAAGGTCGAAAATGACAAAAATATCAAGAAAATCAAGACCCATTTGATATGTTAAAAAAAATTGAAATATTTAACAAGGTTTATACCAAATTAAAGAGGATTAAGTTTTAAGAATTATGGTGAAATCGGTTTTTTTATAAAAGTTTGTCGTTTAAGAGATATGTGCGTTTAAAATTTGAGTTGGAAAAGCAAAAACGAGTTAAATTACGATTTTACCTTTGGACGAATTTTTTGAATAAAATAGATGAAAGGACACATGTTTACGATAATTGATTTTTCACACTTTTTAAACTTTATCATTTTGCAATTGATCCACTACTTCTTGCGTAATACTAAGACATGTGTATCCTTGTGGTTATTACAATATTCTTTATTATTGAATAAAAGATTTATGGGTTTTATATTCTATCTTTTATTAAAGGCGACACATTATTTATTACTTCTCCATCCTAAAATATAAGTTCACTTTGGTATTTTTGAGTGTCCCAAATTTAATGTCCACCTTAAATAACAACCAATTAAAATGCTTCCAAGTGAGTGTGAATGAAATTTTATTGGTTAACATTGTAAGAGACCCACTTTTTTCTTAAACTTTGTAAAATTTGGAAATGGACATATAATTTGGGACGGAAGGAGTATATATGCCATGGTATCGACTTTTTAACTCAATTAAGTAATCTTTATATTGATTAGATACACAGTATTTAGTCGTTATTAATGATGTTCTACTTCCGTACCATTTTTCCGCTAAATTTCTTGATTTTCCGACAAGGTTGAGATGCCAGCCAATTCCAGTGTTAGAACATATTTTTGCATCTATACGTATATAAATATTAGAGAAATGATACATGGACTTAAACTTAGGTCTAAACTTAGATCTAAAACCAAGTGTGAGCATTCTGATAGCAGCAAACAGGGACCCATTTATTTTACAACCCATCAGGATGATGTTAAGTGGTTTTAGGTCAAAGTTTAAGCCTAATTTTAAGTCCATGTATCATTTCTCTAAATATTAAAAGTAAAAGGTGTATCTAAATCATGGGTATTATTATATACTGAATACCTACTATATATACGAATCAAATAAAAGAAGATATGAATACAACACGTAAACACGTTTGATATATAGAAAATCAGAATATAAATCTAGCAATATGCATATATAGAGATTAAAATATATAGGTACATGAATGGTGCCAATGAATATTTTTGGTAGTGGGGCAATGAAAAACTATCACAGAGATCACACATCCTTCATAATACAGTAAATTCCAAACATTGCCTTTGGTTCCCAGTATCGTTTTTTTTAATTAGTTGATCAAGAGGTACGTTGAGCATCTAAATACCGTTTCAGATACCATTTGCTTGTATGTTAACTAACCGCCTCTTGTACCAAGAATAGTAAGTCGTTTAGGAAACTCTTGGTTTCGAATCAAGCCATTTAAAGTGGTTTGGACTTTGGATATATATGTTTAATTAGGTGGACGAGCTTATTTGATATACACAACGCAACAAGCGTTTGCAGGCCATCAAAATAGATGGGTACGCAATTGAGTTTGCTAGGCTAATGTAACAACCTTGTTGAAGTTATTAACTCAACCTTGAATAAATAAGTGTAGGGACTAATGTTGCCATTTCTGGTTTTACAGTTATAGCTTAAGGATAGGTTTTAGCTCAAGTTGACAAGAGGTTGGAACTCTGAGGACTGAAGTTGACAAAAGCTGGAAGTTCTATCTGGAGGCTATATAAGCTCATAAACGGATTAGGGTTTCATTATCTTTCTCTCCACATATCACATCTGAGATAAAGTTTCTGATTATCAGCCAAAGTTAGATTGTTCTGATCATTGTGTTTTGATCATTCTTGTTATATTTCATTGAGAGTTGAGTGTTTGTATTGATACTATTGACAAGTTAGTCAATAGATCTGTACCTGAGTAGCAGTGGCAGATTTGTAAGTATTCTTGGTTATTGGTTGTGTACTGATTGAGATCAGTGTGTCTCTGATCTTGTGTTTGATTTGGTTGATAATAAAAGTGACTTGAATTGAGATTCAAGTGGTGTTTACAATTTTGTTATAAAATTTTACATGGTATCAGAGCCAGGTTCTTAACCTTGCTCTGATAAAATTAATTTCGGGAAAATTAGGGTTTCAAAAATTTGGGTGTTTTTCAAATTAGTTTGATTAAACCTAATTAACTGTGATTAAGTAGTGTCTTTTGGCTCTAATTGATCGATTCTAAAAGATTTTACAAAACGCCTAATTTTTGAGAAAATTAGGGTTTGGGTATTTTTGGGGGTTTGATCTCTAGCTTCAATTGGTGGTTGGTTCTTGGTGTTCTTGATCCTCTCTGGTGAATCTTGGTGGTTCTGGGTTGATTAAGATCGTGTGGGTTGTGATTCTTGTCTCAAGAATCATAATCAGGGTTCTTGTTCCGCTGCTTTCTGGATTTGCATGCACTGTAACACCTCTCGCACTCTTTATATTTCTTATTCTTATTTCTTGTTTAGATTGACGGGGAGTAGGAGTTGAGTATTGTTGGAGGTGATTGAGATTGTTGTTGGAGTGTGGTTTGTCTGTTTTAGTTGTTGTTCTTGATTTAGAGTGATCTGCCTTTGACCTACCACCTTGAGTGGCAAGGAAGCCTAGGAACTACTTTCTTGTTTTTTCTTGTGTGTTTGTTATATTTGCTTATTTTCCAGTATGTCTGTTCATGGTTATACTGATGATGAATATGAGGCTGATGAGCCTGTTACTTTGATTAGCAAATTGGATCTTAGTAATCCCTTGCATTTGCATCCTAATGACGCCACCCTTATTGTTGTATCTATCAAATTAAAAAGGACTGAAAATTATAATGTGTGGTCTTGTGCTATGTTTCTAGCATTAGAAGGAAAGAATAAAATTGGTTTTGTAGATGGGTCTTGTAGAAGATCTAATGCTGATGAGGTTCTAGGTAGAGAATGGGATAGGGTGAATGATGTTGTTTTGGGATGGATTTTAAATTCTATATCAGAAGAGTTGTTTTTGGGACAAATTTTTTCTAAAAGAGCTTCTGATGTGTGGAATGAATTAAAAGAAATGTTTGATAGAGTTGATGGTTACTACTTTTAACTTACATCATAAGATCAACTCTTTGTCTCAAAATGGTAGTACTATTCTTTGAATATTTTAATAAAAGTTGTCTACTACGTGTAAACAGTTTGATGCCTTGGTTGATTGCCTAGATGTACTGTCATGTCACTGATGATTTTAAAAACATAATCAATTGATGAAATTAATGCGTTCTTAATGGGATTAGATGAGTCTTATATGCAAATAAGAAGTAATATTCGTCTAGAGACCTCTCCACGATGTTAAAGGGGCTTTCTTTGTCATTTCTAGTGAGGAATCTCACAGTGCGTGGTCATTGGTTGGATGGTGGGACTTCTCAAAAGTCTCATTCATCTGTGTTCAACTCCAGTGTGCCAAATAGAAGGAACACACAGAGGTCTTCTACCTTTGGCAGTTCCTTCAGACCTAACAATGGCCCTAGAAATAATGATACTAGAAGGACTGCTGGTGGTCCTGTTTTAGTTTGTGAACATTGTGGCTTCAATGGTCACACTGTGGATAGGTGCTTTAAGATCATTGGGTACCCTGCTGATTTTGGGAAAAATAGAAAGAATAATAATAATCAGGGTGCTCAGAATTTTAATAAGAGATTTGTTAACAATAATAATTTTGTTGGTTCTAGTTCTATCTCGCCTTTTACGATGAGCGATATCTAAACTCATTTCTTTGATTAAGGAGAATTACATTAGTAATAATGGAAATGGAAAGGCATGCATGCCAATATGGCGGTATTGTCTTCAATAAAAGTAAATTTTCAATAAAACTTTAAAGGTTTTTACGTCATAATAGTAAAATGAGGTCTGCATTGGTTGCAGCAGGTATTATTGTAGATTCTGGTGCAAATCAACATCTTACATATACTGATAAATATTTAGTGAATTTCATTGATATTTCTAAGCTTGGTATTAAGGTGTCTCATCCCAATGGGACTGAAGCCTTAATTACCAAGGTTGGAAATATGGTTCTCACTAAACATTTAACATTATATGATGTGTTGGTTGTTCCTGAATACTGTGTCAGTTTAATGTCTGTTCATAAGGTGGCTAGAGATAGTAAGTTTGTTGTTGCTTTTGATGAGACCAAATGTTATGTTTTACCTCAGGATTTGAGGGGAATGAATATTACGGGATTGGTGAGCGGATGGATGGTTTGTATTACTTTGATGGAGATCAAGGTATTGGCCTAGGGTTAAAAATTTTAGGTGCGCTTGTGATTTGACCAAGAAAACTTGGCATTGCGAGACTTGGTCATCCTACGACCAAGTCTTAGCGATGTTGAAGGGTGAAATCGGTTTCAAAATAAAATGAAATTGAGCCTTGTGACATTTGTCAGCAAAGCTAAACAAACCAGAGAGCCTTTTCCTCTAAGTGACCATAAAACTTTGGCTTTAGGTGACTTAGTTCATCTAGATCTTTGGGGTCCTTATAAAATAAAAAGTAAAGAAGGTCATGATTCTTTTTAACCATTGTTGATGATTTCACCAGGGCAGTTTGGGTTTACTTACTTAAGAGTAAGCAAGAGGTGTTTGATAATATTCAAATACTTTATAATTTGATTAAAACACAGTTTGAAAAATATGTTAAAATATTTAGAAGTGACAATGGTACTGAATTTGTTAATTCTCAATTTAATGGTTTTTGTGAGAAAAATGGCATTATTCATCAAACATCTTGTACTTACACACCTCAACAGAATGGGGTTGTTGAGAGGAAACATAGGCATCTTTTAAATGTTGCGGATCCCTTATGTTTCGTGGGGATTGCCTTTATATTTGTGAGTGCGAATGCATTCTAAGCGCTACTTACTTGATTAACATTGCCATCTTCAATCTTGAATGGATTGTCTCCCTTTAATCTTGTTTTTAATACAAAACATGAACTAAATCATTTAAGAAGTTTTGGTTGTCTTTGCTTTGCCACTATTCTTACCAATAATGATAAGTTTAGTAGTAGAATTTGAAAATGTGTTTTAGTTGGATATTCCAATTTTCAAAAGGTTATAAACTTTATAGTCTTGAAAGGAAGCAGTTTATATTCTCTAGAGATGTAAGATTTTTGAAAATGTTTTTCCTTTCAAGATTAAAAACTCTTCTGCTGCTCCTGACCCTCTCAGTCAGAGTTTGAATCATGTTAACTTCTTTGATGAAGTAGCTTGTGACAACTCTGACACACCCAATGATGATAATACTCATGATGATCATCATTTGAGTGAGGGCAGCCCAACAATTGACCATGAACAGGGTGATTTGGGGCACTCTGATGGTTCCAATGAGGTTACCAGTACAAGTGAGGTGGCTGCAACTCCTCTTGGTGTGAGCAGTTCTGAGGGTGAAAACAGTCCCTTACCTGAACAAGCAGAAGAGTTAGTCTTGGAAAATAGTAGTCAGCCTTCCTTAAGAAGGTCTGATAGAACTTCTGTTTTTCCAAATAAGTATAATGATTTTGTGGTTGATTCTAAAGTTAAGTATGGACTTGAAAAATTTGTCAATTACTAAAAACTAAGTTCTGAAAACTTTTGTTTTACTGTTGAACTAAATAAAGTTGTTGAGCCAAAAACTTTTAAAGAAGCATCCACACAACAGCACTGGAGAGATGCAATGGATAAAGAAATGCATGCTCTTTATAGTAATGATACTTTTGAGATATGTGAGTTACCTGTTGGTAGAAAAGCTATAGGAAATAGATGGGTGTATAAGATTAAGTATAAATCCATAGGAGAGATTGAGAGATATAAAGGTAGGTTAGTTGTCAAAGGTTATAGTCAGAAGGAAGGTGTTGATTTTGATGAAACCTTCTCTCCTGTGGTCAAAATTGTTACTATTAGATGTGTTGTTAATCTTGCTGTTCAGATGTGTTGGCCTATTTTCCAACTTGATGTTAATAATGCATTTCTTTATGGTGATCTTAATGAAATGTATATGACTTTACAGGGGATATTTTGATGTTAATGATAAAAGTATGTAGACTTAAGAAATCATTGTATGGGTTAAAACAAGCACCTGTGCAATGGAATGCTAAGTTATTTGGTGCTTTACTTGAGAATGGTTTCAAACAGAGTAAAAGTGATTATTCTTTGTTCACCAAAAGTGACTCAGGTAACTTTGTTGCTTTACTGGTTTATGTGGATGATATAATAATTACTGGGAACAATTTGAAAGAAATTGAAAGTTTTAAAGTTTTTTTGAAATCTAAGTTTCAAATTAAGGATTTGGGAAAGCTTAAATATTTTCTTGGCATTGAAGTTGTTGATACTGAAAAAGGTGTTTGTTTAACTCAAAGAAAGTACTGCTTGGATTTATTAACTGAATTTGGATTATTGGCTTGTAAGCCTTCTGCCTTTCCTCTTGAACAAAACTTGTTTTTAACTAGTGAACCAACAGATAGTGATCCAGTAATAGATAGCTTAACTGAATATCAAAAGTTGATTGGCAAATTGATTTACCTAACTCATACTAGGCCTGATATTGCTTATTTTGTTCACTGTTTGAGTCAGTTTATGCATAAGCCTCTTAGATCACATTTGAAAATTGCACTTAAAGTTTTGAGATATTTAAAAGGTTCTCCTGGGAGAGGTATTCATATTACCAGATGCTCAGATGTTTCTCTTGAAGCATTTGTTGATGCAGACTAGGCTAAATGTCTTACAACTAGAAAATCTATTACTGGTTACTGTCTATTTTTAAATGGTTCACTAGTATCTTGGAAAAGCAAAAAACAAAATACCATTTCTAAGTCATCAGCAGAGGCTGAATATAGAGCTATGGCCTCTGCTACTTCTGAAGTTGTGTAGGTTCTTAAAATTTTAAATGACTTGAACTGGGAACATTTTTTACCTGTCAAACTCTTTTGTGATAGTCAAGCTACTATCAAGATAGCAGCTAATCCTGTCTTTCATGAGAGGACTAAACATTTAGAAATTGATTTACATTTTGTGAGGGAAAAAATCTTGGCAGGAGTTATTAAGACCGAAAAGATTATACTGACAGATCAAAGCTACGACATTTTAACTAAAGGGTTAAGCAAGCTTCAACATGAAAAGCTTGTTGGTAACCGAGAATGTTTGATTTATTCATTGAGTTAAGGGGGGATGTTGAAGTTATTAACTCAACCTGGAATAAATAAGTGTAGGGACTAATGTTGCCATTTCTGGTTTTACAGTTATAGCTTAAGGATAGGTTTTAGCTCAAGTTGACAAGAGGTTGGAACTCTGAGGACTGAAGTTGACAAAAGCTGGAAGTTCTATCTGGAGGCTATATAAGCTCATAAACGGATTAGGGTTTCATTATCTTTCTCTCCACATATCACACATACAGATAAAGTTTCTGATTATCAGCCAAAGTTAGATTGTTCTGATCATTGTGTTTTGATCATTCTTGTTATATTTCATTGAGAGTTGAGTGTTTGTGTTGATACTATTGACAAGTTAGTCAATAGATCTGTATCTGAGTAGCAGTGGCAGATTTGTGAGTATTCTTGGTTATTGGTTGTGTATTGATTGAGATCAGTGTCTCTCTGATCTTGTGTTTGATTTGGTTGATAATAAAAGTGACTTGAATTGAGATTCAAGTCGTGTTTACAGTTTTGTTATAAAATTTTACAGACCTCAAATACTTGCTCATGTTAATAAAGGAAAACATGCAAATCCTTCGATCAGCCTTATGAAGAAATGGTGGCGATATGACATATTGGCTAGCTAGATTTCAGCTATATACGTGCTCATGTAAATTGCCATGCATGTTAAGTTTTCTCATTTTCTGTAAGAACTCTCGATAAATTAGATCAGACGTTCAAAATAACTGTTTATATAAATTAAATAACTTCTCCATTTCATCACATGAATATAATATAAAGAGTAAAGTCAAAATACATCCACGTGGTTTGCCCATGTATTGTTTACATCCCTAAACTTTTTGGCACAAATCATCCTCCGTTAGTAAAGTTGGCACAAATACATCCCTCCGTTAGCAAATTCGGTTAATAAGGACTAGCAGTTGCAAATTTTTCTCCGTTATCGCCCGCGTGTCATCGAATTCGGATCGATGAGCAGGTCGGGTTGCCACGTGGACGATGAGGTGGTGCCGCGTGGCATTGGTAATATACCAACTTTTGGCTAGTAAAGATTGAACTTCGGGTCTTTTGTGTGGGAAGCCGTACGCTTGCCATTGGCCTAAGCATAGCCAATAATATTTCCTATATCAAATATATAAACTTCCCAGAAGTTAAGGCTAGTCTTAAATAACAAAGGTTCGATTTAGTTTTGGCCTATCAATTTAAAGGTTATATGGAACGTCAAAAATAAATAAATATACCGTCGGACTCGTTTTTACGTGCTCTTTCCAATGGTATGCTTGGGGAATTTTTCGACTTAGTTTGAACCTCGAAAATGCAAAATCATCGTTTTTCTTTGTTTTGTATTTCGAGGTCCAAAACAAGTCGAAAAATTCCCTCGAAACTTCGCTTTTGTGCTCTTTCAATGGTATGCTCGGGAATTTTTTCGACTTGTTTTGGACCTCGAAAATGCAAAACAAAGAAAAACGATGATTTTCGCATTTTTCGAGGTCCGGACCAAGTCGAAAAATTTCAGCATACCATTGGAAAGAGCAAAAAACGAGTCCGACGGTTTCGGGAATTTTTGACTTGTTTTGGACCTCAAAATGCAAAACAAAGAAAAATGATGATTTTCGCATTTTCGAGGTCCGCATCAAGTCGAAAAAATTCCCGATCATACCATTGGAAGAGCACGAATAAACGAAATGACCAGATGCTTCGGGAATTTTTGACTTGTTTTGGACCTCAAAATGCAAAACAAAGAAAAAGCGATGATTTTCGCATTTTCGAGGTTCAAACTAAGTCGAAAAAATTCCCGAGCATACCATGGAAAGAGCACGAAAAACGAAGTCCGACGGTATATTTATTTATTTTTGACGGCCCATATAACCATTTAAATTGATAGTAACTAAATGAACCTTTCATATTTAAAATGGCCTAACTTCTGGAAGGTTATATATTCGATATAGAAATATTATTTTAGCTATCTTGCTTGCGTTAAGCACGGCTTCCCACACAAAAGACTGAGTTCGAATCTTTGGCTAGCCAAAAGTTGGTATTTTTCAACGCCACGCCAAGACCACCTCATTTGTCGCATGCCAAACCCGATTCGCTCATCGATCCCAATTCTCGTGACACGTGGCAGATAACGGAGAAAAATTTGCACCGTTAGTCCTTATTAAGCGAATTGCTAACGGAGGGATGTATTTGCGCCAACTTTACTAACTCGGAGGGATTTTGCTACAAAAAAGCTTTAGGATGTGGCAATACATGCAAGAAACACGAAGAGATTTTGACTTTACTCTAATATAAATCATATAAACTTCTCTATATTTCTTCTAAACAAAGTAATTAAACTCCTTTTCGAGGATTTTGTGTTCCAGCCAAGGCTGATAACCTACACACTAGTTTAATTAGAAAATATATTTTATTTTTCCACATATAAACATATTCGGCAGGTACACCCAACACTACTCGTTCTTATATATACTATGACGAATTACAAAATAAAGATTAGATTTATAAGGTAGGTGATATGTATGCTTGGTGAACATCACAGCTCAAATATCCTTCAAAACTATTCAATTACTGCCAAAGTTTGCCTATAGTTCCCACTACACCTAGTGTTTCTTTTGTCCCTATAAACTCCATAGATCATATGTATGTTTATACCTAGCTTTATGCAGGTTTCCTCAATCTTGAACTATGCCTTTCTTTCTAGGTACTAAATCTCATCAAGACGCATGAAAGCTCTATCTGTGCATCATTGAGTTACTGAACTCGCGTTGGACCATCTAAGAGTTGGAAGTATTAACGAAATAAAATGAGCAAGTCCTTCGGTCATCGTAGCTAATACTTGAAGGGACTGAAAAGGGGAAGTTTTTTAATTTGGGTAAAAAGATTTTTGTCGGCGAATATTAAAAAGAATAAATACGATAATTACACAAGAGTGTTCATATCTCAAAAGGCATGCCTTGTGGACATAAACTAGCAACCAAATGATAAAAACTGCCTGACGAGTCCAACGACTCGCACTAAAAAAAAAGAAGTGATATTTGGCACTACATTCTCGTGCCCAAATTACAAAAGATGTCGACACAAAGAAAAAAAGACACGACATGTCGTGCTTTTGCAGACCCATTTCGATTGACCCAAAAAATTTGTAGACGACACATCTATTGAATATTTGGCACGGCG
Organism: Chrysanthemum lavandulifolium; assembly: GCA_022545495.1. Classification (NCBI taxonomy): domain Eukaryota; kingdom Viridiplantae; phylum Streptophyta; class Magnoliopsida; order Asterales; family Asteraceae; genus Chrysanthemum; species Chrysanthemum lavandulifolium. The sequence continues at coordinate 175,081,275 of CM040246.1, forward strand.
AAGCGTGGGGCAAAAAGAATTCAACGCGAAAAAAGCGGTTGACACGACAGATTATTGCAAATTGGTACGACATTGTCGTACATATTTTCTTTTTTTTTATTTATCTTTTAAAAAAAAAAAAACAATTTTGCACTATTGTCGTGCTAAACTGTAATTTTTTAATTACATTTTTAAAATAATAATAAAGGTATTTTAAATAGAAAGCGCGACAAAGTCGTGCTGGCTATAAATCACGTGGCTTGGGGTCAAAATGGGACGATCCACGTGGCCTGTGGTTCAAAATGGGACGACACCATGGGTGGAATTTAGGGACGACAATGTCGTCCCTAATTTTTCTGGGTGGGCAAAAAAAATGCAGCAAATGCAGTTTTTTCAGATTTTTTTCAAGAAAAATCTACCAAAACAAATACAACCTGTAATCAATCACAATCCACAATACCAATTCGACAATATGATACAATACCAAATTACTAAACGGATCGAATAACATTCCACAATCCCACGATACCATTCAACAAATACGATACAAAGTAAACTACTCTTAAACTATACAAGGCGCAAATTTCCTAAATAACATGTCTCAAACTAACAAGTCACAAGTTTATAAAGCTAACATGTCCAAAAGTTATAAAGTTAACATGAATCCACGATAATATTCGACAAATACAATACTATTCCATAATATTAATAAGTCTAAAATTCACAAACTAACTTCCCGCCTACTCATCAAAGAACTACTTGCTTGAATCACCGCCCGACTGTCGGCCGCCTCATTATTATCCCCACTATTATCATCATTATTATTCAAATCATTATTATCAACATGATCATTTTGGCCCAAATGAGGATTATTTTGTGAGTTGTACTTGGGTTAAGGTCCTGGTGGCGGCATTGCATAGTTCGAACTAGTACCGGGCGTGATAGAGTTGGGAAAGGTGGGCGATAACAATAAGCAAATGCATTATTGGGGTCGAAAATGGAAGCTTGGAAACCATAAGGTAGGGAGGGAAAATGGTCGGGAATGGGTACAGGGAAAGTGGAGGTGAAAATGGGTTACCATGAGTTGTAGTGGGTGAAAAGCTCGTGAAGGTAAGATCCGAATGTCCCAATCGTGGCTTGGGCGTGGCGACTGTTCCTAGCAGCGTGAGCTTCTTCTTGACTGACGAGCCCGTTCTTGCTCACCTTGGTTTCCTCATCGCCTGTCATATGCTCCCTAGTAGCGTAATCTTGAGCAACATGCCCACGTGTGAACTGCGAGAGGTTGAGCCACCACCTGGTAACCTCCACCTTCGCACCGCCATGTTCAGGCGGTTGTCACTCGGAACTACAAGCTCCAATATTTCTATCTTTGCTCATATGCGGGATGGCACCGGCTCTAACTTGCTCTGAAAGGCCCTCGTCTCATTCTGTAATTTCAAAAAAAAAAAAAAAAAAAAGGTAAGTTAGGAAAAAAATAATAAATGAGAAGTAACTTAATATAATGGCGCATGTTAAGAGATAAACTACTTACATAAGCCGCCTCGTTCTCTCTCGTCTTAAATGTGCCATCTTTTGAATGGCCCTTCCTCCAAGTTTCAATCAAGTCTTCATTTTGATTGTTATTGTTGACCTCTATACATACAATATAAAATAAATTGATAACGAGGTAAATATAAAAATATAAAACCTTTAAAAATCACGAAAATTATAACGAGTCTTACATGATGGTTGCGTCCTTGAGCGAACGATCGTCGACCTTGGTGAGTTAAAATCTTGTTTTAGATCGATTTTACGCATTTACGCCGATCTTGCCATCCGTTTGGGTCTAACCCGATCAACCAACATCTCCCATTCCTCTTGGGTTCTGTTCACCGGGGCTTTCGGGGGTGGCGGATATGCCTTGCCGCTGGCGTCTCGTGGATATCAAAGTATTTAGACTTGAGCTGTGTTTGTATTTTCGGTATAGCATCCTCTGTAACCATAGCCCAAGTCCTACCCTTTCCCCACCGTATAAAGATTATCTCCAACACGGAATTGTTCTCATTATTCAACCAAGGCGCCAGTTGAAATAGGTCTGCAAAAAGTATACACATTTAAACAAACACACAATTTAAATATAACAAGCATATCTAAACAGTCAATAACAATAAGAATAGAAATAAAATAAACAATAAATATAACTCAGAGTCAGGCATTATATGCGCCTTTATAAGAATCGTGAATTTCTTCCCAATCGCAATCAAGGGAAGTGGCCTCACTTGTTCCCCAATAAGACTATTTAAACTTGTTGCATAAGTGCCAACCATGAGAAGGTGCCTTGATCATCGGTGATCAAAGCTTATAGGCAAAGGTCGTCTGTTATTCTCCTAAAAGCCTTCCTTAAGGCCCGATTTGCCGTCTCACCGATGATCATTGAACCTACAAATATAAGTTATTGAGTTGTGAAAATACATGTAAAAAATTCGGTTTATCAATAAAAATTATATAAAAATAATAAAAAAAATCACAATTTGTTACTGCGAATAGCCGAAAAAAGTAAATGAGGGCCGTCTTGGTGGATCACCGCTTGACATCCCCCGTGTGTGATCTAGGCCGATACACGCCCATCCGTAGAAAGTACAAGTAAAGAACACATAATTTCGTGGACCAATTAATACTAATATACACATTCATATAAATATACACATTCATATAAACATATAGTAACAATTTCATTCAAATTACAATTTAAAACAATAATTGTCATAATCAAATTACAACTCAAAACAATTAATTGTCATAATCGGAATCATCACTAGATAAACTTCTTCAACAACAATAGTGGGGTTCACTTCATCATCATCGAACGTCAACATCATCATCATCAAGGACATGAGCAACGGCGTTATCTTCATTTGTAACAAAATCAAGATCTTCTTCAAAGAACAACATCGGTGGGCGTCCGCCTCAACGATTCATCATTTACACTCAAATTCGCATACTCAAAACCAGCCAAACCAACAGACAATGCAACATCAGATGAACTGCTGCCATGTATAACATCCTGATAAGAATCTACCACATCCCCATGCCAGATCTTCCGATGATGAACATCTTCGACAACCTTCCAATGAGGTGGTCGTCTAGCAAGGTCTTCAAGGTAGAATACTTGTGTTGCTTGTGTCGCAAGGATGTATTGTTGATTTCTATAAGCATCCCGTTCAGTCAAAATATGATGTATGCCATGTTCAATGTAAGAACGTCTAGAATTTCTTCTAGTTGACCATAATACATAGCTCCATCAGGCTCGGGTGTTGAAACTCCACTGCTTTGAGTGGTATGAAGTTTATCGCGCTGATGCACCAAGAACTTCACACCGTTCACTATGCATGCGGGGTATGTATCTTTCAAATGGATACATCCACCTGTAGTAAACAGGGCCACCTAGAATAGCCTCTTCGGGTAAATGTATAACCAAATGAATCATTATGTCAAAAAAAGAAGGAGGAAATATTTGCTCTAAATTAATCATAACCTCGATCATTTGCTTTTTAGCTTTCTCCATGTCCTGCTGCATCAAATTTCGAGCACAAATCTGCTTAAAGAATAAGCATAGCTCGATTAATGGGGTTGAAATGTCTTTAGGTAAGTATCGCTGAACTCCATAAGGAAGTAACCGATGCATCATTATATGACATCATGAGATTTTAGGCCGTTATGTTGTTATCATCGGTCACTTTTTCTTGAAGTTGGATCCAAACCCATCGTGTAGTCTAACTCCTTTGATGAATTTACAAAAAGCGTTTTACATTTTACGTGTGAAAGAGTACGTTGGATGAGGCTTATCGAACTTCCGCTTCCTTTATCAACGAGCCACAACTCCTTTCGAACTCCCAAAGATTTCAAGTCTTGCTTTGCCTTTAGCGTGTCTTTGGATTTGTCGCTCATTAACAAGGTATTGATACACTCTCAAGCATGTTCTTTTTATGTGCATGACATCGAGATTGTGTTTTAGTAGAAGAACCGCAAATACTCCGGTTCGTAGAAGATAGAACGCTTACTCCAATTCAATTCGATTTTCGATTAGGTTTAGGGTTATTTTTAAAGTATTTGGATGCTTCCACGAGACACGTTTAAAGACTTTACTAATTTGAATCATGATTTCATCATGGGGTAAAGCTTCTAGGAGGATGGTTCTTTCGAGGTTTACCATGGAATTCCTTATGTTTATTCCTCGCTGGATGCCTTACGCGAAGAATCTTCTATACCCAACATAAGCGATTTTATGCTTCACAGAAGCGATGGAGTGTCCTCGATTACATGTGGGGCATGCATAGTAGCCTTGTCCAATCCACCCGGACAAACTACTGAATGGAAAGTCATTGATAGTCCATAAAACCGCCGCTTTCATTTTGAAATGAGTACCGTAGCAGCGTCTAAAGTCCACTCTCCTATCCATAACTCTTTGAGTTCTTTGATCAAAGGGCGCAAGAAAACATCAATGTCCTTTGCGGTGATTTAGGCCGTGAATTAACATCGCCAATATTAAAGAAGTCTCTTTCATACACATCGAGGGGTGTGTTGTATGTTGTCAATATCACCGCCACATCTTGTAACCTTGACTCATGTTGCCAAACGGATTGAAACCATCGCCACCAACCCTAATCGGACGTTTCTAGGGTCACGAGAAAACTCGTGTTTCATTATGTCAAAATTTTCCATGCTTGACCATCACAAGGGTGATTCATCTTACCGTTTTCCTTAGAGTGTTCAAGAGCATGCCAAGTCATCCACTGCGATGTCTTTTGTGTTGAACATACGTTGTAGTCTAGGTTTTAACGAAAGTAACGCAACACCTTGTTGGCAACTTTCTTCCCTTTGTCTTTTGGTTTTCCATCTACTCGCTTTTGATTGGACAATTATTGAGACTTTTGTTCTCATCGATCCCCAAAATAAAAACAATCATTTATACAAGCATGGATCGATTCGTATCCTAACCCGATATCTTTGTATGTCTTCTTGATTTCATAGTATGATGGTGGGAAATTGAATCCTTTACTAGGGGGACATGCCTTTTGCAAAAGAGCTAGAATCTTGTTAAACCCGACATCAGTTATTTTATGTAAGACCTTGATGCTGAAAGCTCGATGTAAAGCCCAATGTAGTCATATCACAACCCGGGTACAACTTTTGGGTGGACCTAGCAAGTAACTCTTCGTACTTGCTAGTAATGCTAGGATCAATGGTTTGAGCCGGTTGAGGACACGTTGTTTGATCCGGTTGAGAAACCGTTGTTTGAGATGGTGGAGTTGGGACATTATCGTGAAATATCTTGGAAGAATGCATCCATGTCCATGTGTTCGGTGAAGGTGGTTGTGGTGTGGTGTGTACTACGGGTGGAGGAAGTGGTTCACCGTGATATTTCCAAGGGTATAAAGTGTGTCAAACCCGTATTTAGATATGTGTGACTCAAGAGTTTTGAGCGCATCCAATTTAGTTGGGCGTTACCACAACAAACACATGGGCAATGAATCATTTTGTGATGGGGTTTACCAATGGTCGACAATGCGCGATGAATGCAAAAGACCATTTAAAATTTGGGAATTACGGTTGGATACAAGTGGTCCAACTATTATCAATTGTCATGATCGTTGTAAAAAACATATTCAAAAAAAGAATTTATATATATACATACATATTCAAACATGAAAAGGAGTAATTATGAGTACATTACATTTACCTAGTGCAACTATGGAAGGCAATCTAACCCACTCTTTGAATGTGTGTCTCATATATGAATCGTATAAGCGATTTACTATTTGAAAAAATTTGAAGATTTCCTCAACTCCCAAATATGTGCATTAAAGACATATTCGTAGGATCAAAGGGAAATATGTCGAATTTCTCTCAAATAGTAAAGCGATTATACGCATCCATATCCTAAATGAGACAAAACATTCAAAAATCCCAAAGGGACTTTCAAATTAATTTCTAATAAATTAATTTGGACGGAGTTCTATAGGATGATTAACCCGGACGGGAATTTCAAAATTAATCACTAAGTTTATAAGTAACAATTAATAACATATCACATGACATTTTTTCCGATATCACATATCATTTTCATTTTAACACGGTCACTTTAAGTTTATAAGTAACAATTAATAACATATCACATGACATTTTTTCCGATATCACATATCATTTTCATTTTAACACGGTCACTTTAAGTTTATAAGTAACAATTAATAACATATCACATGACCTTTTTCCGATATCACATATCATTTTCATTTTAACACGGTCACTTTAAGTTTATAAGTAACAATTAATAACATATCGATGACATTTTTCCGATATCACATATCTTTTTCATTATCCACAAAGTAATAAAAGTATATACATTATCGACAAAGTAATAAAAGTATATATATATACCTATTTCGCGGCTGAAATACAGGAAGTGAAGAAAAGAGAAAGAGAAAAAGAGTTGGTCCCGGCTGTCCCGGATGTCCCAAACACTACACATAAAACCATAGTTTAACAAACTATTGTCGTCCCAAAACACATTGTCGTACCAAATTAATTAATAAAAACTTTTTACGACGACATTGTCGTACCAAAACACATTAACAAAATAAAAATAAAGTCACTAACCAACACAAAAGGTGGTGGTGGTGGAGCTGCGGTTGTTGGTGGTGGAGCTACGGCGGTGGTTCACGGTGGTGAGGTGCTGCGGTGGACCATCTAACCAACACAAACACAACATAAAACCATAGTTAAACAAACCATAATTAAAGAAATTAAATTAACAAACCAAATTTTAACCAAAAAAATACCTTTAAATGTTACAAAATAACAAAAATTATACAAATTGTGCACAGTGGTGCGTGTGTAATTGATGGTTACGAGTGATAATAGTGTTTTGGTGGTGTCGAATTGAAGAAAATAGCGTTTTTTTAGGATTTTATTGATTTTTATTAAGGTTTTACTGAGCGGTTTTGGTGGGTATTTTTGCTAAGAGTTGAGAGAAGAAGATGCGATCCGTCAATTATTGAGATAAAATGGGGCGATTAAAAAGGGACGACAAAGTCGTACTTTTTGCTTTTTTTTTTGCGAAATATTTGGCGCGTTGTTTAATTTTTCAGGGAAATTTTTGGTGAAAAAAGGGTACGACAAATGTCGTCCCTTTTTGTTTTTTTTTCTTTATCTTTTTATATTAAAATGTGTTTAGAATATATAATTAATACTAAATAAATTAAATTAGTTATAAAATTTTTAAATAATTTTAAAATTAATTAAATTAGTTATAAAAAGTTTGAATATTTTAAAAATAATTTAAATTAGTTATAAAAAATTTAAATAATTTAAATTAGTTATAAGAAATTTAAATAATTTAAATTAGTTATAAAATATTTAAATTGATTGAAAATGATTTAAAATTAATTATAAATTGTTTATATAAATTAAAACGGATGAAATGTTAAACGAACGAGTCAAGATGATGTCGTTATACATGACATGTTAAAACGGATGAATCGAGATAGTATCGTGATACATGATATGTAACACTAACGAGTATATGTGCTATGGTCTACGTATCATGTTAAACGACCAAGTATAGGTGCTATGGTATACGTATCATGTTAAACGACCAAGTATAGGTGCTATGGTATACGTATCATGTTAAACAACAAAGTATAGGTAAACGACCAAGTATAGGTGTTATGGTATACGTATCATGTTAAACGACCAAGTATAGGTGATATGGTATACGTATCATGTTAAACGACCAAGTATAGGTGCTATGGTATACGTATCATGTTAAACAACCAAGTATAGGTGCTATGGTATACGTATCATGTTAAACGACCAAGTATATGTGCTATAGTATACGTATCATGTTAAACGACCAAGTATATGTGCTATGGTATACGATCATGTTAAACGACCAAGTATAGGTGCTATGGTATACGATCATGTTAAACCACCAAGTATAGGTGCTATGGTATCGATCATGTTAAACGACCAAGTATAGGTGCTATGGTATACGTATCATGTTAAACAACCAAGTATAGGTGCTATGGTATACGATCATGTTAAACAACCAAGTATAGGTGCTATGGTATACGTATCATGTTAAACAACCAAGTATAGGTGCTATGGTATACGTATCATGTTAAACAACCAAGTATAGGTGCTATGGTATACGTATCATGTTAAACAACCAAGTATAGGTGTTATGGTATTATTATTATCATTATTATTATTATTATTATTATTATTATTATTATTATTATTATTATTATTATTATTATTATTATTATTATTATTATTATTATTATTATTACATATGTCCAAATTGTTGCAGTTCCCACCAAAAATGGCGCCAAGAATTCCCACCAAAAAAATGGCGCCAAGAATTCCCACCAAAAAACATGACAAACACATTATATAGAACTCACAACCTCTTATCCTCAAAACCATTCAACCTCACAACCTCTTATCTTCACACAAATTTCAAAACCTGAGATGGAGCTATTTAATCCTTTTATGTGTTCTTGTGGAGCTAGAGAAATATAAAATTAAGAACATCACATAGAGAATATTCACCGGATTGGACAACAATATGCATGTCCTCTCTCAAAGGTGAACAATCATACATTTCTTATTTATGTAAATATACAAATAATTGGGTTGTAATCTCTTATAATTTTCTTATTATGTAACAACCCGGAAAAGATAATGGTGCGGATATTTTATGTGGAAGGATGCATTTGACGAGTACTTAAGAACAATCTCTTCTCAAGGTTCGGATCGCACCAACAGAGTGCTCGAAATGCCATGAAAAAGATCTTAGGATAAACTTGCTGGAATCACAAAAACATGTGCTAGAGACAAGAGTAAGGTTGTTGGAGGCCGACTTGAAATGGCAAGGATTCTGACGACCACGCATGTCGATCGGATGCATTACTTCATGAGTCGTTAGTGACATGGAAAATCTTCGTATGTAGTAGTAGTTGTTGTTGTTGTTCTGTAGTTGTTGTTGATGTTGTTGTTGTTGTTAATCAAAGTAGTAGTTGTTCTTGCAATTGTTGTTGTTGATGTTGTTGTTATTCTTGTAGTATGTATCATCAAGTATTTTATAAATCAAAGCACATCTCGGATTTGTAAAGTCGCCATGTTCTTAGTTAACCGGATTATGGTGTCCAAACACCCCTTTTCCAATACTAGATTTGAATACTAATTCCAATACTAGATTATGGTATCGTATCATGTTAAGCGACCAAGTATAGGTACTATTGGTATAACGTATCACTTATTACTATGTGCCTTTCAATTTGACCATGTTCTAAGTTAACAAGATTATGGTTTCCAAACACCCATTTTCCAATACTAAATTACACATGAATAAAGAAACAACTTGACAACAAAACGAAGCAGATCAAGCGAAACAACTTGACAACAAAGCGAAGCGGATCAAACGAAACAACTTGACAACACGACATAGACCATAACAAACATCGCCTATTCAATTTTTTCCTGCTACTTCGCCTCTGCTAGAACTGCACCATCTTTTCCCTTCCTTTGCTTGATTTAACTGTTCAAACAATGCTTCAAGATTTGTTACCTATTTCCGCATCATCAAATGTGTAATCGAGCGGGCTTTTTGACTTCATCTTGTTCCTTCCTTTGCTTGACTAAGCGCTCAAACATTGCTTGACTTCAGTGTTTTCTCCTCCAACACTATTAGCTTCATGGTCCCAATACACCACAGAGAATGGCTCTACTTTCTTTAACCATTCCGAATCGCGGTCTCTCATCAACGGGTCTATGTTCTTATAAGAACCATATTCATCATAAATTCGACCCATACGTATCAAGAACTCGAGTAAAGAGATATATCGACGATAAAACCATTGACCACTCTTTTCCGGTGTGTAATCACCATTATATTATTCGTGTGTTTGTGGGAATTGGCGATTGGGTTATTTATGTTTTGTCGGGATATATAAGGAAAACATTGCGGGAAAAATAATAGCGAGAAAAATAATGGGGAAAAAATAATGGCGGAAACTATTGGCGGTAAAATAATGGCGGAAAACTATTCAAGCAAATATTTTCTTTAATTCTATAAATGTATTTAATTTTAAATTAAAGTATTTAATTATAAATATAAACTATTTAATTTTAATTCTATATTAAATAAAAGTACTTAGATTAAATAAAATAATTTTTAAAATTAAATAATTTAATTAAAATCGATTTAAAATATATATATATATATATATATATATATATATATATATATATATATATATATATATATATATATATATATATATATATATATATTCTGATTTGGGACGACAATGTAAGTCCCAAAGTGTTTAGCGAGATAAAAAAGGCGGGATGTATTTATTTATTTCTTGGTTTATTAAAAAGATTTTATATTATAAAAAACAAATATTTACAAAAAGGCATGACATTGTCGTGCCTTTTTACGTCGTCTCAAAAAAATTTCGTTGTTGCTACTTTTGTTGAAAACGTGGGTCCTACTTGCAATTTGGGACGACAAAAGTCGACCAAAAATTTAGCTTGTCCCAAAACTACGATTTTGGTGTAGTGTCAACAACCACAACCGGTCAATGTACTAAAGGATCTTCCAACCGACTTCATATAATTCACGATAGTGAATTCTAGAGTTTCAAAGTCATCATCTTGAGCCTCATCTTCAAGAATATAACATCAGTGACAAAAGTTCAATACGAAACAAATAAAAATCAGAGAACAAACCGCTCCATCCTCATCAATGATTTTCACTTTGATCTAATCAATTTACATCCGCCCGATTAAAATCTGCATTCATTGTAAAGTAACACAAGGACAGTTTTGTAATTTTACAATTCCCACATATCCCATTTAGTTTGGGAAGATCTCATTTATCAAATCTATAGCCAAAGAAGCACCAACAAGATTCCATTTGTTCGCTTCACCAAAGTACTCATTGCCCATCTGATTGCAACTCACGATGACCTTCCTAATCTCTTCGATGATGAAGATATTCACAAATTCTTCAATGATCTCAAAGTCGAGATGGTCAAAACTCAATCCACGAGCACTCAAAAGCAGGGCAAGAGAAATCCATAATTCCTACTTTTTGAAGTTATTAGGAAGACTCCCACTTACCGAAAGTATGATGCGGCTTTTCTAAAAGGATGTGTTGGGTTCAGCGAAGAAGATACTCAATCTTCTCAGGTGAGAACACGCAGTAAAAGGGGCAGTAAGGCAGCTAGTTCTGAAAGCACAACTAAATCTGTGAAACCCAGGGGACCAAAGGGACATAAGAGATATGTGCCAGTCCAGAAGATAGAACTTTCACCTAAACCTGATAAAAGGGAAAAGCAAGCATCAGATGATGATCATCTCAGTGACGATATTGATCAAACTCTTCTTCACATGAAAAAAGGAGATCAAGAAGAGCAGGAAGAGGAAGTCGTTGAAACCCTGGTTGAAAAGATAAAGATGAAGGATCCTGTCACAGGACCATCTATTGAATAAAAAGTCAAGAAAACCTTCTCTTGGGGGGGGGGGGCATAAAAGACTTTGACCCTAATGCTAGAAAAAGAACCCTAAGGATCAAGCTATGATAATAATTAAACCAGTGGTAGAATCTAATCTTGGAGAAGATGAACAGCAGAATGATGATAATCAAGAGGATGACATGGGTGATATTAGCGAGATCAGCAGCTGAGTCAGCCAAACAAGAAGAGGAATAGAAACAAAAGCTAATCAGAGAAGCTAAAGAAAATGTTTGAGCTAAAAAGGCACAGGCTGAGGCAGACAGAAAAAGAAAGGAGGCAGCGGATAATGAACTAGCTAAAAGAGCTGCAGAGTTGTTACAGAAGGCAACCGAAGAAGAAATACAAAGAAAAGTAGCATAAGCAGCAGAGCAAGAAAGAAGAGATCATGAAGAAACATACAAGTACCTAAACGATAACCCTGATCATGATCTTCGAATTCAGCTTGAAGATACTGATCCTCCTACACTCAAAGATCTGGAGAAAGAAAAGGATAAAGAAACAACTACCATTCCAAAATCTTCAACTTACTCATCTCCTCTACTAACATGAACAGTTGAACACAATCAACATCAACCAGAAACAAAACTTTTAGAAAACCGAAACCTTCAACGCTGCTATCACATGCATCCTTAAAGGTCAAGAAAGTTGTGGCTCTTGCAAAGGTCAAGAAAAATTCGAGTTTCTCACCAATACGGTCAAGACTCTATCAGATCAAGTAGCAGCGTTACAACCAATAAATCAGAGTGTTCAAGAGTTTATGAATAAGGATATCAAATTACGATTGGATTATTTTATCCATGAGGTCACCAGCAAACAAATGAAGGAACATTTGGCAAAGTTTGTTCCCAAGGAAGTGAAGACCTGTGTGGAACCCATTCTTCATCAAACTGTCAAGGACATTCTCTCCTCAACACCCGTAACTCTCCGAACCGCGTCAGTATGAATTAGAAAATCTCATGAAAATGAGCTACATGATCAACTATTTTTAAGATGTCCGAAACAATAGGAGCAATGAATAAGAAGAGTCAAGATTTTACAATGCTCTTATTGCTGACATCAACAAAAGGAAAGAGACTTGTAAAGCAGCTGAAACCTCCCAAAAGAGACCAGGAGATGATCAAGATCCTGATATGAGTCATAAAGATAAGAGGTCAAAGATGGTTGGTGGCTCTTCTTCAACCACTCCTAAGACAACCACTCCTGTAAGTACTACCACCTCAAGATCTCCACCAGCTTCTACCACCAAACCCACTGAGTAGGTAGCACAACCGAAACCTATACACTTTGCATATACCGGTGAAGATATTCTAGCAGTCGACTAAAGAACAACAACGACCACAACCCAAGCTTCTTCTACATCAAACCTTCATCATCAAAGAAAGGAAAGCAACCAAGGGTCATCGAATGGCTAGAATAGGACTCTACCGCTGAGTTTGGCTAGTTTGATGAGATGGTTAGTGCTCAGCCGGATATTAGAGAGTCCTCAGAACCTGTTGATGGAAGCATATTGGAATTCTATCAAAGACTCAAGAGCTCAATGGGCATTCAAAGGCTTTCCAAGAAGGAACTCAGGCGCGTAAAAGACAAAGCCTACAAACTTCTCAAAGATAATGCTGCAAGTTCAATTGAGCTTGAATATCATCTAGAGAACATCACGCGTGCAATGTCAAACAACATCGACTGGTTAAATCCTGAGGCCAACATGGACATGAACAAGCCCTACTACACTGATTACTCCAAGCCTCTACCCCTACTCGAGAGCTCAATTAACCCCAAGATACCATGCCAATTCTTCTTCGACAAAGACTTAGAGTATCTGAGAGATGGAGACACTTCTAGCAAGTATGCTACTTCTGTAACGCTTATTCATGCTGCCGAGTATCCACAACCAGCAATCGAAGAAACTGCTACAAGCTTATGGAGTCCTGCTTTAGTGAAATAAAACATAGATGCCATGTTTGGAATTCGAGACACAAAGTCAAGATATTTTACTACATAAGCAAGCAGATAGAGTATCCGAATAAAGAAGATGTCTACAGCCTGCTCAGAATTATCTCCATCCAGAAGATTGAAACAAAATGGGTATACTTACATGAAGAAGATCATGGTGAAGTGAGAAGATGAAAAAGAGTATGAATTCAGTGAAGTAGACTATTCGAATTTGAGCCTAAATGACATCAAAGATATATATCTACTCAAGATTCGTAACAAGTTGTCTGCACTTTCCAAGAAGTATTCAATGCTTTCAAAGACATCTCTCCCGATCATCATCCAAGCTTCTCATTCAATAAAGAGTTGAAGATCTACAATTGGGTGTTGAGAGCTATCAAATGAAACTAAACTTGACAAAACTAAATCTTTAATACAATGGGATTAAAGGGGAAGCACAATACACCTTGAAGAAGAAACCGTCATTTGGATTCGTCTACAGAAGTGACAGATCAGGCAATTTCTTCATGGCATATGACGAGATCCACAAGTTATGTGATGCTATACTCTCACAAAGGTACGAGATGGCTTGGAAATACGGCCCAAGGATCAGAAAAGTGGGAAGAAAAAGAGATGGAATTCTCAAGAAGCAAGGAGGCAAGAACTTCATTGACAAGATCAATCGTATTGCTCAAACATCGCAGTAAATGAGGAGATTGGAGAGTCATCTCGTGGAATACCAAAGTTTGAACAACATGTTACATTCACAATACACTTTAATCATCCAAAATTCCAAAACAAACCACCATAACAAGTATTGGTGAAGTTTCACTTGTATGCATAAACAAAATTACTGTAATTAGAGAAATATACGAGAAGAAGTAAACTTTCCTCATAATCAATCATTTAACTATGAAATTATATTCAGATATATATATATATATTATACGGAGTTGAGCTATTCTACACACCCTTAATTTCATAAAAATTGATAGGCTAATCCCCCATCACATATATCATTAATCTAATCGTCAAGATCAAATGATAAAAAAGATGGATACGCAAATTAGTAGTCTCCACTTCCACAATAACTCACCGCAACAACCCGCCAATAACACACGCCATTATCCCAAAATTCACCAACGACCACCAAAAATCACATCTCTCTCTCACAAACCAAATCTCAATCGTACATAACCAAAACAACCAGGTTTTACCGTTATAACTGTAGAACACACCGAAATTGAAGAGTCGAACGCTATAAGCACAATCCGAAAAACCAAAGTTCAAAATGAACTGATTGAATCTCGGATCGATGGTTCAAATGAACTAAAACATAAAATTACGGCAAAAAAATTGTTGATATTTCTCCATTTATTATGTTTTTGTTGTTATTTATGTATTTTAATGTGCTTTGTTGTTGTTTTTGAAGTTTTTTTTGTTCATTTTAACTGTTTATTGATGATTGTTTTACATTAGGTTTTATTGTTCTGAGCGTAATGATTATTAGTGTGTTATACTTATGACTTTGTGATAATATGGAGATTGTTGTGATTATATGAGTGATTAGAGGTTAGGTTTAACTAAACACAAGTAATATTATGCTTATAAGATGTTTCATAGTTTTATTATAGATTTGAGTGTTTACTAGTTAGATTAAGACCATTTGAAAGGTTAGATCAATAGGTTTAACAATGATATTTAAAACTAATGTTGTTTGTTAGTATATCAACCGTGATATTTAAAGTTAATGTGGTTAAATTATGTAAGAGTTATGCATTTAACATGAGCGTTAAACTATTGGTTTCTAAAATGTGGATGACGATATTTTTCAACATGTTGAACTTGTAGAAAGCTTTAAACAGTTAGGTTGTGTTGAGAACCTTCAATCGTAAATGTAGACAATGTGTTATTCGAAAGAAAAGTTTGTAAATGCAACTCTTTATCAATCGAATTTTGAATTTATCTCTATAATATGATAGATGTAAGATACATTGTAAATACAAGGATGTTTTTTGCCATGTCAATTTTGATAAAAGTGTATATATGCAACATACTTGTTTTGATGTTTATATTATGGTAGATCACGATGATATCTCACACACACACACACACACACACACACACACACACACACACACACACACACACATATATATATATATATATATATATATATATATATATATATATATATATATATATATATATATATATATATATATATATATATATATAGGGACCTTTATTTTGAGAACCTTGTTATGTCAGAACTTTGAGAACCCTTCTAAACTAATGAGATTTTTTAAATATTAAAAATTATTATTAATCCAAAAGGGTATTATAGTAAAACACAATTTTTATATTATTTTTTTATTAAATCCCGATTTTAAGTATTCTATTTTTTTTTTTTTTTTTTTTTTTTTTTAAAGCATGGTTTCATAATCTTACGTGTATGCATTTTTTTAGTGTAGTACATGTATGTTTTTTGCATGATTTTTTTAGTGAAGTACATGTATGTTTTTTTGCATGTTTTTAAGCATGATTTTTAGTGAAGTACATGTATATTTTTTTTAAGCATAATTTTTTAGTGAAGTACATGTATGTTTTTTGCTAGCATTATTATTATTTCTTTGAAGTTGGAAGCATAAATTGAAAACATAAACCATTATAAAGAAAAACAAGATTCATATACTTAAATGTTACATTTCATTTAATTACAAGTACAAAAACACATATGCAATAATCAGATATCTTCAAATCTTCATGTATATTTGTATTCATCCACTTCGGTCTTCAATGATATCGTTATTTTCATCAACCAAACAAGCATGAACAAAAACAATTAAAACATACATGTTTTCATCAATTAGAACATACATATTTTAAAACATACATGTTTTTAGCATACATGTTTAGTAGCATTCAAGTTTTAAAACACATGTTTTGAACGTACATGTTTCAATTAACCATGTCTAAGCACAAAAAAATAAACTATAACATACTCTTTTTCCTTTACATCATCCGTAATTTTTCTCACTGATAATATACGCATCAAATGTCTTTCAATAGTATGCATCCAGTTTTTAATTTCACCCTCTTTCTTTACTACTTGCATAATATACGACCATGTTTCTTGATAAGATCACTTCATATTATAAACTTTTTTGTTGATACATCAAATGGTTATATAAAAAAAGAAAAACAAATCCCATGAATGAAGCCAAACATAAAACAAAACTATGATCCAAAATATTGAAACTTTTTATCTTCTACAAATAGAAACAGAAAGGATCCTTCAGATTATTCATTTTACACTTTTGATATGTGAGAATCTACGATGACCCCGTTAAAATAATGATTAAGTCAACTTGCGTGATGTGTACCATGTCATTCATAAAAAATGTGATTTCAATCAAATAATAAAATACAGAGATCATGGTGACGATAGAAAGAAAAATCATCTTGATTCAAATATATCTTCTATTTTTTTTCTCATATAAGAAACTTATTAAAAAGAAGTATTCTCCATCCAAAACTGACAGAAGAACCATGGAAAGGTAACAATTTAATACGCAAGCCAATATTTATTTTGATAAGCCCAAAACTGATAAAAGTTCACCATCTTCCCATTCAATTAGATTAAAACTTTAAGAAACTTACCTTTTCCCATAACCGAGCAATATAGGCGTGTAGATCGTGAAGAAGATATGGTGAACAATAAAACTGAACAATATCAAACTCACAGTATCGATTTAAAAAGAGAAAAAATTGAGAGTGGCGGCTAGGTTTTTGGTGGCTAGGGTGAGAGAAGAAGATGAAAC
>CM040246.1:175098670-175198866 GCA_022545495.1 Chrysanthemum lavandulifolium
TTTTCACCCGTTTTCGACTTCTTTCTACTTTCTACCACCCTAGTGTGGGGAGTTGCCCCATTGTATATAAAGTTTTCTAAAAAAAAAAAAAAAAAAAAATTCAAATAATGGCCGTAGTATTTCCCTTTTCGTTCTATGTTTCGCATAACTGCTTTACTTTGAATATTGAGGGCAATATTCATTTCTAGTGTGGGGGAATTCTCACGAATTTTATCATGTAATTATGCCACCCTATTCCCCATTTTTGGCCAAATTTTTTTTTGTAAGTGTTTTGCACTTACTCACTACGGTTATCATCCGCCATGTCTAATAAACAAAAGATTGGCTAATCCAGAGCAAACGGCTCTTGGTAAAGATTTATCAAATCCATTGACGGCTTGCAATTTGCTCCAAAATTGTATGGTGTTCACTCACCATATCTTTAATTATTGAAGTGAAGAAAGCACAAAGCTCCCTTTGGCTCATTTTGTCTCACGGGAGAAGCACATCAGAAGGAGTTGAAGACCTAGGATCTTTAGTATAAATACATGATGTAGCCAAGTTATAAGGCACCCTTTAATTTAGTTTTCAAAATTAGTTTTATGTTTTTAAAGTCTTTTGTACTGAGTTTATTCAATGAATGAAAAAAGTTTTTTAGTTCAAGTTCCTGTTTTTTATATCTTTCAGCTTATCAACAAATAAGCACTTGAGTGCTTATTTGTTCACTTTCTAGTTTTAAATTATCTAATAGCATCATATCAGTTTTAATTTAGTTTTCAGAGAGTAAAAGTGGAACCTGTTTCAAGAATTCTTCCCTTTTTAAGGGGTGTTTAGTTCATGTCTTCAAGGGGTCAAAACTTATTTTCACCCATTTGATTTTCAAAGTCAAACATCTCATAAGGTTTAGTTGACTTTTTAAAAAGTGGAAACTGATTGGATAAAGTTTTGTGCAAAATTTGAATGAAAAAAAACGGGTTCTGATTGTTTGTGCAGACTGCATCAGCAGGCTATAGCTGCTGTTCTTGAGCTACTTTCTCAGCTTATTTAACTTGTAAACCTTGCAAAAATTGTTTTTCTTGATTGCTTGTAGTCCTAACTCAGTTTGTTTCCAATTTAGTGCATCAAAAAAAGGGCCCTTAACTTGTTTAAATTTGAAGTTTGAAACTGTCCATTTCTTTTTTTCATCGCCTCGTAAACAAAGACCCAAAGCACATGTACATAGCTTATTTATAAGCTGTTGTAGTATCTAATTTAACCCCCATTTGGACCCGTTAGGGAGTCTACTGTGCTAACCTTAAGTTTTTCAGCTTGTTCCTGAATTTTCAGCTTGTTTCTCAGCTTAAAAAGCCACAGTGGGCTGTTTCAGACTGCAAGTCACAAGCTCAGGTCATGTTCTTTTCATCATAGCTTATCAGTAGGTTGCTAGCTTATTTAGTTATTGTAAAAGCTTTTAGATAATTTAGACTGGATTCTTAGGATTTAGCTTATTGGTTTCTCTTAGCTTCTTAGTGCCTTATAGTTCCCATTGGTTGCTGATTTTCTTGCGTTGTAGCTTTAGACCCCCCCTAGTGCAGCAATTCATCCAACTGCTTATGCCCCCTTTACAACTAATTTTGGTGTTGATTTTGGCTTATTTTGAGCTTTAGATTACAAGTGTGCCTTAAACAATCTGTTAGTAGCTTAGGAATTGCTTTTCAGTTGCTTGAAAATGTATAAGGGGTGTTTGGTTGTTTGCTTAAAAGGGATGTTTGTTTAGTTTTTTTTTTAAGATCTGTTGTGCTTAACTGTCTCAAACTGAAAACAATAAGCGATCAATCGCTTATTGCTAGCTTTTTGAAAAGTTGGTTTTCATTAAAATAGCTTATTTTCATTGCACCTTTAA
This sequence comes from Chrysanthemum lavandulifolium, assembly GCA_022545495.1. Classification (NCBI taxonomy): domain Eukaryota; kingdom Viridiplantae; phylum Streptophyta; class Magnoliopsida; order Asterales; family Asteraceae; genus Chrysanthemum; species Chrysanthemum lavandulifolium. Next base: position 175,100,532 of record CM040246.1, read on the forward strand.
GTTTCAAAAAGAAAATTTGAAAAAAAAATATTTTGCAAAAAGGGAGAGGCAGGGGTCGAACCTGAGACCTCTCCCTTATGTTGGGATGATAGTGTGTACCGGATACCAAAGCGCCCTTGGGTCTTTTCTTGTCACACTTTACAACTTCAAATCTTTATATACATTTTTCGCTTTTAGCATTAATAGCTTATTTGGCTTTTTAGTTGCTTATTTCCAAAAGCAAAGTACTCCTTTTCATTTTCTTAAGATCAGTTAGGCTTAAAGTATTTTCTGTGGAATTTTCAGATTTTTCTAAATTAGTTTAGTATTTTTAATTAATTAATTAGATTAAATTAGTTTTAATTTGTAGTAATTATTTTAAAAGTCAAAAATACCCGGTCTTTTTCTAAAATTATTTTTAGTCAATTAGGACGAGGAAAATTAATTTCACACCAGTAGTATAAATTGCAAAACTTTTACGCTTATGGCTCGGGTGGTTGCTTGGGTTTCGCTTTTTAGTTTTAGCACCCTAGGACTTAGTTTAGCCTCGCTTTATCATTTCTTAGGCTTAGTAGTAGTTAATTTGTAGTTAATTAGGTTTCCTTTGCCTTAATTACCTTCCGCTCATTAATTTAAAGAAAACGTAATTCAAATCAAACAAATCATTAAAACCAATTCAAGTTCAAATCACGAAACTCAACGAATCCTTCCATTCACACCTCGTTGGGACACGACCCGGAAATCACTTTTCCGGTATCACTTTATCACACCGTAAGATTTGGCACGTTAACCCTTTTCCTAAAAGGTTGATTTGTCGGGTTTTACGGTTAATTTGATATATTGATATTGTGTTTTTCTCACCACTCACTTTACACGAATCATTACCCTTTCCTTTCGGCATCCAATCATCTTCTATTGTGGGATCCGGATCGGAAACATTCTTATAACCATCTTATCTGCATACGTTAGTCAACACGAACAGATATATGGTGGTCGACAACACCCAAACAGCAATCGACTAATAAAAGTCAATCCAACATATCACTCAGTCATATAAGGCATGGGAATAATATGTTCATCAAACTATAATCATCTAATCCTAACTATCATATCTTAGGCACCTAGTCCTTCAACGTAGGTTAACATCATTTTTTAGTTAAGCATTTAGGATAATTAGATAAGTCCGATAGATGATATAAATCTGAAAAACATTCTCCCCCTCAATCAATGACTCATTTTTATGAAAAGCTTAAAAGCGCTGAAGTCATTGATTGAGTTTTCAATTTTTTACATAAAACTCTGAATCTGATTGATTTACAAGCAACTCATTTACCACCATTTTTGAAAAACAACAAATATTTTTTTGAAGAATTTATAGAAGGAAAAACATTTGTGTAGGAACAGTAGTCCTTCGACATACTTTCCTCAATTTGTTTTAGGATAAGTGCACGAAATTTTAGAAAATTTGTTTAGCGCAGCACTTTCCTTTCTTGAAGATCGGGTTGCTATCTGAAATAATAGCAAACCATTGTTTTAAGCACGGGTCACAGTCAGAAGTAACTGCAAGCCATAGTTTTAAGCACGGGTTACACTCTAAAGTAACTGCAAGCCATTTTTAAGCACGGGTTACAGTCTGAAGTAACTGTAAGCCATAATTTTAGACATGTTTAGAAAAGAATATGTACACCTTCTGCTCGAACTTCATCTATTGTCCCGTGACATTGTTGAATGACATTTCTAAGACCGTAGATGTTATCGATACCAGAAGACATGTCTTGAGAAAACATATTTTTGGAAATTTTCAAATTTTCTGATTTTTTATGGGTTTTTGTTGGTTTTATAATTTTCTATTTTCTTTTTGTTGGTTTTATATTTTTGTATTTGGTTTTTTTGAAAAATATTTACAGATAGTATAGATGATATAGTTTAAGAGGATGATGATACGAGTACCGAGATAAGGATATCGAACAACACGTCGTAAAAGATAGAATTCGTCATCGCTTAAACTTCCACCACCAAAGCTTCCGAGGCTCCAGAATAGAAGATAGAACATGAGCCTTTGAGAAAGAGAGACTTTGGCAGCTTCCCCCAAACTGAAAATCCATTAGATGAGCGATTCAAGCTCTATTTCAAGCTTACCTTAGCGGTGCATGAGAAGCACACCACTATCATAAATCCCGCTGCTCCTTTTAAGTACGATAATCGAGATTCTCCGTTCGGGGTTATATCATCAACACGAACAGCAACGTATCATCCCACGCTTGAATGAATCTTCTCAAATTCCTTTTACACTGAACTCTGAAGCGAAGAATACCAGAAGTTGTCAAGAGACCACTTCCCCCACGTAGTTGAATTGATGCAGTATGTCTCAGTGAATAAATGTCACGAACCCGAATATACATATACCCCAAGAAAGAGTAACTGATAACATCAAGTAGCAGATTAAGTTCAAAATTCAAAGAATGACCCCGATGTATACTTTCTATCCCCTGATGATAGTGTATGAGGCTGAAGACCCCGGATTACCCAAATATCCAAAGAAAGAATGACCGATAATCATTGAAGAAGCAGGTTGTATCACTGATTATCTTTGCGGATGTCATCTCCGGAATAAGTGATTAAGCTCTCAAGTGAAACAGCTGAGCATCCCTAATGTACCCATTTCTCTCCCTTTGAATAGCTCACATGTGTACCTCTTTTATCAACAGAAACTATCTTCCATCTCTTCTCCCACGTAGTTGGAATAAGAACATTAAAAGCCACTCGATACACTGAGTTTCTCTGCGGTCATGACATTTGTGTTCCCGGATAACTTCAATCACTTAGAAGTATTTAGTTCATCATGTGTACTCGTTATGCTTTTATATGTAAGTCTCCTTCACCCTTGCTGGTTTTGACACTTCAGAATCATCAACATATTAATAAGCCCAAAAACTTGAAATCTGTTGAGAAGAACACTTGAAATCTTTGTGAGAATCAACTTGTCGAGGAACGTGAGCATGTCTAATCGGGATTAAATCGACTTTTCACTCTCCCCAATTAGTGCTCTCCCTAAACCGACAACTGCTTGATAAATGCCCAGATTAAGAAGAAGTCTTTAGATAATCAAATGCAACTCGTCTTTAGTCTTCTAATCATGCAGCAGAAAATGTAGAACAGACTGTAGACTCGACCTTCTTCAAGATTGTCCATTTGGGGAATAGAAAGTCAACATCTTCATCTCACCAAAAAGCATCCCAATTAACTTACCTCTTGCAAATCCCCTTAACTAAAATCCCTCCCAATCAAACAAGAACAGAAAGATGTTCATCAAGGAAATCCGCCTCGCAACTGGAAGCACTTTGTCATTAATCTCATCATTCCATGAGAAGATCTCAACCACCGGCTCTTAGAAGAAACTCCATGTAAAGATGACCCGATAAGAAGAAGCTCGGTTCTTACATGAGTTAGGAGCCGTTTGACCATTTAATCTAAGATATCAATCAACATGCAGTGTTATCACACTTTTATCCCCCTCAAGAATTGCACACGAAGTTGCCATTCTTGATTAACCAAGTGAAATCATCATGATGTAGTTTATTCACCCTTCTCCCCCACAAAACTTGCAAATGAAGTCGCCATTGCCAATTATGATTGAGCAAGTGAAATAAGAATACTATAAATGGTAAATAGATCCACTTGAGCAAGTGAAATAATCACGACGTAGTTTATTCACACTTCTCCCCCGCAAAACTTGCATTTGATGTCGTCATTGCCGATTTTGATTGAGCAGATGAAATAAGAATACAATCCATGGTAAGTAGATTCACTTAGTGATTGAGCGCGCATGGAGAAAACATGAAGCATGTTGATGAGAATGGTCATAATTGAGAAGATTTCTCTTCTTCAGAAGATAAAGCGCACTGAAGCGTACACTTTTCTTTTCTTTGAGGAACGAGGCTTGAACTGTTATGTTCAAACGTCATAATCTCTCTCTTTTCAGCTCTCTTGGCAAAACTTGTAATCAACCCCATTATCATTCAGTAGGCTCTTTGTAGTGACAGCTGATGGAGAAAACCCAATATGATGAATTTGACCCTGAAGTAAACTATCCCGAACTCGTGACTTAAACTTACACATATGTAACAAAGAGCGGTGCCGAGAGTTCATCCTCCATTGAATCTCTAAGTACTCTATACTTTTCAACCAACCAACCATCAAGTATTAGACGTACATCACCTCTTGAGAATCCACAATTGAATGTGACAATGAGCACTACAACGTAACTCCTTAAAGTGATAGTTATTTTGTGGTGGTAAGAGCCCAATTCCCCCAAGTGGTAAAAGAAAAGGAAAAGTCACCCAAAAATAACTAGATTTCCAAGTCTTCGTTTTTGAAAAAGCTCGAACAAGGATCTCGAAGAATCTTCATCCAACCATCCCCGGTACCTTCAGATACTAAGTACACTCGGCCGTGATATTTCACTTCAACCTCAAATAAATAATCTCAATTTACGCGTTGTCACATCTTCTCGGTTAAAAGATCAAATCTAGCCTCCTTTGACGCTTTTAAGTGAACTATGATAATGGTTTCCATCCCTACCATGGTTAAAAACACATAACCCCGTAAAACCATGTAATAACCAAACTGCCATGACGAATATCCAAACACACATCCAATTCATGAAGCATACCCTTTTATCCCTTCTTCGAAGCAGAAACCGTAGCACCATCATCAGATAAGATCCAGAATTACACATTCTTTTCTCCAAGATGGTTCCATTATTACGGGATTTAACAATTCTATGGTTTAAACCAAGAAATAGTTTCTTTCGCGGGATTTTACAAAACCAAGAATAAACCGCAAATGCACATTACTTTTACCAGGATGTTTCCATTGTCACGGGATTTTACAAGTCTATGATTTAAACCGAGAAATAGATTCTTTCGCGGGATTTTACAAACTCAGGACAAAACCGTAAACAATGTCAGCTTGAATGTGTTATGACAACTTTGGTTTCGGTGAATATCTGTTTTAGGGGAACATGCAGTGGTTCTTCAACGATTCTTCTCCATCATGAACAATTCTTTACCCAAATGTAGACAGCTTCACAAACCAAACTAAGTCAAGTAGTATAAACTACTTCCCCCTGGAGGTTGACCGTAACACATCAAAGTACACGTTTCTCCCCCATGATGGTTTCGAACTTTTGGAAGCATCATAACGTGTACGACCATTTGCACGAGAAGTTCTTGTCATAAGCAAAAATCTTGACAAGTCATGACTGACGCTGACGATTCTTAGAAGGATTTTTATTAGACTGTGAAGTATCATTGACATTTTGTGGCATCGAATATCCCAAGAGAATTGCTATAAACGAACCTCTTTTGATTCACCGGCTAAACGTAATGACCACATATGGAGATAACGTCACTTCAATTTCGCATTAATAATACCGTACAAAAAAACTCCGTAGTCATTTTTAACTTTTTCGCTCAAGCCGTGAATTTTGTATCCTTCCGTGAAAATATACCATACCAAAAATACCACTCTCAATATGAATGATACCAAAAATTTGTATCCAATTGTTATAACCAACAAAAGTTATACGGATGACAAATTTTGTTATCAAATTAATCAGCCCATCATAGAGATCCATTACGAGTCCAACCCAACCACTCAAAATATTAAACTCGATCCAATATAACACAAATGGCCGAGCCCAGTGCATACACAAACAAATACCCGATCCATTCACACTACATCATATAACCGGTTATAAGATTTATCACACCTCAAGAATATTTGACCTAAACCTAAAATCACATGAGAAATAATTCGCCTCCAACATAACTGCTTCCACAAAATGCATCTCACCTCCTGAACTCTCTCTCCAATACAGATTAACCTCAAACCTCAACATCATCATCATAACCCACGAGCAAACACACTAAAACACCCTTCTTTCAATTAGCACGGATGAAGAACAAAGAGCTTCAAGATCAGTCTATTGGTCTCGGGTAGGTTTTTTTGATTTGTTATTTGATGTTGGTCTTATAACGAATTAAAGAAATGATTTAACATACTTGTTAAGATCATGTCTTTATTTTCGGATAGTATAATAGATCAGTGAAGATGTTGGTTCAAGCAAAGAAAAATCTTTTTATTTTAAAAGATTGAAACTTATGAACCATTTCTGAGATCATGAGTTATTTGTACGAGTCATGTTTAGATGTAGATTGTGAGTTGGGGAGAGATGGTGAGGGTCCTTTGGTGAGTCTAGAAGTAGGTATTAATTATTTCAGATCTTTTAAGCTATCTTCATCTCGATTACTTTAACTGAAGACAATGGACCAAGGATGGTTTAACAACCTGAGGTCTCATGAGATGGGTCATGGTATATGCTTGTGTGGTATATGGTCTTTTTGTGGTCGAGTCTTTAAAGTCAAGTCTACGCATAACTTTCGTTTTGTTCAGTTCTTACGCGTAAGAAACATACGCCTAACTTCTTCTTTAAAACCCTATGCGTAAGCAGTTTGTTTAGGCGTAAGATTTCTTATGCGTAAGGTCATTTGCTTTACGCGTAACATTTCTGCTTATGCGTAAGTTTTTATTCTTATGTGTAAAGCATGTCATTCTTAAGCGTAAGTTTGCTTATGCGTAAACCAGACTTAGGCGTAAGCCTAGGCATAGGCGTAAAAGCATACGCGTAAAAATTCCTACGCATAACTTCACAGTTATGCGTAATATTTCTGTAGATGCTCCTTAGGCGTAGAAAATGAGGGTTTTGACCCTTTGACTTTTTTTCCGACGAGTTTTTCCGACCACTTTTTCCGTTCAGCTTCAAAGTTACCCAGAAAGATGCATAAAAACTGCTTCTTTGACCCGTTTTGACCACAGTAAAGACTACACAAGTTTCACGGATATGGTGACAAAAAGTCTAAAAAGATATATCTGTTTGGACAAAAATACTTGACACAAAACAGATTGTATACATGAAGAAATCAGGACTTTTTGAGACCAAAAAAAAGATACACATAAAAGTTGTTTTAAAAACTGATATAACTAAAAGATAGACAGATAATTTTCTGACAAAAAAAGTTATATAAAATCAGTTAAAACAAGATTCGAACCACAAAAGATCATCAAAACACACAAACCTTGGCTCTTGATACCATTTGTAGGATCTTACATATATCATGTTATGATGATTCGGGTGGCCTTGGATGGTGATGAAACAAGAAAGCCATGGTTTTAGAGAGATGAAGAGAGCAGAGGGTGGTTCTAGAGAGATAAACAAAAATAGAAGGTTAGATTAAGAATGAAGCACCACCCCTTCCAAGGATGTAAGGGGTATTTATACTTACAAAGACTACGTCCTCCTGTCGGACTGTGGATTAGGCATACAGTGGGTAAAGACCCGTCCTTCCTCCACGGTGTTACACTAAACTAATCTACGCTACTAAATAGTAAATAATGATATGTCTACGAGCTAACATATGCTAGACCATAATTGGGGTGACCGACACTTTCTCATGGAATTTCCAATTCCTAACATTTTTCATGGGAGAGAGCTTTTAGCATAAATGAAGAAGTTTACCGTGAATGGTGTATGGAGTTCTTCTCGACAATGTATTTTGAAAGGAAGGTAAATGTTCGGAACATCATGAATGAAGTTTGTGTTTGGTTTAGTCTTTGTGGGCAGGATCACGCATATACTTTGTCGGGGTTTGCTGTTACTCTTGGATTGTATGAACCGGATGAGGTTAATCATTGATTGTTTGAAGCTCATTTCTCAAGGCTTAGGAGATTTGAGAAAGATTACCCTAGTGTTCCCGCGTATTGGAATCGCATGGGAGATCCTTCTTATACTCGTAGGAATTCTGCAACCCTTAGGAGTCCATTGTTGAGAGTCCTAAATAAATTGATTGTATGGGGCCATTTCACAGAATTGGGAGCCGGGACAAATGCCAAAAGCCGGACTTGTGGATAATCATGTTGTTGGAAGAGACCAAGGATGGGAATGCGGCTTGGATCATAGCCGAGTATTTGTCTAGGATAGCCCCGGGTATCAAAGGTAATAGCAACATATGTGGAGGTCATTATGTCACGAGGTTGGCAAAGAATCTTGGGTACTACAATAGCAATGAGTTGGCTAAGTGTGATGATCCAAAGGTTAGTGAGACTTGGGATGCAAAGAGTTTTGGAAAAGCTTTGAATAGGAGGACAAAGACTTTGGGAGCAACGATTGAACCACCACCACCATAGCAGCCGGGCAATGTGCCAATGGGCAATGTACCAATGGGTAACGTGCAAACGGGTACGACTAGCAGTTCTGACTCAGGTTGGGGAGATTGGAACCGGCATTTGAATAAAATTGAGTGTAGGGATATTTGAGAGATTTGATGATGTTGAGGAACAACTACATTAATGATTATTCGATTCCGCTTCTTTCAACACATGGCTCAAGATGCCAATTATGAGTTGCCTCCCTACAACCCACCTAATGTTCCACCATATCCATTCCCCTACACCTCGTACCCTGGACCATATCCGTACCCATATCGTGGCTATGCACCATTTCCCGACCCAGTGCCTGAGTATGGTAGATTACCCGAGGTTGGAGGATCTAGCTATGATGTTGGAGGATATTAATCGGGAGCTGCAGGAAAGAAGAAGAAGAGGAAAGTTTACACGATGTTTGATGAGGAGGAGAACTATAAGACCGAAAGTGATGAAGAAGATGATGATGATGAAGGTGATGAGATGAGCGAGGATGACGAATGATCATGGATCATTCTTTGGATTGTGATTTCAAGAACAATGCTTATGTGTGTCGAATAATATTTTCTCTATCTCTATCTCTTACTATTTCTTTAGGATTATTATCATACTTTGTTTATTTTTATTTTTAAGTAGCGTTTGGAATGTTTGTAGTTTGTTTGTTTGTTTGTTTTGTGTGTTGTGTATATTTTGCAGTTTTGTTTGCAGGATGGATATGACGAAAGCTTATTATTGGTCAATATTTGGAGTTGGATAACTCACATGCGTGCCTATGACCCAATATGCATATTGCATATTCTATCCCGTGGTATCTTTTTTACTATTTCTTTTTTCCATTTTCTTTACTTTGAAGTTTATTTTATTACATTGAGGACAATGCAAAACTTAAGTATGGGGGAGGGAAGAAAATAGGAAAAATGATACGATTTTTAATTTTTTTAGTTTTTAGTCTTATTTTTTATTTTTAGTAAAGTTTTTGGATTCAAGTAGTTAGTAGAAAATCGCCCTTGATTGTCTAGTTGTTTTCGCACGTTATTAAGATATATTTAAAAACAACTTGGGTATTTCAATGGTAAAAAGAGGTTTTTGAAATTTTTGATTTGGACCAAATTACGAAAGTAATTCATTTTGGATTCGATAACATTTACTAGTGCGCATTGTAGTCTTTTTCCACTAAATTGTGAGATTATTTTTGTATAAACATATCTTTTTGTTTTATATTTTGCTATGAGTGTGCCGGTGATTATGTCGATTCTAGAACTTGTACTTGTTATGCATTACGGTTAAAATCACTCTCGAGTGATAAAATTATGTTCAAATGATAAGAGGCAATCGTAGGATTTAACCCAAATGGCCTTCCATTTTACATCTAATGTTTTTTGCTAACCACATCGGTTAGTTAACCACTTTATATGGACCCATTTGTTATTGCCCATTTTTAGCACTAGATAACCTTAGTTACACCCTTCGAGCCAATCTTTTCGTTTTTGTTAAATCCAGAAAAATACAAAAATATTTTACACCTTAAACCTTAGCCAACCCATGTCAATGTCTATTGGTTTGTTGCTAGTTGTTTGGAGTGTTGGATTGTTTTTGATGATTATGAATAAGCTACACTTTGTCATTTGTGTGTACCATTCTCCAACAAAGATGAAAGAGACTTCTTTCTCATTTGTATTTTTTGTGGTGTATTTATAGCCAATGTGCTATATTGAGTATATCGATTAGCCAATGAGCTAAATTGAGTTATATATGTGTGGAGATCAATATGTGAAGAAGAGGAAATTATAATCATTTTCGGGAGTGTGGTTTGTGTGATGGCTAGCAACATGGAGGTTTAGACTTGATTTTATTTTTCTTTTAAAACCAATTTGTGGAATCCGTTAGGACTCCTTGAGATCGTTTAGAGTGCTAGGGTTCAATAATAACATAGACAATATAGTATGATACGCAGCTGAATAGAATAAACAAATATGTTATTGACACAAGGTTTTTCCACATCTCCCCAGTTATTATTTGATCAGAATAACAACGTGTTACCTAACTGTAACATGGATCAAAGCCTTCTTCAATCTTGGAGATTAACAAAACTAACACTAACCCTAGACATTTATAGAAACACGTCTAGGTTACACACACACACCCCTTTAGACTACATATTGAAAGACTTGATTCATAAAACCTACACCCCATGTCCTCTTTATATACTAGAGGATTAGGGTTTACAAATCTCTACTAAGAACTAAACAATAAATCTTCTTTTGCAAGCAAGTCCCTCCATCTTTTTGTAGGTTTCATCTTTGTCACTTAAAGCCCTTAATGTTTTATTCTTTATTGTTTTGTATCATCAAATCAATAAACCCAACAATCTTCCCCTATTTGATGATGACAAAACAAACACGGTTCTTGTACGAACTTCCCTAGACGAAGTAGCAGAAGTTGAGATAATTAAATCTCACCATGAATGAAACACTCTTGTCTTCCCCTTAATCCATGCCATGCCACTCCAACATCTCTTCCCCTTTTTATTATCAAAAAATAGGAAACGTATGCAAATGATGATCTTGACTACCACGAACCAATACCACACATCCAATTCATCCTTCCAATGTCTCAAATTACCCTCCATGAAGTTTTCTACAACTAAAAATGAACTTGAAACAGTAGAAATCTAAACCATCAGTAGTAATACTAATCAATAGTAGTAAGAATCAAACACTTCCCCTTGAGTGGTGCATGAATATCAAATGATTCTTCAAATCTGTAAGCTCCTTGTAATGATTACTTGTGAAGAAAACCAAGTATTATGAATTTGATGAAGAAGTAAACTAACCCAAACTTGTATCTTATGTCTTGTTTATCCACGTGACTCTGAACGTATACCAACCAATGTATAAGGAGATCGCAATCTCTTGACGATAATCACTGAGCACAATAACGTCACTCCTTTAAGTGTTATGTCAATTCTTCGTCACAATCATTGAAGCACGAACAAGTTACCTTAAAAGTAGTGAGAATCCTTTTAAGATATGATAAAACACGTATCCAAGTAATTTCACTTCACCTTCAAATAAGTGATAAATAATCCTCTTCGTAATCAATTAATACAATAAACCAAGTACGAGTTTTTAAATCCTTTTAAGAACAAATTTCAAACCACATCTCCCCAATTATTATTTGATCAGAATAACAACGTGTTACCTAGCTGTAACAGGGATCAAAGCCTTCTTCGATCTTGGAGATTAACAAAACTAACACTAACCCTAGACGTTTATAGAAACACGTCTAGGTTACACACATACACACCTTTATACTACATATTGAAAGACTTGATTCATAAAACTTACACCCCATGTCCTCTTTATATACTAGAGGATTAGAGTTTACAAATCTCTACTAAGGACTAAACAATAAATCTTCTTTTGCAAGCAAGTCCCTCCATCTTTTTGTAGGTTTCATCTTTGTCACTTTAAGCCATTGATGTTTCATTCTTTATTGTTTTGTATCATCAAATCAATAAACCCAACACAATTTCATAAACTATCCCTTGCCTTATCCATACCATTTTATAAACCCAAAGCCTTAACATTATAACCCGAATAAAAGACCTCTTTGATGAATTTATTTTATTTGTCTTGATACTTGTACAAGCTTATGGTAAAAAGCATTAATTATGACTAGGCATTGAGTGATTTACTTATATCCACCAATATATGAGTGTTGAGTGAATTCTTAAAATCATTCGTGAGGCGTTTAGTTATGTTATCTAAAGTCATTTGGTTCATTTTAAAATTTTCACATATTAAAAGTAAATTAACAATTATTTCTCTTGAGGTTATTGTTAGATTTTTGGAACAACGGTGTCGAGACCATTGAAATCGATTTTCATAAATGCTAGACCAACTCAAGGGCGAGTAGAACTTAAGTATGGGGAAAGTTGATAACGCTCAAAATGAGTATGTTTTTAGTAGTGTTATTGTTGGTTTTGTGTATGATAATCGGCTATATTTACTCATAATTGTTGCAAAAGTGCAAAAGAAGCGTATTTGTATGTGAATGTAGCCAGGTATCGTAAAAGGTGAAGAAATGAAGATTTCATGCACATTTGGATAATTCCCGAGGAAGAAAGTCAAGTGAGGAAGCTCTTGGACTCAATGATTAGAAAGCGCAATGATTTCTAAGTGTCTACATCAAATAAATATCAAGTTTCGTTTTGGAAATCAGCATCGAAAGCAAAGAAAAAGGCATGAATCGAGAAAAGTCAACCAAAGTCAAGATTGGGTGTACGAAAGGCTCCCAGCCGATCGGTCGGAGCCAGCAACCGGATCGGCTGGGGTGATGGACAAAATGCAACCGGATCGGTTTTACATTTTTGGTCATTTATTGTTGCCTTAACTTCTATTAATCATGAGAGGCCGATCATTTCTAGTTAATAACTTGTTTAGGACGTTTTTAGCCTGATAGTAAAGGGTTTTTAGCTATAAAATGAACCTAGACTTAGTAGTCTAGTGTGACACACCCAAAAGAGTAATAGTTTACACCAAAGCTATTACCAACCCTTATTATTCATCCCAAAAGTCTTGTATCTGCTGTAAAACGTCCAGGAGAGTGGTGAGACAAATTCTCATGGATTGTGTAATCATTTGGAGTTGTACGGTTAGGCTAAGATGATTGGAGGCGTGTGGTTGCTATATTTCATAATTTCTAATTCTTGTAATCCAAAGCTTAGGTATTCTATTGAACTTATCATGAATCTCTATTCTATTGAATTATTTGAATTACCTTGTTACTACTTGTGTTATGCTATGATTATCATGGAGTAATTCTTGAATATACTTGTGTGTAAGGATGTAGGAAATTGTAGAAGTGTTCTTATATGTGATGCATGTAAATGATCTTGTTTAAATGAGTTTGTTGGAAAAACTACTAGTCTTGTTTGATTTGTCGGTAAAACATGTTTAAGAAAAAGGACCGAAAGGATTTCTCTTATGTTTTATTCCAAAAAGTTAAGTGACAAACTACTATGGGAATATGATGATTGACACTCACCATGTTTACTTATTGAAACAAGACTAGAAACATTTTCATCACGAAAGGGTCGAAAGATTCGTAGGAACAAGTTTAATGAGAACCTTTTACAAAAAATGGATTTTCTAAAGAATAATCATTAGGCTAAGGACCGAAAGGATTTCCTATATGTTTTTATTCTTAAAATGTTTTTACAAAACATAAACCATTGGTTGGAAATCACTTGCTTATGATTTGTGCATTACATCAAGAGTTTACACCAAGTCTTCATGAACACTCTCTATGATTGCCTATAGACTTCACACAAGTATATGTTTCTTAACTTTGATTTTCACTAAACCACCACTTTGAAGGAAGCCTTGACAAGCTATCTTGTCTTAAATATTTTAACAAATTAAAACGAAAATCCCTTGGGACGATCTCGACTTACCCACCTTTGCTATCGCGAACGAGTATACTTGCTCGTATGTGTTTATAGTAATTACCCAATAAATCGTGTTTATAAATTTTAAAACTTGCACACGGTTGAGCACATCATAAGTTGTTAGTTATTATGGTTTATAATAGTTTGTAATTAAATATCCAGCTCATGTAGTAAGCCCATGAGATGTGATAAAAGGTTCTTCTAGAACCTAAGGGAAACACCCTTACATTGTAAATACTATAAATACCCCATCCCTTGAAGGGAGAGGGTGTTGGTTCTTAATGAAATAAACCTTACTTAATCATTCTTAAGATCCTTCCACTTTCTCTCTAAGATACATGTTGTGATGTGATAGAATGGTGACCTAAAAAGTGGTATCAGAGCCAAGGGATTGTTTTAGTTGCGATAAAGATCAAATTTTCATTTTTTTCGATTTTCATTTTTTTGCGAGTTAGGAGATTTTTAAATTTATTTCAAAATCGTTTTCTATCTAAAAAGTGAGATACTTTATCATAGTTTAAGTAATTTTAGATTAGATCTAGTAGAAATCCGTGATTAAAAAATCGTTTTAGGTTGAAATGTATGAATTTTTAATATTAAAAACCGTAAAATTGCGAGTTAGAAACTTTTAGTTTGAAGATTTGCGTGTTAGAAACAAATTTTCATTTGAAGATTTATGAGTTATACTTTCTGCTCTTGAAGATTTGTGTAACACCCCCCGAGATCATAATGACAGCGGAAGACTAATCGAGGTGTTACTCGAATGGAGATCATAGTCAATAATCATAGAAAACGACTCGAAAGAGACGTTTTATTAAAAATAGTTATCATTCATCGAAAACTCATAGAAGTTAAACAATATTCCAAATTGTTCAAGTGTTTTCCCAAAATATAGAGCATGAGTTTGAAAGAAATGACAACTTTATGTTTACTCCACAAGGAAGGTCTTGGTATGCCCCCACTCCGTGCCTCGGACATAATCTTTACTGATTACCTGAGATAACATCCTTAAAAAGGTCAACAATAATGTTGAGTGAAATGCATAGGTTTAAATAATAGTTGAACACAAGAATATGAACATGATAATTGTAAACTAACAATATCATTAAAAAAATCACATATTATTATGCGCTAAGCTCATGCAACCAAGACTCAACTACATACACCGAATTACTGGTATACGTAAGTTTGCCCCAAAGGAGGTAATAGCCAATTACCTAATGCAATTCAAATATGGTGCGCCCCGGTTATTTCCTATAACCAAGACGGGGTTGTTACTCCCCATAGTACTATTCACGATATCTGCGTTCACTCGCGGTGACTAATGGTTCATGATACAGGGGACTTATAGCTAACTACTTAGGTAATTCCAATAATCAAGAAGCGAACATTTATGAAAACCTTAGAGCATGTATCTCCCTCGCGGGGTTTGCAAATAAAAGTAAAAGCGAGGCTATGAACTCACCTTGATGATAATGAACAAGCACAAATAGGTCAAGCACAATGTAGCGGAGGTTCTAAACCGAAACCTAAAAATGATAAGATGGCGAGTCTCAGAATATGATAAACATTTTGGTTCGCGACCAAAATAATAGAGCATTGAATATATTTATTCAATAGATCATTGAATTATCAAATTCAATAGGTTGTGTGTGTGCTTAACGTTTTAAGTTAATTTACGTGCTACATTGTCTTAGTTTGATAATTATCAAAGATCCTCACTTACGCGTAATTGAAATGTTCCCTGTTGTGATCTTGTGAAAATGATGATGTTATTAAGTGTTTTAGTTTGTTTTTATCCCACGTACGTTTTACCGGGTTATGGTTATATATATAATTATAACTTTATAATTATATATATATATATATATATATATATATATATATATATATATATATATATATATATATATATATATATATATATATATATATATATATAGTTAAACGATATTTGAACTAAAAATACTTTTCAAACACTTAAAATGATCAAAATACTCATTTTTATGAAGTAGTGATAAGTTTATTGTTAGGAATTGGAAATTCCATGAGAAAGTGTCGGTCACCCCAATTATGGTCTAGCATATGTTAGCTCATAGACATATTGTTATTTACTGTTTAGTAGCGTAGATTAGTTTAGTGTAACACAGTGGAGGAATGACGGGTCTTTACCCACTGTATGCCTGATCCACAGTCCGACAGGAGGACGTAGTCTTTGTAAGTATAAATACCCCTTCCATCTTTGGAAGGGGTGGTGCTTTTCTCATAATCTAACCTTTCTTTTGTTTATCTCTCTAGAATCACCCTCTCATCTCTTTCTCTCTCTAAAACCATGGCTTTCTTGTATCATCACCATCCACGGCCACCCGAATCATCTATAACACAATATATGTAAGATCCTACAAATGGTATCAGAGCCAAGGTTTTTTGTGTTTTGATGATTTTTTGTGGTTCGAATCTTGTTTTAACTTATTTTATATAACTTTTGTTGTCGGAAAATTATTTTTCTATCTTTTAGTTATATCAGTTTTTAAAACAACTTTTTATGTGTATCTTTTTTTGGTCTCAAAAAGTCCTGGTTTATTTATGCTTAAAAAATCTGTGTTGTGTCATTTTTGGTCCCAACAGTTTGTACATCATCTTTATTGACTTTTTGGTTACCAAATCTGTGAAAGTTTTGTGGTCATATCCGTGGTCAAATTGGTCAAACTGAAGTAGTTCATATGCAGTTTTTTAGGTAAGTATGAAGATAGTCTAAAAACATGGTCGGAAAACTCATCGAAAAAGTCAACGATGGTCAAAACCCTAGTTTTACGCCTAAGGAGCCTTCTTTAGAGTTATTTACGCATAACTGTGAAGTTATGCGTAAGAAATGTTACGCGTATGTATCTTACGCATAAGCCTTGGCTTACGCGTAAGAATCTAGGTTTACGCCTAAAGGACTATCTTTACGCATAAGCAGAAGTCTTTACGCATAAGAAAAAAATGTTAAGCGTAACTGTTAGTCTTTACGCATAAGGGTTCAAGAAAAGTTACGCGTAAGATTGACATAAGTTATGCGTAAAACTGAAAAAGATTCAAGAAGTTATGAGTGGAACAGAACCAAAAAGCTTATGCGTAAACTTGTATTAATAGACTACGACCTTATACAAATATACCAATACCAAATAAACTCATGACCTCAGTTTTTGTTACATCCTTGGTCCATGATTTTAGGTTAAGTAAACAAGAAGCATCGAAGCAATCACAACTTATCCAAATCTAAAATCCAACTCAAATCTAATATCAATCTTGACCAAGACTAGACTCAAATCAAAACTGAAAATCACACGATCTCAGATTCGTTTCAATACTTTTTGCAATCTTTTCAAGATTGTTTTAATTGAAACAATTATCCTCACAGATCCATGGCTTCTTAATAATATCCGAAACTAGAATAAATTGAGTTTTAACAAGATTGTTAAAATCAGATTATTATTTCGTTCCATTGATCAAACATCAAAAACAAAACAAATATCATTCACAACATAGAACCTACCTGAGACCCATATATGATCTTTATGTCAAAACGGTTTTGTTCTTCATTCGAGGAGGGCTAACATGGTTAGGTTATTGTCACAAACGAAAGTTTGTTTACTGCATATTCGGTTTTGATTCATAAAAGGGAGATGAGAAGCAGTATTGTTTTTTCAGATTCGGATGGAGAGAATGTATGGTAGGCATTTTTTTTAGGAGTGTATTATTGTGTTTTAGGTTTAGGTTAAGTGGTATGGGATAGTTATATAACCGGTTATTAAGTGGATCGGGTTGTTTACTGGATCCGGATTGGGTTATGCATGGGCTGAGATGGACTGAGGCTAGATCCAAAGATTTGTTGATATGGGCTCAATTACAAATCGTAATATGGGCTGAGTTTCTGGATCGTGTTGGACTCATGGGCTGGTGGTAATATTTCGTTGAGTTGATACTTTCAATCGCAAGTATATCTTCAAAACAAATTGTCATCCTAATTTTTTTACAAAAATTGTGGATACACTTTGATATATTGCTTACGAGTGGTATTTTGGTAATGCAAATTTTTCACGGAGGATAAAAAATCACGGCTTGAGCAAAAAGTAGAAAATGACTACGGGGTTTTTGTACGACATTATTGATGCGAAATTGAAGTGACGTTATCTCCCATATGTGGTCATTACTATTAGCCGATGATTCAATGAAGGTTCAATTTCAGCAATTTCCCATGAGATATTCGACGTCACATAATGTCAATGATACTTCACAGTCTAAGCAAAATCTTTTAAGAATCTCCAGCGTCAGTCATGATTTTTTTAAGATGTTTGCTTATGACAAGAACTTCTCGTGCAAATGGTCGTACACGTTATGATGCTTCCGAAAGTTCTCACCCACCAAGAGCTTGTTAGATGTTGGCTCTAGAGGATTTCCATCTTCATTGTATATTCATAACTAGAACCTTGTTGGGTTTATTCCAATACTAGCTCGGTCTCGACCGCACTCTTCCCATTCCTCACTTTTCCCTTTTTCAATATACCTAAGGACTCTACACTATCTAGTGGATTATCCTCGGTAGATCCCTCCGATTCTTCACATGGAGGCAAGAGGACTTTGAAATATTTTCTTTGATCACAATTTTCATACGAAAAAGCCATTTGATTTTCTTGGTAAAATTCTCCCCTCAATATGTGCATAGGATATTTTAAAACATTTTATCACATAGAGGCAAGAGTTCTTTGAAGCACATCCACAATCACAAAATCCATTAAGAAAACCATTTGAAAACACAATCAAGGTACTTTATAATCTCTTTAAAAACTTTTGTACTGATGGTTTTGCTCCTCAATATGTGCTTCGAGATTCAAAGCGTTTAGCACATATGAGAGCGACACAACCCGAATCAAACGATCAACTTTATCAAATTTCATTATTAAATCACAAATTCTCCCCGATCAAAAATATCAAATCCTTTGAGATTTTGGATCCCAAGTGATTTAATTAGGTTTAGAAAACATGGGAGAAAATGTGGCCTTGTTTAAATACTCATCCGGTTTTGGATAAATCCTCCTCCTCAACATGTGCATTGTGTATATTGAAATCGTTTGGCACATGGAGGCGGAGTGCCTTTAAAGGACTAAAACCAATTCCATTTAAAACAGATTGAGATTTAAATCACGATCTCCCGATCGGAAATATCAAACCATTTGAGATTTGTGATCCCAACCATTTAAATCATTTAGAAAAATTTGGGGAAGACGTGGCAAGATTCAATTTTGAAAGATGATGATAAGGACCATTTTAAGACATTAAAGATTGTTAGTGTCGGTATGATAGTTTTTAAGAGATCTTTTAAGTAAAACAAAACAATTTCACAATCAAACAAGAATTGGGGATAAACGTACTTTGATGTGTTACGTCAACTCACCTCCCCTCAATCCATGACAGAAGTCAATAATTGAGTGACTTAGGTTTTGATAACATGAAGTCCGGTGATTTTCAAAATTAGTCCAATATATTTTCAAAACAATATTTTCCATTTTCAAAACAATTTTAATCAAAGTTTTTAGAAAATTGTTTAAAATGGTATCTCGCACAAAGATACGTTAGATGGGGATAAGCGTGTACTTTGATGTGTTACGGTCAACCTAAACGTACGATGTGTTACGTCAACTCCAAACCATCATGGGGATAAACGTACTTTGATGTGTTACGGTCAACCTCCAAAGGCTTCTATGCATAGTGGAAGACTTATCCTTGTTCCTAGTTTCCAAAGATTTAGCAGTTGGTATCCATCTAGGCGAAGTTTTGGTTTGCTTTGCTTCATAACATGTTGAACCTTAGTCACATTAGTAGTCTTAGTGGATTGTACCTTGGCATGTGAATTAGGAAAATGTTTCTTATGTGGAAAAGACTCAAATTTCTAGTTTTGTTTTCTACATGCTTAGCATTCTTATGCACGTAACTACTCTTAGATGTACGCCAACCCTAGTCTTTTGAGTGTTCCTAGGTAGTGGTTTACAACTACTAGCGAGTTCTTTGAAATCTCGTAGAATTCATCACCCTAGGTCTTGCACCTAAACTTCCGTCTTTTGAATGTGTGCCTTTTCCTAGCTTCTTCTAGATAATAGTTCTTCCAAGAGTCATTCATATCATATGAATTCGGGTTTTAATGTGGTATTTTGAATCGCGATTTCAAGTGAAATGCAATAATGCAAATATTTCATCGCTAGCAAGAAAGTTATACCGTGAGCCAAGTCGCTAACTTGAAATACTTCCAAAACACACTTTTCAATCCAAAAACAACCCAACCACGATGAATCAAGCCTTCCAAATCACAACCTAGACACTTATGATGATCCTAAACACAAAAGTACAATCAAAATTCAAACTTTAACACAAGAAATCAACCAAATGATGCAAAAACCACTAAACTTTCTCAAACTCAAAAACCACCTAAAAACCACTAGAAATCCAAGGATGTGCAATATATGATCTAACCATGGCTCTTGATACCAATTGTAAGATATTGGAATGGGAAGTAGTATATACTACTTTACTTAGTATGGTTTGTGAAGTTGTCAACATGTGGGTAAAGAAATGTTGATGGTGGAGAAGAATCGTTGAAGAACCGCTGCATGTTCCCCTAAAACAGATATTCACCAAAACCTAATTTGTCATAACACTTTCAAGCTGACATTGTTTACGGTTTAGTCTTAATTTTGTAAAATCCATCAAAAGAAATTATTTCTCGGTTTAAATCATAGACTTGTAAAATCCCGAAACAATGGAAACATCCTGGTAAAAGTAAAGTGCATTTCCAGATCTATCTCTCGGTTTATTCTTGGTTTTGTAAAATCCGCGAAAGAAACTATTTCTCGGTTTAAACCATAGAATTGTAAAATCCCGTGATGATGGAACCATCCTGGAGAAAGGAAAGTGTATTTCGAGGTCTTATATGATGTTGGTGCTACAGTTTCTGCTTCGAAGAAGGGATAAAAGGGTGTACTTCATGAATTCGATGTGTGTTTGGATATTCGTCATGGCAGTTTGGTTATTACATGGTTTTACGGGGTTATGTGCTTCTAACCATGGTCGGGATGAAACCATTATCATAGTTCACTTAAAACGTAAAAGGAGGCTATATGTGAGCTTTTAACCAGAAGATGTGACAACAGGGTTAATTCACTATTATTTATTTGGGGTTGAAGTGAAATATCACGGGCGAGTGTACTTAGTATCTGAAGGTATCGGGGATGGTTGGATGAATATTCTTCGAGATCCTTGTTCGAGATTTTTCAAAAACGAAGACCTGGAAATCTAGTTATTTTTGGGTGACTTTTCCTTTTCTTTTACCACTTGGGGAAATTGGGCTCTTACCACCACAAAATAACTATCACTTTAAGGAGTTACGTTGTAGTGCTTAGTGTCGCATTTAATTGTGGATTTTCAAGAGGTGATGTACGTCTTATACTTGATGGTTAGTTGGTTGAAGAGTATAGAGTACTTAGAGATTCAAATGGGCCTGAATTCTCGGCACCGCTCTTTGTTACATATGTGCAAGTTTAAGTCACAAGTTCGGGTTAATTCACTTCAGGGTCAAATTCATCATATTGGGTTTTCTCCATAAGCTGTCACGACAAAGAGCCTACTGAATGATAATGGGGTTGATTAAGTTTTGCCAAGAGAGCTGAAAGAGAGAGATTATGACGTTTGAACACAACAGTTCAAGCCTCGTTCTCTAAAGAAAAGAAAAGTGTACGTTTCAGTGCGCTTTATCTTCGGAAGAAGAGAAATCTTCATATTTATGACCATTCTCATCAACATGCTTCCTGCTTTTTCCAAGCGCTTCAGTCATCAAGTGAACCGAACTACTGTTGATTGTCTCCTTATTGCACTTGCTCAATTATAATGAAGATGGCGACATCATGTGCTAATTTTGCGCGGGAGAAGTGTGAATATAATACATTTGGATGATAATCACTTGTTTAATCAAGAATGGCATTTCAGTATGCAATTCTTGAGGGGGAGAAGAAGTGTGAATTTTCTGCATGGTTGATTGATATTTGTGAATAAATGGTCAAATGGCTCCAAACTCATGTAAGAACCGAGCTTCTTCTTATCGAGTCATCTTCACATGGAGTTTTCTTCTAAGAGCCGTTGGTTGACATCTTCTCACGGACTGATGAGTTTAACGACAAAGTGCTTCCATTCTTGGTGATTTCCTTGATGAACATCTTTCTGTTCTTGTTTGATTGGGAGGGATTTGAGTTAAGGGGGTTTGCTATATATAAGTTAACGGGAATGCATTTGGTGAGAAGAAGATGTTAACATTCAATTCCCCAAATGGACAATCTCGAAGAAGGTCGAGTCTACAGTTTGTTCTACATTTTCTGCTGCATGATAGAAGACTAAAGACGAGTTTCATTTGATTATCTAAAGACTTCTTCTTAATCCGGGCATTTATCAAACAGATTGTCGGTTTAGGGGAGAGCACTAATTAGGGGAGAGTGATAAGTCAGATTCAATCCCCATTTAGACTTGCTCACATTCTTCAGCAAATTGATTCTCACAAAGACTTCAAGCGATCTTCTCAACATATTTCTTGTATTTGGGCTTATAGAGTATTGCTGATTTTGAAGTATCAAAACCAGCAAGGGGGAAGGAGACTCGCAACTAAACACGAGTAAACTTGATGAACTTAATACTTCTAAGTGATTGAAGATATCCCGGGAAGACAAATGTCATTACCGTAGAGAAACTCAAGGAATGACTCATGGCGTTTAGTGTTCTTATTCCAACTATGTGGGGGAAGAGATGGAAGAGTTAGTTTAAGTACACAAATGTGTGATGATTTCGATGTTATCGCAATCATCGGGGAGAAAAATTGTGTACTATGGGATGCTCATTTGTTTCACTTGAGTGCTTAATCAGTGATTCTGAGATATAATCACTTATTCCGGAGTTGACATCCGCAGAGATAGTCTTCCGTAGAGATAATCAGTGATTCGGCCTGCTTCTTCAATGTTATCGGTTATTCTCTCTTTGGGCATTCGGGTACTTTGGGTTCGTGAGCTTCATACACTTTCTTCAAGGGAGAGAAAAGTATACATCGGGGTTATTCTTTGGCTATCGGACTTAATCTGCTACTTCGATGGTATAAGTTTCTCTGTCTTCGAGTATATGTGTATTCGGGTTCGTGAGCTCTAGTCTAAGAGACTGACGGCATCAATTCATCTACTTGGGGGAAGTGGTCTCTTGACAACTTTTTAATATGGATCGCTTCAGACTTCAGTAGAAAAGAAATATGAGAAGATGGTTTTATGTGTGGGATGATACGTTGTTGTTCTATTGGATGATATAACCCCGAACGGAGAATTTCGATTATCGTTCTTAAAAGGAGCAACGGGATTTATGATAGTGGTGTGCTTCTCTGTGCACCTGGCTAAGGCAAGCTTGAAATAGAGCTTCGAATCTGCTCATCTAATGGATTTTCGGTTTGGGGGGAAGCTGTCAAAGTCTCTCTTTCTCAAAGGCTCATGTTCTATCTTCTATTCTGGAGCCTCGGAAGCTTTAATGGTGAAAGTTTAAGAGATGACGATTTCTATCTTCTACAACGGGGCTGCTCGATATCCTTATTTCGGTACTCGTATCATCATCCTTCTTAAACTATATCATCTACACTATCGGTATATATTTTTCAAAAAACCAAATACAAAAATATAAAACCAGTAAAAAGAAAATAGAAAAATATAAAATCAACAAAAACCGATAAAATTAGAAAATTTAAAAATACCAAAAATATGTTTTTTTTCAAGACATGTCTTCTGGTATCGATAACATCTGCGGTCTTAGAAATGTCATTCAACATTGGCACGGGACCATAGATGAAGTTCGAGCAGAAGGTGTAAATATTTCCTTTCAAAACATGTCACAAATCAAATGGCTTGCAGTTATTTCAGACTGTAACCCGTTCTTAAAATATGGTTTGCTATTATTTCAGATAGTAACCCGTTTTTCAAAAAAGGAAAGTGCTACGCTTAAACGATTTTCACAAAATTTCGTGCACTTATCCAAAAACCAAATGAGGAAAGTATGTCGAAGGACTGCTGTTCCTACACAAATGTTTTTCCGTCTAAAATTCTTCAGAAAAATATTTGTTGTTTTCTAAAATGGTGGTAAATGTGTTGCTTGAAAATCAATCAGATTCAGTGTTTTCGAAAAAAATTGAAAACTCAATCAATGACTTCAGCGCTTTTAAATTTTTCTGAAAATGAGTCATTCATTGAGGGGGAGAATGTTTTTCAAATTTATATCATCTATCGGACTTATCTAATTATCCTAAATGCTTAACTGAAAAATGATGTTAACCTACGTTGAAGGACTAGGTGCCTAGGATATGATAGTTAGGATTAGATGATTATAGTTTGATGAACATATTATTCCCATGCCTTATATGACTGAGTGATATGTTGGATTGACTTTTATTAGTCGATTGCTGTTTGGGTGTTGTCGACCACCATATATCTGTTTGTGTTGACTAACGTATGCAGATAAGATGGTTATAAGAATGTTCCCGATCCGGATCCCACAATAGAAGATGATTGGATGCCGAAAGGAAAGGGTAACTATTTCTTGGGTCGACAAAAGAAGAAACGGAGCTTAATTGGACCTCTATGGAGAGTTGTCATAACAAATGCAACGTCAGAGGTCTCACTGCATCAGCAGACGGTTTTCTTACAAATGAAGAAACGGAGCTTAATTGGACCTCTATGAAGAAGTTGGCATAACAAATGCAACGTCAGAGGTCTCACTGCATCTGTAGACGGTTTTCTTCCAACCTTCAGCAACAACAACAAAAGCAGCTTAACGACCTAACGTATCTTTGTGCAGGTATAATAGTGATGATACCATTTTTTTAAAACAATTTTTGAATAATATTGTTTTGAAAAATGGAAAAATATTGGTTTTGAAAATAAATTGAACTTTATTTTAAAAATCACCAGACTTCATTTTATCAAAACTTAAGTCACTCAATCATCGACTACGGTCATCGATTGAGGGGGAGAGTGATTTAAATAAAATATTTTCAAACGATATTTCATCTATCAAGTCCGTTTGTACAAAATAAGTGGTGATCTAAAGATTTAATGTTATGTCATAGTATGATTTTCTTTAAAACTCAAAGATCTTTCAAAATGAAATTTTTTCTGTTCTTGTTTGATTGTGAAATTGTTTTATTTTACCTTAAGATCTCTTAAAATAATCATACCTGATACTAACAATCTTTAACGTCTTAAATTGACCCTCTTCAGTCATTTTTTTAATAAAAATCATGCCACCTCTTTCCCCTAAAAATTTTCTAAATAATTTAAATCAATTGGGATTACAAATCTCAAGAGGTTTGAAATTTTTGATCGGGGGAGAGATAGTGATTTAAATCTCGATCTATTTTAGTCCTTTAAAGGCAATCCTGCCTCCATGTGCCAAACGATTTCATATACATGATGCACATGATTAAGGAGGAGCAGTTACCCAAAAACAGGATGAGTATTTAAACCAGGCGCATTTTCTCCCATGTTTTCTAAACCTTATTAAATCACTTGAGATCCAAAATCTCAAAGGGTTTGATATTTTTATCGGGGGAGAATTTGTGATTTAATATGAAATTTGATAAAAGATGATCATTTGATTCAATGTGCAGACTCTCTCTAATATGTGCTAAACTCTTTCATATCTCGAAGCACATATTGAGGGGAAGCATTTCAAAAGAAATAAAACTATCGAGGTACAAATACTTTTATGTTTTAACATAAAGTACCTTGATTGAGTTTTCAAATGGTTTTCTCTAATGGCATGTGTGATCGTGAAAGTACTTAAAAGAACTCTTTCCTCTATGTGATAAAATGTTTTACAATATCCTACGCACATATTGAGGGGGAGAATTTACCAAAGAAATTCAAATGCTTTTCCTAAGGAAATTGTGATCATGAAAAGATTTCAAAGAACTCTTGCCTCCATGTGCTAAAAATTTCCAAATCATATGCACATGTTGAGGGGGAGCATTTCCAAATGATCAAAACAATTAAGGTACAAAATACTTTGATATTATATCACAAGTACCTTGATTGATTTTCCAAATGAATTTTCAATTGGTTTCAAGAAGGAATGAACTATACCACAAGACCGACCTTTTACTTTATGCATTGGAGTTATAAGGATGGTGAGGATAGGTATTAGTTCCTACGATCCAGCCAGAGCCGGAGGGATCTACCCAGGGACAATCCACTAGATAGTGTAGAAGTCCTTAAGTATATTGAAAAAAGGAGAAAAATGAGAATATGGGAAGAGTGCCGACTGAGACAGAGCTAGTACTGGAATAAACCCAACAATGTTCTAGTAATGAAGTCTCGGTAAGCTTGAAGGGTTGAAGAATGAAAAGAATTGGAATGTGAAAAGGGTGAAAAGAAATAGCCGTCCAACAATTCAACCTTAGGCGTAAACCGGGTTTAATACATATGCTACTTGGTTGTTACTTAGGTAACACCGGTATTGAAGACAAGACATCATGGACCCATGAATGCATCGCACTAAACTTCCCAAGCTACTCAAGTTCCTCTTAAAAGGACTTGTTTCATTCTCACGGGGAACCTACATAATCTATCGACTTTCTCTTAGAGATTGTTGATATTGAAGAAGGAGACCCTCTCCCTAGTCTCCGGCATAGGAAACCAAATGTACACTATTGAGTCTAGAGCCAAGAGATCTTCCACAATATGTCATTAGGACACATAATTAATGAAGACTTGCTGTTTCACACAATGTGGAAAGTAAGAATATATTAAGAGTCCTACGCATTATCCTTGTGGTATTGCTAGAACATCCGAGTGATATGTTAAATATTCACGATGAAGATGGAAATCCTTCTAGAGCCAACTTCAAACAAGCTCTTGGTGGGTGACAGGTGAGATCTTGCAAAAGATCAAGCTTGTGACAACTAGATAGAAACGATGGGGCGATTCAATCTTGAATCAACCTTGGTCCAGGAAATGAATTGGCGGATACCTTTGAAAAACCGGTCGTTGTGCTTAAAAGTTCTTTTCTTTAGCACATCGACTGTGTATTAATATTTCATAAATAAAAGGTGTTTATGATTGATAACTGATTTTCCTTAAAACCTTCGTTGTATTGCAAAAACATTTTATTGAGCAGTATACGATTGTTTTTCAAATATCTTTTCATCAATCAGTGAATCTCAAAAGTCGATGGTTCACTCACTCCGTGTTTGAGAACAACTAGAGCAGCTGCGAAACCCTGTCAAGGAGATTCTTCGGAATTCTACCTGATCACAGGCAGTATTTATACTGATCAACGGGGAACCGTGGTTCTTGCAACTATATTCAACGAAAGTAAACAAAGACACTTTCGTGAGTTTTAGTGCTAACTGTTGTTTGCAAGAACATTGGACGGTTGCAGCTGATCGATATTGAGAAGTCAATTCACAGCAGCATGCTCACAGCATATACGCTTAAATGAAGAACATCATGACAAGTGCATATCTACATAACCTGGATCTGATAGGTGCAAATATCATGAACCAGTAAAGCTTCCGCTACTCTGATGAAAAGATGTCATGATCCAGAAAGTGTGAGCATGTCGGTCCAAAAGTCACAACATCACATGAAGGCAACACTATAAAGGGTGATCCAGAGATTTACTATGGCTGATGATCTCAAAGAAAGCTCGAAGATCATCAATGATGTGGATCAGTGAAAGACCTCCACTTAAATTAAAAAACTATGCGGACTTTGATGAATCGCTATTAAAGCACAAAGATTGCGGAACTTGAAGAATTGAAGTCTACGAGCTTAGAACTAAAGACAAAGAAAGAATGCTAGGATGCAAAATGTATTTCATGGGGTGACCTCCCTTAGGGGGAGATTGTTAGGAATTGGAAATTCCATGAGAAAGTGTCGGTCACCCCAATTATGGTCTAGCATATGTTAGCTCGTAGACATATCGTTATTTACTGTTTAGTAAAGTAGATTAGTTTAGCGTAACACCGTGAAGGAAGGACGGGTCTTTACCCACTGCATGCCTGATCCAAAGTCCGACAGGAGGACGTAGTCTTTGTAAGTATAAATACCCCTTCCATCCTTGGAAGGGGTGGTGCTTTTCTCATAATCTAACCTTTCTTTTGTTTATCTCTCTAGAATCACCCTCTCATCTCTTTCTCTTACTAAAACCATGGCTTTCTTGTATCATCACCATCCGAGGCCACCCGAATCATCTATAACACAATATATGTAAGATCCTACATTTATAAGTTTTCTAAGCTTTTCCCGAATTTACACTTTTTACCCTCAAGTTTCAAAATATACGAGTTTCGTCCCTCAACTTTGAGAAATTGACACTTTTTACCCTGAAACTTATTTTATATCAAACTTTTCAGAATTGACAGTTTTAACCCCTTAGCGAAACTGTTTTATGAAACTGCCCCCAAAGTTACACTTTTACACTTTAAACCTTAAAGTTTTCAACTTTACACATTTAGCCCAAAAGTTTTATTCTCATATTTATAACTAGTTTTGCTAAAATACAAAATGCCCTTGTAGTTTTCATGCATTCATGCACACGTACGAAATAGACCTTTAACTTTTGAATAATTACCAAACGCACCCTAGGCTTTTTCCATGCATAAAAATTTACGTATATAACGCCCTTTAACTTTCAGAAAAGTTACATTTTTAACCTGAAAACCATACGCTTTGCAAGTTTAGTCCAAAATATACTTTTTGACCCACTTAGCTTATTTATCTTTTTCAAAAGCTTATTACTAGCTTATTTTAGCTTGTGAGCTTAATTATATACATATTGGGCCGGATAAGATGTTAATGGGCCGAGGTTTGAATGTGTTTGGCCTTAAGGCCCAATGTGAGGCTCGTTTGGTTTAAGGGAAAACGAGGCAAGGGGGTTTAAGGGTTTCCTTGGTCGTTTAATTAGTGTAGAAGTGTTATCAATGTGCCGAGTGAGTTTGCAAACATGACATATGGAAATGGTAACGAGCGAAATAAACAAACTCTAGTTACTTAGTTCAAAACATTTCTTAAACGTGTGATAACCATAACGAACGAATGGAATAAAACAAAATGTGTTTAGATAAGACTTACTACACTCGTTAGAGTGGTGATGAAACGAGATGAGCGAGTATAATGTAAGCCCTTGTTCTCCTTATAACTTGATTCGACTTACCCAAGCTTTCCTAATCTCCTTTCACATGCAACGAATTTTCCTATTGAACCCAAGTCTTTCTCGTTTTCTTTTCTACCCAATGTACCAATGTGTTCGACTTATGTAATGTATGAGAGTGAGAGATATGTTGTGAGAATATGCTTAAGTGTGAGTGAATCTAAGTGTTTGAGGGTAGTCTCTAATAGGAAAGACAAGTTATGGGTTTGTGATTATAATATACATAATCTTCCTAGTTCCAAGTAAATGTGAGATTGTACATGTGTTTGTTTATGGAATCCTCGGTTGGTAGGGAATAAGAGGGGCACAAGTCTTGCCTAGTCGAAATCAAGGGAACATATAATCCAATGGGTATGGAAGTCTTTGCTAGGTCAAAGTATTCTTAGGTTAGTATTATATCACTAGGTATTATTTAAATGAGGATTTAGGGTGGCTTAAGTCCATGCTTGCTTCCTCTTTATCATATACACGCAAACACACATAGGACTAAGAAGGAATTATATTTGGACTAGGTTGTCTTGGTTCGAACGGTTCACAAGGAGGAAAAGAGTGGCACAACAATTATTTCTAAGTCATTATAGTCACTAATGAGCTTGTACATGGGCTTTAAGTTGGACGAGGCCCAAAATGATGAAGGTGTTGGGCTCAACTTGGATTGGATACAAAAGACAAGGCCCAAAATAGATGTGAGAGTTATGGGCTTGGCAAGGCCCGTCAGGATTGGGCTTGGATCATGGGGGTTACGAGGCCTA
Source organism: Chrysanthemum lavandulifolium (assembly GCA_022545495.1). Taxonomy (NCBI): domain Eukaryota; kingdom Viridiplantae; phylum Streptophyta; class Magnoliopsida; order Asterales; family Asteraceae; genus Chrysanthemum; species Chrysanthemum lavandulifolium. The sequence goes on from CM040246.1 coordinate 175,130,235, forward strand.
ATGATGCTCGGGTGTGGGTTGGACTTAGACTCGGCCCAATAGAATTATATAATTTGTTTCTATTTATTTTTATTTATGTGGGAAATTTTGTTCTAATTACAACGGTATATTTTTGAACGCTCAAGCCACGTTGATCATGCATATGCCAAATGATATGCAAATGTGATAAGTAGAAAATTTCATGATGCTCTAAATCGTGCTTTATTTCCAATTAAAGTTTTAAGTACAATGAAATTTTTCGGGAGCTTACAATTTGTGAGTTAGACTTTCTGCTTTTGTGAGTTAGGAATTCTGCATACATTTCCGAGTTAGGAAAGCAGTTTTCCCAAGTTCAAAATTTTCTAAGTCTTAAATAATTTTCTGCTACTTAGAATTTCTTCCTTTGTGAGTTAGAAAAAGTTGCGAGTTAGGATTTCTGCAATTATTTCCGAGTTAGGAAAGCAGAATTCCAAGATCAGAAATTTGCTACTTTGGTTTTCTGAGAGGTAGAGGTTTTGCTACTTTGGTTTTCTGCGAGCTAGAGTTTTGGCTACTTTAGATTTCTGTGAGCTAGAGTTTTGGCTACTTTGGATTTCTGCGAGCTAGAGTTTTTGGCTACTTTGGTTTTCTACGAGCTAGAGATTTTTTTCCTACTTTGGTTTTATGCGAGCAAAAGGTTTTTGCTACTAAGAATTTCTATGAGTTAGGATTTTACTTCTAATCTACCTAAACCTAAACAACACCAACCTTAATTATCCTTACAGATCCACATCATTCATCAAACAACAATTATGTCTCAACCACCATATCCGTATTATCCTCATTACCCCTATTATCTTTATCAACCCCCACAACAAGTTCATCAACAAACGTCAATGGTTCAACAAATCCCTCAACAACAACATTGGTTTTCTCTAATGTGTGAAGCTATTACAAGAGCAATCCATTAATGAAGTTGGTTCGGATACTGGTCCTCCAATGCTTACACCAGGAAATTATGTGCAATGGGCAAGTAGATTTCTAAGGTATATGGACCACCTCATGGTAAGTATCTGAAGAAGGTGATACTAGAAGGACCCTTTCAGATGCCAACTGAAACTGTTCATGGAGATCCCACATCTGTTCCACCAAGACCCGATACTATCTCAATTGTTCCACTAGGCCGTTTAACACCGAACAACTATTTCATCTTGAAGCTGATGATATTGCTATGCAACATATACTTCTTGGAATTTCAAATCTAATTTACAAAAGTATTGATGCACAGACAATTGTTAAAGCCATGTGGGAACATGTACATCTCTTGATGGAAGGCACTGAACTAAACAAGATCGACATGGAATCTAAAATGTATCATAACTTTGATGTGTTTACCATTGAGCCTGGGGATTCACTTGAATCATATTATCATCGTTTCACAAATGTGGTCAACAATTTGCACCGACATAAGATTGATCTTCCAACCATTGCTATTAACACAAAGTTTTTGAACTCCGTAGGACCGGATTGACACAAGTATGTTACTTTTGTTCAACAAGTCAAGGATATTCATGATGTCAAGTATGAGTTGCTGTATGATTATCTGAAACATCATCAATATGAGGTTATCAAAGACAAAGAAGCTCGTGGTATACACGGTTTCCCTCCGCCACCAATTGCTGATCCGATTGCTCTCATGGCACATGGTTATCCGAATCCTTACCCAAAGTCTCTAGGGGAATAGGAATGCTAGAAAGAGATGTATGACGAGAAGGTGAGGTTGAGGGAGATTCTTTTTAGTCTTTTTATGTTTTTTAGAAAGCAAGGTAAATATCTCGGGGTATAGGAGTGGGGGTGGTACTTCTACCAATTTCAACTACCATTAATAACTACTTACTAATTAACTAATTAAGCTATGGATAGATTATTCTAATTGTAGATGTGCTCGTATGATGATTAAAAATGTGTTTACTTAGATTTTCTTACTCCCTAGTTATCTCTTATTGGTCGATTGAATGTCACATCCTCCTCTTAATTGGTGCGTTGTATTCCGTTTGGTCATAGGGGGTGCCTAATTCCCTAGTTCTATAAATTGCAACTCTCCTCTAGACTATCCGGGATAGGCAAGTACAATAGTATCTCCCCCGAATACTCTATTATCCTTAAGCTACAACTCACGCAATAAACACAATGAATGGCCTAGGTGCACTCCTAAGTTTTTTTTGCTATTTAGGACTTTCAAGCTCGTAATAATTAAAGAAGAAGCCAGTTTTCCTTACTCTAGCATCTACCAATTAAGACAAGAGACAACCTAACAATAATCAACAACTAGGTTTCATAGATCTAAGCAAACACAAGGATAATTTAGCTAGTCATGTTAAACAAGCAAGCATACACACATACAATTAAACATGGGGTAGACATAATGATAATATGGATTAACAAACTTATCTTATGATGTAAAATAGGGTATGGAACCCTAGAATACTATCCAAGTCGACTACAACTGAATTAGGGTTTACTCTCCAAAGTTCTACCTACCTTTAAAACAGAAAAATCAAATTCTATATATAGATTTACAAATGCGATGGCGTAACCTTTTGCTAGTGACGTCGTCAGGTCGCCGTCATTAGGGTTTCGTCTGGGCCAAGTCATCGTTGGGACGGCATCAATTGATATGTGTGACTCCGTCAGTCTTCATGAAGGACATCTTCTGAGATTGGTTCTTGGGCGTATGGTGTGGAAAATGAGAGAGATGCCTTCCAGAGTTTAGGCATGACGCCGTCAGGTTGTAGAACCAAAATTTGTTTTGAGCCGTCATGTGTAATTTGATCATATTTCTTGATGAGGGACGACGTCGCCCTTTGGTTGGGACGCCGTCAGGTGCACTGAATGGCCTTTGATCTTGACTTTGCCATTTTCTTCATGTTTTCGCTCCTTTTCGTCCAAATATGCTTCATTCTAGCATTTTGCTTCCAAAAGACCTAAAATATGAAAAGGAACGATTTTAAGTAGTAACGGATATAAAATGTGTCGATTTAGGACTTAAATGACCCCCTAAAAACGTATGTTTTAAATCCTTATCAAGTACCAAGTTTCGTTGACCGTAGTTCTTCATGAAGCTTCATAGCCCGTCCTTTTTGTTGTCGTGAAAGATATCCTTACGGATCTTCCAAACATCCTTCACAAACACATTTTTGTTGAGTATGGTTTGTAATAGTGAAGTAAAGATGGTACCGTAGATCCAGACTTTCACAAGAGAATCCAGATTCTTCCATTTGATCGAGTTTGCACTAGTGCAAACAAGAGTGCCATCGAGAAGACCTTGGACACCAAAACTGTGGCAACGAGACATTAAGATTTCACACCAAGCATAGTAATTTAGTTGATCTAGATGAAGCACAAGCGGGACATAGGATTTGATGTTAGTAACACTTAAGGGTTTCTCAATGTTAACATGTGGTGTGGGTGAGGGATTGTCGTTGATAGCCATGGGGAAAGAAGTGTCAGATTAAGGTTTTGAAAAAAAAATGAACTGAAGATAGGAGCGTGGGAGAGGAGGGAAATCAGGGAGGTAGTTGGTTTAGTATCTCAGAGAAGGATCAGGTACCATGAAAGTATACAATATATCAATTCCCGTTCCAAACGACTTCGTTTGGAAGGTCCAAAAACGACGTCGTTTTAAGGGTTTCTGTCGTTTTATGCTTTGTGTGTGGGCCTAAAATGTCGTTTTGACTTTTAGTTTAGTTTTTCAAGTAGACGACACCGTTTCGTTGTATATCTTCAAAATGTACAAAACTTACCCCAAAAGCTACAAAATTTAACCCCAAAATATGCAACGAGTTACAAAAATTACTTTGTACTTCTTGCTATTTACGACTTTTTATATAAAAACTTTCTTTACCAAATATCTAACCGATATGTAATGACTTCTTTAATAAAAAAAAATATACCGATGCAAAGGGCTCTGGATTACAAACGGAACGAGCCCAATATTGAAATACTTTTGACATACATACGATATTATAAAAAATATTGAAGTTTAAGACATATTTATGGAAGAAAAAAAAACTTTCAAAACACACCCTTAACCTACCTAATAACTTTAAAAACAAATATGGAAAAGCAAAGAAACAACAGTGGCCAAAGACATACAATTCTATGAAAGTTTGAATTATATATAAACAATTGATATTGTGCCGTGGTTACTTTGGTTCGACGGGCAAAAAAAAAAGAGAAGAAAATAAAAGACGTGGGACTATTCGCATACAAAACATAGGAAGTTTCATTCCTATATAAATAAATCATATATGCCCTATTATGGTGGTCGGTTCGGATCATAGAAGAGATGAGAAAAGAATATCAGGGATATTGATGTCATTTATATTATTTAGTTTCGTATCTAAATGAAAAATATTTTTATGCATGCTATCTCTACATATTTGATTTTATATTTTATATGATAAGAGGCAACAAATATTAGACTCATCACACGGGCTCATAGCCCATTATTCAAACATTGACAACAAACTCCCAAGAATAATTCTCACATCTACTGAAACCCAAAAACCCGCCCGCAACACATGACGCAACACATGACAACAAACTCCCAAGAAGCTATGCATAAGCCGTATGAAAATGATCTACAAAAAAGTTATACAATTACTTAAAAAAATAACATACATATACTAATAGACAAAACAAATAAATATATAAAATTTCGTCACACAAAAATCATACAAATCCAAACCAAAAAGCACCGCCACAATGCACGAGTGCTATCCTCCTCATTTTGTCCATCATCTATACTTACTTATAAGCATTTTCTACTTTTTTCAAAATTTTCGTTGATCTGCAAGAAAGCAGTCAAGTCTAAACAGACTTAAAGCGCTCGACACAAATACAATTAAGATCGAGAGAATACGGGATTCCCGGGTCGTTTAGTCCCAAGGAGACTCAATGGTGTGTACAACACATATTCAGACGATAGAATGATCACTAATGATAGCGATCTGAAAAGATTTGGATATGAATATTACACTACTGAAAAAGGTTTATAAATAAAAGCGACTTAAATGCAAATTAAGAAAATTAAAAAGATAAAAGATATTAAATAAACGCTATCACTATTTTTAAAATTGATGAACGTTTAAAACTTAAAACTTAAAACTTACGTTTAAATAAAAATAACGTAAACGTATAAATAAAAACGTGAAACTTATATAATATAAATCCTAAAAATATGAAAAATACATTTTTACAATTCTAATTATATAAGAAAATATTTGGAAAAAGAAAATTATTTTTAACACTATTTATCTAATTATTATTAATTAAAAACTAATTTAAACTATTTATAAATACTCTAAAATAAGAGAAAATACAAAATAAGGCTAGAAAAATAAACTTATGATTCTGAAAAATCTAAAATACTATAAAACTAATTTTAAAACTAAAAATATATTTTTTAGACTTTTTATATATTTATTACTAATTTAAAACTATTTAAAACTAATTAAAATGCTAAAAAATCCTTTTTAAGCTAAGAAAATTATAGAAAAATACTTTTTAAGATATTTATATTTATCTAAACTTAAGAAAAATGAAAAATTATTTTTTAGAACCTTTTCTTAATTAATTGTATTTAAAGCTAATTAAAAGTGCTTAAAAACTAAATTAAATTAAGAAAAATAGCAAATGAACTTGGAAAAATCTGAAAATTTCAGAAATGCTTAAAATAATATAAGGAAGCTAGGAAAAATAGAAAAACAAGGACTTGTGTGGAAGGATTTGAAACTGAAGTGAAAGAGCTTATTGAAATAAGCACTTCCAATAAGCAAATGAGGTCCAAAGGCTACCAAACTGATAATGAAGCTCTAATAAGCTAAATGTACCCTAATGCAACTAAAAACAACAAGTTATAACCACTGGATTACAAGTTGTACTGATTTGGTCAATTAAGCAAATGAGCTAAAAAGCAGTTCTGGGGGTAACTTGTAGGCAGAAAATAAGCAATCAAATAAGCTGGAAACTAGAAACAAATTATGGGGAACTACAATAGACCTAGGTGAGAACATGCAAACTAAAATTCAGATCATGCCAAGCTCCTATGAGCCCTGTGCCACCCCTGCAGTATCTGAGAAAAAAAACTCAGTATCAACTGTTTGGAGCAGGGCACTTAGGACCAGGTTGAGAAGCTTGTTTGAAGCTTTTAAATAAATTGTAAAATTTCACAAAATTGCTAATAAGTAAAAAGACCAGGTGAATTTTATAAAACAACAAATTTCACAGATATAGGCTTAAATTGAATCCAAGAAAATCTTTGCTTTTTGCTCAAAAGATTTTGCATATTTTGACTTTTGAGCAAAAATAGAAAGTTGACTATATTGAGTTTTGATCTTGATTTCAGGACTGAAAATGGACTTAATAGGTGTAATAAGCCTAATGCTAGCTTAATCTATGTATTTGGAACACAAGACAAGAATTGGATGTTGCAAAAACTCCAACAGTGGCTGCTAAGGTGCTAAAAGTGGAATTTTGACTTTTACATGTTACATGTTCAAAAATAAGACAGATATGAACTAGAATAACCTAACCAAGCATGATACAACAAAAATCCATTGCTGCACAAACCTATGGTGCAGATTAAATACCAAATCCAAACACCCTTTTACACTACTGTTATGGGCTCAAACTGATCCAAACTCTTATCCAACTGATATTAATGATCAATCTGAATATAAATTACCTAGTTACAACTTATTTAACATATAAAAACCACTTGTGGCCACAGATTACTCATACAACCATAAAATGCAAATTACACTAAAATTGAAAAGTTGGAAAGTTACTCACAACTGATCCAGCTGGTGTCACAAGCTAAACCAACCCAAATCCTACACTACCTAGTCTAATCCAACCATTTATCATCACTGCAACACCATTTTCTATTTCCAATTCCAATTTCCTCCAACAGTTGACTATTGTTGACCTTGACCAAAAATGCTTAAAACTTTGAATTTGAGCTTATACAAAGCTACCAGTAGCTTATACAAGCTTGTTTATATTGGAAAATGAGCTTTTAATAACTTGGATAATAGAACTAGAAACCGAGTTTTTCAACAGTTGCATAAAACTTGAAGATAACTTAAAACCTTGAATTTATGTTGGAAAGTATATTATATTGATAAGACAACTAGTTTTGAATACATTAAAACAGAAAATTACAACTACAAGCTTAAATTAAAACATCACTACTAAAAACGACATACAAAAAATATTAAGAAAACTAACTAACTCTCCCTTCTCTCCTCAAGCTTCTTTTTATACTTCCAAAAGTCTTGCCACGTGTCTCTGAGTGGATCCCACCTAGTTCCAGAGTCATTGGGTCATTTTTGTGAGATATTGCCACTTTGTCAATTTTGGCGGGAATAAGGGATTTGAGCAGTTGAGGTTGAGTGGAAGGTTAAAGATGCATTTAATGTAGTTTGGAGTTGTGTGGAGGTGGGGGGACAATGAGGAGATAAGGTGATGGAGGGGGGATGGCTTGGAGATGTGTAACAGTGGTGAAGCAGGGAACAAGTGGGGAAGGAGATGAGTTGGCGCCAAAGGTGAGTTTTAACCAGATGGGTTGACCAGATATTAGTTAAAAAGGGGGGTTCAAAATTGATTATGACAGGGGTCCAAGGTTATGAAAGGGGTCCAAAATTAGGTAAAGGGTTTTAAACTTATAGGGGCTTAATGTGTAACTTCTGAAATTGCAAGGACCATTACTGCCAATTCTGCCAAGATGCTCCAGGGACTAAAAGTGATAATCTTCAAAAGTACAGGGACCAAAATTGCCATTTCCCAATTATCCAGGGGCCATTTCTGCCAAATTTGAAACTTGAAGGACCATTTTTGTAATTTTCTCAAACTTTTGAAATTTTTCACCAAAGGACTAAATTTGACAAGTTATGATTTAAAAAGGACCTTTGGTGACTTTTCTTTTGAAATTTTGACTCAGGGACTATTTTTGACAATTTTAGAAACTTGGGGACTAAAGCGCAATTTTGCAAATTTGATACGTTTTCATCCGATTTTGATATTTTTGTATTTAAAACTCATAAAACACCGATTTGTGATATTTTGATCATTTTGATGTGTTTCGAGTGTTTTCAGATGATTTTGCGGTTTATATTGTACAAAATGATGAGTATTTAGAGACTCATCAATCCCCCACATCGAGATATTGCTAGTCCCTAGCAATGATTTGAGAAAACATAATGGATTTTAATCTCTTTACCAAAAGCCATTACTTCGGAGTAGCCAAATGTTTGATTCAAGTAAGAACCATGGTACATCGATAACCATGTGATTTTGAGCAAACCACCGCTTTCAACGGATTTGATTTTGTCTTTACCGAAGCCGTACCCTACGGACTAGCCAACTCTTAGATAAATTATCAATATTATCTTTGGTGAGCTGAATACCAATTATGGATTTTCCATCGCCTTTACCACAAGCCATAACCTTGCGGGCTAGCCAACTCTTCACTTTTTAGGATATGGTGAGTGAATACCATACAATTTTGGGCAAATTGCAAGCCATATAAACGGATTTGATATATCTTTACCAAGAGCCGTTTGCTCTGGATTAGCTAATCCTTTTGTCTTCTGCACAAGGCGGATCGATAACCAAATGAGTAAGTGTAGAACACTTACTCCCAAAAAATTTTGGCCAAAAGCGGGGAATTGAGTAGATAATATATGAAATTCATGAGAATTCCCCACACTTAGAAATGAATATTGCCCTCAATATTCAAAGTACCGCGTTATGCTTGAAACAAAGAACGAAAAGGAAATATTACGGCCATTATTTAGAAGTTTTTTTTTTTTTTTTTTTTTTTTTTTTTAAAGATATGTATATATATAACATGTGGGCATCACCCCACACTTAGGTGGTACACGGGTGAAAACCCATGTTCATTCATTTTTTGATTACCGAGTCGCTAGCTTGACTCGACCCGAATTCATTGGTTCATGGGAAGCAAAGTGGAAGAAACAATCTCCATCGGACTTTCATTCAAGATGTTTGGATAAACATTGAAGCACGTGAAAGTTCCACACCGATGAGATATAGAGAAAAGATGAGACCCGGCTCAAAAATGATAATTGAAAATGCCGGGATCAAAAATAGTATCCTCATTCCCGAAGGAGTGAAGAAGAGAGGAAGACACATCATATGTGAGGAATGGAAGGAAGATGTTTATAACAATTAGGATCCATTCGTCATCCTCAAATGTAGACATGTCGGGAGGAAGGGTGATGGTAGTATCATCAATAAGCAAACTCTTATGATAGAGTACACCTTCCTCCAAGCCAATATCATCCTCAAGATCAAAATAGAAATGATCATATTCGGAGGAGATATGTCATGAGAGAGTTCACCGGAGAACTCTTCATGAAGAGAATCATTGGAAAAACCTCAAGCTCGGGCTTGTCCAATGTAGAGTCACTATCCACAACGGGATAGGAGATGAAGTGACTTAGCACAAAATGATTCGATCTTAGAAACGAGGAGATTTATATTGAACAATTGTTCACGAAGTATCTCGTCCTCAATTTCGGATCATCGAATTTCTCACTTCCTCTAAGCTAACTAGCTCGGAAGGTAGCTCCTCGACATAATCGATGTCTCCATAGGATAAAGAATCGTCAAGCGAAGTACAATCGTTATCGAATCGGAGAACATCTCGACATGATCATATGGAATGTCAAGAGGAGGGTAAGAAATATCATCAGAGGCTTATCACACATATTACGGAGATAACCTCGGACTCACTGGGGTTGGAACAAGGCTCTCAACACTAGATGGTTCCATTTCGGAATAGTGCTAGAAGGCTCGTCCCCCATTATGAGAGAGTCTTTGGAAGCAATAAAAGGTAAGATAGGTGTGATAGCAATAGGCGAGGGAGTTGAGAAATGATGAGTGTCTAAATACTCATCATTTTTGTACCATTTAAACTGCAAAACATCCGAAAACACTCGTAAATGTATCAAAATGATTAAAATATCACAAAAAGTGTTTTATGTGTTTTAAATGCAAAATATCAAAATCGGTGAAAAGCGTATCAAATTTGCATAATTGGCGTTTTAGTCCCCAAGTTTCAAAAGTTGTCAAAAAGCAGTCCTGGTAAATCTAAATAAAGAGAAATGTTATTCAAGGTCCCGAAATATTCTAATTTGTCAAAAATGGTCCTTGAATAAATCTTTTGTAAAATGGCGAAAAAGGTCCTGAACTTTCAAAATTGTCAAGTTTGGTCCTGGAAAGTTTGAAATTGTCAAACCGGTCCTTGTACTATTGAAGTTTGTCGGTTTTAGTCCTTGTATCAAGTTTGGAAAATTACAGAATGGTCCCTCAAGTTTGAAGAATTACAAAAGTGGTCCTTGTATTCTAAGCCTAAACCAAATGGACCCTTTACCTACATTTGACCCCTGCCATACACCCAATTGACCCCCCTGCCCATTTTGGACCCCCTGGTCAACAACCAAGTCAAACAACAGACTTTCCCTCCCTGTTGGGTTTCTCCCCCACCAAGTTGCCTGCTACTCCCCTGCCACATCTCCCATCAACCTCACCTTATCCCTTCCACCTCTCCACACTCATCATCACACTTATCAACCACCCCCCCTAGTTGCAGCCTATAGTCAACAGAGGTCAAATCAAAGTCTTCCCGCCAAAAATCTCAAAATGGCCAAACTGTTTAAAACCCTCTCATTGGCCAGGAAAAGTGGTGGGATTCACTCTAAAGGACACGTGGAAGCTGTTGAAGCTATAAAAGGAAGAAAGAGGGAGAGAGAGGCAGTAGTTTTAGTTTTAAATTCCTTTGTATGTCGTATTTTAATTTTATGTCTTTAAATTAGTTTTAAACTATAATTTTGGTTCCATTGTATTCAATTAAGTTGTTTAAGTGTATTAAAACTATTTTCAAGTGGTGATTCACATTATCTTAGCAGTTCATGTTTCCAAAGTCTCTTGTGGCAAATCTCTTATTCACACTCTTATGTTCAAGTACTAAGCGACTTAATTTTAAGCTAAAATAAGCAATAAAGCTTCTTATAGCTTCCTCAGTAAGCTTACAATGAAATTTCATGCAACTTTGAAAATTGGTCAATGAAGTCAACTTGTAGCACAAATGAGTATGAAATGAGAATGGGTGATGCGATATATATATGGGTTGATAATAAGTGTTTGAATTGGGTTGAAATCAGAGTTAAGTAGTGGTTCTTGTTTTCAGTTTACAAGCCATAGTGGCTGGGTAGTTGTGAGTACTCATTCTCCTTTTAGAATCTGTTATATTTTATTAATCTTGTTAGTTTAGTTTAATTAGCATCATATCCTGTATAATATAGCTTATCCTTAGTTGTTTACTTGCTAATTTCATATATATCATTACTGTCATAATAGTTTGCATCATGTCTATTTTTGCATCAGTAGGATAAGTTCATACTAGTGTTTAACTACTCTCTCATCTACATCATTAAGTGATAATTAGACAATCTGAATTGGAACTAAGGATTGCAGTAGTAATTATTGTTAACTGTGTTGGATAATTTACACACTAGTTGGAATAAGTAGTGTTTGGCATAAGCAATTTCACTGGGTTAGAATGTCAGAAATCTGTTAAGGTCTGTTGCTTGAATCTCACTTAGGTATAATAGAGTTAGTTAAGTCAACAAATTGCACCCTAGAACGACAAAAGTCAAATTCCTAGTTCATCTTTCCATTATGAAAATCATTAAACTTTTGAATAAGCAAAAGCTTTTTGTGTTCAAAATACTTAGCTATAGCTTGTAGCACTTTATTTCATGTATTTACATCAATCTAAGTCCTTTAAAGCGGTTCTAAGTTCATGAAAGTCAACTTTCATGTTTGCTCAAAAAGTCAAATGGCATAATTCTTAGTTTTTGGCCTATCTGCAGAGATTTTTCATGAGCTCAATTCTTAGCCAATTTCAATGAATCTTGTTTTTTTTAAACCTCTCCTGGTCTAGTCTCTCATATCTATTTTAGTTTATTTTTGCAATTTTTTCTATAAGCTCAAAAGAGCTTGTGAATGAGAGCTCAAATGCCCTGTGCAGGGCACTGTTGCCTGCACAGGGCTTGTTCAGATTTTGCAGCCTCTGCACAGATCTCATGTGAGCTCACCTAGGTATGAAACTTGGTTTATAAGCTCTCAGCCAGGTCCTCTTCATGTCCCAATTTTTAGTTTTCCTTATCAGCTTATTTAGAAGCTTATGCATAAGCTCAAAGTAGACTACCTGTTCACTGTTTTTAGCTTATATTTCAAATCATCAAATCATTGCAACTTGATAACCAGAGGTTATTGCTTGTTGAAATCTGTTGTATTTTGGTTCTTTAAGCTTAATAGAGCTTCTGTAAACAGTTTCTAGCTTTTGGATTCCATTTGGCTTATTAAAGAGCTTATTTCAATAAGCACTTGGTCTTCAGTTCCTATATCTTGCAAACAAGCACTTGTTTTTCCAATTTTCCTAGCTTCCTAATAATGTTTTAGACTTTTCCTGAAATTTTCAGATTTTTCTAAGGTGTTTAGCTATTTTTCTTTATTTAAATTAGTTTTTAAGCATTTTTAAATAGCTTTTAATACAAAAAATTAGAAAAAGGTTCTAAAAAATAAGTTTTCATTTTTATTAAGTTAAGATAAATATAAAAAGTGAAAAAAGTAATTTTCCATATTTTTCTTAGTTAAATTTGTATTTTTAAATATTTTAATTAGTTTTTAATAGTTTAAAATTCATAATAAATAGAAAAATAATCAGAAAAATACAAAAATAGTTTTGAAAATTCTAGTTTGTTATTTTAGATTTTTCTAAGTCTTAATTTTATTTTTCTAGCTTTATTTCCTATTTTCTTGTATTTTAGGTAATTATTAAATAGTTAAAAATAGTTTTTAATTAATAATAATTAGATAAATAGTTATAAAAATAATTTTCTTTTTCTATAAATTTTCTTATATCATTAGGTTTGTAAAATGTATTTTTCATATTTTTAGGATTTATATTGTGTAAATTTCACGTTTTATTTGACGTCGCGTAGATTTTAATTTCGGTTTGTAAAATATAAAACAAAAACATCATTTTAAATATAGTGATAGCGTTTATTTAATAGATTTTATCTTTTAACTTTCTTTATTTTGCATTTTAGCCCTGTAGTTTATGGGCTTTTCCTTAGTTATAATAATCTTGAAATCTCTTTTCCGTTCAAATCTCTCGATCACTACACGTTTGACTATTCTCGCATGACACTCGTTGGGACTTAACGACACGGGAAACATTATACTCTCCCGATCTTCATTGAGTTGGTGTGTGAGCTGTTTTAAGTTCCTTACGGTGATCATTCACAAGTGATCACCGTGAGAAAACTTGACGGTTCCGCACCGATCAAATTTTGGCGCCATTGCGGGAGCGATGCTAATAGTCTTCGTTTAGCAGTTAGTTGTTTGAATACTCACTCTTTGTTTATACCATCCATCGTATATGTTTATATTTTCTTATCCAAAATACCAAAATACTCTTCTTTAACCTCAAAACCGTTTAATTCTATTTTTCTAACCCTCTAAATGTTTAATTCTCATGGCGACGATCGATCAATTATCCTCGTTGTTTCCATTGCAAAAGTCGTATGGAAGAGGGTCACCGATTGTCGAATCCGGATTGTTTATGCAAGCGATGTGGAAGGATGGGTGCAAGCAAATATTGTTATTGGTGCGAATTATCGATAACTCTCTCGATGATTCTCCAAGTTTTTCGACCATCCGCCACAACCCGATGAACCCGTTCAAGAACCGGAGACCATAACGGAAGTGGTGGAAATTGCTAGCTCTCGAGCACACCACTTGTCCCACCTCCCGATTTTCACGAATGTTCTTGAGACTTGATAGTCATCCGGATCACCATGTTGGTTTTGTTGATTCTTTGGATAAACCGATTCCTCTTCATAACTCTCAAATGCAATCGTTTATTCCTTGTGTCGGTTGTGGTGAGCCTCTTTATGGTTCACCACATCGTTGGTGTACGTGTGTACAATGTGGTAATGATATTCATAACGGAGTTGTTTGTTTTGTGGTTCGAGAATTCATTTGATTATGATCCTAATCGAACTCATTTAACGACTCCTCAAACTTTTCCAATTACCCACCACGGCCGACTCATCTTCATATAATCAACATGCTTGCTGTGAATTTTGTGGAGGTCCTCACCAAGGATTTGAGTGTCAATCCGGAAACACGTTTGTCTATGAGCAGTTTTCGGTGATGCTCGAACTTTGGTTATAACCAAAATCCATATGATTCACTGTCTGCACTCAACAGCTTTTATTGTTGTGAATTTTAATGGAGGTCCCATTCAGCTCGATTGTCAAAAGGGAACCCAGTTCCTTGTAACAATCATGACTCTTACAGGTTTGAAAATTTCCAACCTCCACAGCACCATACGGTTCAAACTCCACCTGAGCCGTTGTCTCATGAAATCTCCCAGGATCTTGAAACCGCAATGAAATCACTTAATGATATGATGCAAAACTTTAAGAATCAAGTGAGTGGTGAAAAGACCATGGGAGAATTGCTTGCCGAAGAGCGAGAAGAGCGAAAGGCCCGCCAATCTAGGGAAGAATTATTAGTCCTAGAGCATGCAGCTCTAAGGCGTTCCCAATTTCTTAATGCCGCTCTATATGACGATGATGAGGAGAGTTTTTATCCTTTTAGAGATAATATTTCTCAACTCCTCGATCGGTTGATATCCCAAGGTTGAGATTCCATCTCAAACAATGCTATCACACCAAGCTCCCACTCACTCTCGACCATGGGGACGAGCATCTTGACCTTGTTCACGAAAAGGAATCGGACGAATTCATAAAGTCCAGTGTTGAGAACCTTGTCCCAATCCCGAGAGAGTCACGGGAACTTCGATCATGTGTGATTCTATCTCCCTATTGAGTGTTCAAAGATCATTTTGAAACTTTCTCCGATATTAGCGACGATTGTGCTTCCTTTGGAAACATCGAGTGCGTTGAGGCATCACTCCCACGATCGATGCGATCATCATCTTGAGGAGTTCACCGATGAACTCACTCACATCAATCCACTCTTTGATTTGAAGTCAATCGGGAGGCGAAAGTCTCATTGATAATGATCGATCACTCACTTATCCCAACAATCCAAATGAGAATGTTGATCACTTTGTTCCGAAACATTCAAAGCTACTTTCACTAATCCTCTATTTGAATTCGACTCGAATTCACTTTAATTTCGAGAATCCACTCTTTGATACTCAGTTGAGGATAGTGATGAGTCTCTGATGGAACAAGAATCCACGATTTACATCTTGTGATTGATTCTCTTCACGAGGAGTTCGCCGGTGAACTCACTCATATCATATCTCCGCCGAGTATGATAACTCCCAAATTGATCATGACACACGAGATTTGTCTTGATCACTTAAGCTTAAATGATGAGATTCATAATCACGAAATTATGGATCCTCCTATGGATGAAGATGAGTTAGTCATGATGTTTGTCATGATTTTCTTTCTCTTCTTCACCTATCCGTAACTTCTCTGTTCTTCACTCCTTCGGGAATGAAGATATTATCTTTGACCTGCATTTCCATGTACCATTTGTAAGCCGGGTGCATCTATATCTCATCGGTGTGGAACTTTCACGTGCTTCAATGTTTATCCAAACATCTTGAATGAAAGTCCGATGGAGATTGTCTCTTCCACTTACTTCCCATGAACAAATTAATTCGGGTCGAGTCAAGCTAGCGACTCGGTAATAAAAAAGAGCATGCTACATGGGTTTTCACCGTGTGTACCACCCTAGTGTGGGGAGATGCCCCACATGTTGTATATAGATCTAAAAATGAATGAAAATTGTAAATATTAAAAAGAGAATAATTGTTGTGTTTCTACACTTAGCTAGTAATGTTATCTTTTACGTTCTAAGTTTCGACATAACAGTAGGTACTTTGAATATTGAGGACAATATTCATTTCTAAGTGTGGGGAAATTCGGCGAATTTTGATCGTAAATGTACCCTTTAGTCCCTTTTTCCCCAAAATGGCCAAATTTAAAAATTTTTTGGGAAGTACTATGTACTAAACACAACAAATGGTAATCAGTCCACCATGTCTAACCCACATAAGGATTGGCTAATCCAGAGCAAACGGCTCTTGGTAAAGATATATCAAATCCGTTTATATGGCTTACAATTTGCCCAAAATTGTATGGTATTCACTCACCATATCCTTAAAAGTGAAGAGTTGGCTAGCCCGCAAGTTTATGGCTTGTGGTAAAGGCGATGGAAAATCCATAATTGGTAATCACTCACCAAAGATAATATTGATAATTTATCTAAGAGTTGGCTAGTCCGTATGGCACGGCTTCGGTAAAGACAAATCAAATCCGTTGAAAGTCGGTGGTTTGCTCAAAATCACATGGTTATCGGTGTACCAAGGTTCTTACTTGAACTGAAACATTTGGCTACTCCGAAGTAATGGCTTTTGGTAAAGAGATTGAAATCCATTAATTTTTCTCAAAACATTGCTAGGGACTAGCAATATCTTAGTGTGGGGATTGATGAGTGTCTAAATACTCATCATTTTGTACCATTTAAACTGCAAAAACATCCGAAAACACTCGAAATGTATCAAAATGATTAAAATATCACAAAAAGTGTTTTATGTGTTTTAAATGCAAAATATCAAAATCGGTGAAAACGATATCAAATTTGCATAATTGGCGGTTTAGTCCCCAAGTTTCAAAAGTTGTCAAAAGCATCCCTGTAAATCTAAATAAAGAGAAATGTTATTCAAGGTCCCTGAAATATTCTAATTTGTCAAAATGGTCCTTGAATAAATCTTTTGTAAAATGGCGAAAAGGTCCACGAACTTTCAAAATTGTCAAGTTTGGTCCTGAAAGTTTGAAATTGTCAAAACTGGTCCTTGTACTATTGAAGTTTGTCAGTTTTAGTCCTTGTATCAAGTTTGGAAAATTACAGGAATGGTCCCTCAAGTTTGAAGAATTACAAAAGTGGTCCTTGTATTCTAAGCCTAAACCAAATGGACCCTTTACCTACATTTGACCCCTGCCATACACCCAATTGACCCCCCTGCCCATTTTGGACCCCCTGGTCAACAACCAAGTCAAACAACAGACTTTCCCTCCCTGTTGGGTTTCTCCCCCACCAAGTTGCCTGCTACTCCCCTGCCACATCTCCCATCAACCTCACCTTATCCCTTCCACCTCTCCACACTCATCATCACACTTATCAACCACCCCCCCTAGTTGCAGCCTATAGTCAACAGAGGTCAAATCAAAGTCTTCCCGCCAAAAATCTCAAAGTGGCCAAACTGTTTAAAACCCTCTCATTGGCCAGGAAAAGTGGTGGGATTCACTCTAAAGGACACGTGGAAGCTGTTGAAGCTATAAAAAGGAAGAAAGACAGAGGAGAAGACGAGTAGTTTTAGTTTTAAATTCCTTTGTATGTCGTATTTTAATTTTATGTCTTTAAATTAGTTTTAAACTATAATTTTTGGTTCCATTGTATTCAATTAAGTTGTTTAAGTGTATTAAAACTATTTTCAAGTGGTGATTCACATTATCTTAGCAGTTCATGTTTCCAAAGTCTACTGTGGCAAATCTCTTATTCACACTCTTATGTTCAAGTACTAAGCGACAATTTTAAGCTAAAATAAGCTTAATAAAGCTTCTTATAGCTTCACTGTAAGCTTACAATGAAATTTCATGCAACTTTGAAAATTGGTCAATCAAGTCAACTTGTAGCACAAATGAGTATGAAATGAGAATGGGTGATGCGTACATATATATGGGTTGATAATAAGTGTTTGAATTGGGTTGAAATCGAGTTAAGTAGTGGTTCTTGTTTTCGGTTTACAAGCCATAGTGGTCGGGTAGTTGTGAGTACTCATTCTCCTTTTAGAATCATTATATTTTATTAATCTTGTTAGTTTAGTTTAATTAGCATCATATCCTGTATAATATAGCTTATCCTTAGTTGTTTACTTGCTAATTTCATATATATCATTCTTGTCATAATAGTTTGCATCATGTCTATTTTTGCATCGATGGGATAAGTTCATACTAGTGTTTAACTACTCTCTCATCTACATCATTAAGTGATAATTAGACAATCGAATTGGAACTAAGGATTGCGGTAGTAATTATTGTTAGCGTGTTGGATAATTTACACACTAGTTGGAATAAGTAGTGTTTGGCATAAGCAATTTCATTTGGGTTAGAATGTCGAAATCTGTTAAGGTCTGTTGCTTGAATCTCACTTAGGTATAATAGAGTTAGTTAAGTCAACAAATTGCACCCTAGAACGAAGAAAGTCAAATTCCTAGTTCATCTTTCCATTATGAAAATCTGTTAAACTTTTGAATAAGCAAAAGCTTTTTTTGTGTTCAAAATACTTAGCTATAGCTTGTAGCAGCTTTATTTCATGTATTTACATCAATCTAAGTCCTTTAAAGCAGGTTCTAAGTTCATGAAAGTCAACTTTCATGTTTGCTCAAAAAGTCAAATGGCATAATTCTTAGTTTTTGGCCTATCTGCAGAGATTTTTCATGAGCTCAATTCTTAGCCAATTTCAATGAATCTTGTTTTTTTTAAACCTCTCCTGGTCTAGTCTCTCATATCTATTTTAGTTTATTTTTGCAATTTTTTCTATAAGCTCAAAAGAGCTTGTGAATGAGAGCTCAAATGCCTGCAGAGAACCTTGTTGCTGCAGGGCTTGTTCGATTTTGCGCCTCTGCCGGATCTCATGTGAGCTCACCTAGGTATGAAACTTGGTTTATAAGCTCTCAGCCAGGTCCTCTTCATGTCCCAATTTTTAGTTTTCCTTATCGACTTATTTAGAAGCTTATGCATAAGCTCAAGTAGACTACACATTCACTGTTTTTAGCTTATATTTCAAATCATCAAATCATTGCAACTTGATAACCAGAGGTTATTGCTTGTTGAAATCTGTTGTATTTTGGTTCTTTAAGCTTAATAGAGCTTACAGTAAGCAGTTTCTAGCTTTTGGATTCCATTTGGCTTATTAAAGAGCTTATTTCAATAAGCACTTGGTCTTCGATTCCTATATCTTGCAAACAAGCACTTGTTTTCCAATTTTCCTAGCTTCCTAATAATGTTTTAGACTTTTCCTGAAATTTTCAGATTTTTCTAAGGTGTTTAGCTATTTTCTTTATTTAAATTAGTTTTAAGCATTTTTAAATAGCTTTTAATACAAAAATTAGAAAAGGTTCTAAAAATAAGTTTTCATTTTATTAAGTTAAGATAAATATAAAAGTGAAAAAGTAATTTTCCATATTTTTCTTAGTTAAATTTGTATTTTTAAATATTTTAATTAGTTTTAATAGTTTAAAATTCATAATAAATAGAAAATAATCGAAAAAATACAAAATAGTTTTGAAAATTCTAGTTTGTTATTTTAGATTTTTCTAAGTCTTAATTTTATTTTCTAGCTTTATTTCCTATTTTCTTGTATTTTAGGTAATTATTAAATAGTTAAAAATAGTTTTTAATTAATAATAATTAGATAAATAGTTATAAAAATAATTTTCTTTTTCTATAAATTTTCTTATATCATTAGGTTTGTAAAAATGTATTTTTCATATTTTTAGGATTTATATTGTGTAAATTTCACGTTTTTATTTGTACGTCGCGTAGATTTTAATTTCAGTTTTGTAAAAATATAAAAACAAAAACATCATTTTAAATATAGTGATAGCGTTTATTTAATAGATTTTATCTTTTTAACTTTCTTTATTTTGCATTTTAGCCCCTGTAGTTTATGGGCTTTTTCCTTAGTTATAATAATCTTCAAATCTCTTTTCCCGTTCAAATCTCTCGATCACTACACGTTTGACTATTCTCGCACAGCTCGTTGGGACTTAACGACCTGGGGAAACATTATACTCTCCTGATCTTCATTGAGTTGATGTGTGAGCTGTTTTAAGTTCCTTACGGCTGATCATTCACAAGTGATCAGCTCGCGTGAGAAAACTTGACGGTTCTGCACCGATCAAGAAATAAGATCATTCAATTGAGTAACACTCTCCTCGTCGTTCTCATAGTATTCCCTCATTTGAATACTATCCTCATCATCATCGTCATCATACCGGATTCTTATGTTCATCTGCTGAAGCTTACACAACATTCTTTTCGGTTGTAGCTTCTTTCGAATCGTATTTTCTTGAACTTTGCGGAAGATTACACTCCTCGTAATCATTGAGATCTTTGTGAAGGCTCGGAAGTCGATGGTGATGGAATCTTGTGGGGTTGGAAATTGTCAAAACCGGAGAATTGGAATTTTAAAATTTTGATTCATCGGTTGACATTCAAAAGTCTCATGAGGACCCCCATTCTCACAACAGAGATAATTGGGAAAATAACTTTCACCAAAGTTACGATTGTAACACTGTTCCGGCTCATGACAAGCGGGACCCGTGGTGGACAATCAAAACCGTAATGAGAATCATTCCCACAAAACTCGCATGAGTAGGATTCGTATTGGGATTGTGGAGGTAGGTAGGAAAAATCGGGTGTTTCATTTGAAATGGGATCGGGATTACTGACAAACTTGTCTCCGAAACCCACATTGGTACATCGCCGACAATTTCCACCGTTAAATGGACCTCCACACCAGGAACATGTCAAATACCATGACATAGAGAATTAAACGGATAAGAGGGATAAGAGATGAAGAATTAAGCGGTTATAGAGGATAAGGAATGAAGAATTAAATGATTGAGGATAAAGAAATGTAGAATTAAGCAGTTGGAGGATAAAGGATGGATATTTTGGATTTTTGAAAACATGCTATATAAAACAAAGAATGAAAATATTTTTGGCGCTTTTAACACTTTAGGAAAAGTGTTAATGAACTTTGAGATTTTCTCAAAACTTTACAAAAACTTTTTACAAAGATGGAATATGTGCAAGAATGGGTCTCGAAAAGGCTAAACACACGCTAAAGCCTCCTCCAGTGGCGCCTAAAATTTTGATCTGTAAAAATGTCAAGTCTAAACAGACTTAAACCGCTCGAACACAAATACAATTAAGATCGAGAATACTGAGGATTCCGGGTCGTTTAGTCCCAAGGAGACTCAATGGTGTGTACAACACATATTCGAGACGATAGAATGATCACTAATGATAGCGATCGAGAAAAGATTTGGATATGAATATTACACTCTTGAAAAGGTTTATAAATAAAAGCGACTTAAATGCAAATTAAGAAAATTAAAAAGATAAAGATATTAAATAAACGCTATCACTATTTTTAAAATTGATGAGCGTTTAAAACTTAAAACTTAAAACTTACGTTTAAATAAAAATAACGTAAACGTATAAATAAAAACATGAAACTTATATAATATAAATCCTAAAAATATGAAAAATACATTTTTACAATTCTAATTATATAAGAAAATATTTGGAAAAGAAAATTATTTTTAACACTATTTATCTAATTATTATTAATTAAAACTAATTTAAACTATTTATAAATACTCTAAAATAAGAGAAAAGACAAAATAAGGCTAGAAAAATAAACTTATGATTCTGAAAATCTAAAATACTATAAAACTAATTTTAAAACTAAAAATATATTTTTAGACTTTTATATATTTATTACTAATTTAAAACTATTTAAAACTAATTAAAATGCTAAAAATCCTTTTTAAGCTAAGAAAATTATAGAAAAATACTTTTTAAGCTATTTATATTTATCTAAACTTAAGAAAAATGAAAAATTATTTTTTAGAACCTTTTCTTAATTAATTGTATTTAAAGCTAATTAAAAGTGCTTAAAAACTAAATTAAATTAAGAAAAATAGCAAATGAACTTGGAAAAATCTGAAAATTTCAGGAAATGCTTAAAATAATATAAGGAAGCTAGGAAAAATAGAAAAACAAGGACTTGTGTGGAAGGATTTGAAACTGAAGTGAAAGAGCTTATTGAAATAAGCACTTCCAATAAGCAAATGAGGTCCAAAGGCTACCAAACTGATAATGAAGCTCTAATAAGCTAAATGTACCCTAATGCAACTAAAACAACAAGTTATAACCACTGGATTACAAGTTGTCCGATTTGGTCAATTAAGCAAATGAGCTAAAAAGCGATTAAGGGGTAACTTGTGAGCGTAAAATAAGCAATCAAATAAGTGGAAACTAGAAACAAATTATGGGGAACTACAATAGACCTAGGTGAGAACATGCAAACTAAAATTCAGATCATGCCAAGCTCCTATGAGCCTGTACACCCCCGCAGATGTCGAGAAAAAAAACTCGAGATCAACTGTTTGGAGCAGGCACTTAGGACTGTGTTGAGAAGCTTGTTTGAAGCTTTTAAATAAATTGTAAAATTTCACAAAATTGCTAATAAGTAAAAAGACCAGGTGAATTTTATAAAACAACAAATTTCACAGATATAGGCTTAAAATTGAATCCAAGAAAAATCTTTGCTTTTGGCTCAAAAACAGATTTTGCATATTTTGACTTTTGAGCAAAAATAGAAAGTTGACTATATTGAGTTTTGATCTTGATTTCAGGACTGAAAATGGACTTAATAGGTGTAATAAGCCTAATGCTAGCTTAATCTATGTATTTGGAACACAAGACAAGAATTGGATGTTGCAAAAACTCCAACAGTGGCTGCTAAGGTGCTAAAAGTGGAATTTTGACTTTACATGTTACATGTTCAAAAATAAGACGATATGAACTAGAATAACCTAACCAAGCATGATACAACAAAATCCATTCTTGCACAAACCTATGGTGCGATTAAATACCAAATCCAAACACCCTTTACACTTCTCATATGGGCTCAAACCGATCCAAACTCTTATCCAACTGATATTAATGATCAATCAGAATATAAATTACCTAGTTACAACTTATTTAACATATAAAAACCACTTGTGGCCACAGATTACTCATACAACCATAAAATGCAAATTACACTAAAATTGAAAAGTTGGAAAGTTACTACTTGCCGATCCAATGGGTGTCACAAGCTAAACCAACCCAAATCCTACACTACCTAGTCTAATCCAACCATTTATCATCAACGCAACACCATTTTCTATTTCCAATTCCAATTTCCTCCAACAGTTGACTATTGTTGACCTTGACCAAAAATGCTTAAAACTTTGAATTTGAGCTTATACAAAGCTACCAGTAGCTTATACAAGCTTGTTTATATTGGAAAATGAGCTTTTAATAACTTGGATAATAGAACTAGAAACTGAGTTTTTCAACAGTTGCATAAAAACTTGAAGATAACTTAAAACCTTGAATTTATGTTGGAAAGTATATTATATTGATAAGACAACTAGTTTTGAATACATTAAAACAGAAAATTACAACTACAAGCTTAAATTAAAACATCACTACTAAAAACGACATACAAAAAATATTAAGAAAACTAACTAACTCTCCCTTCTCTCCTCAAGCTTCTTTTTATACTTCCAAAAGTCTTGCCACGTGTCTCGAGTGGATCCCACTAGTTCGAGTCATTGGGTCATTTTGTGAGATATTGCCACTTTGTCAATTTTGGCGGGAATAAGGGATTTGAGCGATTGAGGTTGAGTGGAAGGTTAAAGATGCATTTAATGTAGTTTGGAGTTGTGTGGAGGTGGGGGACAATGAGGAGATAAGGTGATGGAGGGGATGGCTTGGAGATGTGTAATGGTGGTGAAGCGAGGAACAAGTGGGGAAGGAGATGAGTTGGCGCCAAGGTGAGTTTGACCAGATGGGTTGACGGATATTAGTTAAAAGGGGTTCAAAATTGATTATGACAGGGGTCCAAGGTTATGAAAGGGTCCAAAATTAGGTAAAGGGTTTTAAACTTATAGGGGCTTAATGTGTAACCACGAAATTGCAAGGACCATTACATGCCATTCGCCAAGATGCTCCAGGGACTAAAGTGATAATCTTCAAAAGTACGAGGACCAAAATTGCCATTTCCAATTATCCAGGGCCATTTCGCCAAATTTGAAACTTGAAGGACCATTTTGTAATTTTCTCAAACTTTTGAAATTTTTCACCAAAGGACTAAATTTGACAAGTTATGATTTAAAAGGACCTTTGGTGACTTTTCTTTTGAAATTTTGACTCGGGGACTATTTTTGACAATTTTAGAAACTTGGGGACTAAAGCGCAATTTTTGCAAATTTGATACGTTTTCATCCGATTTTGATATTTTGTATTTAAAACTCATAAAACACCGATTTGTGATATTTTGATCATTTGATGTGTTTCTGAGTGTTTTCAGATGATTTTGCAGTTTATATTGTACAAAAATGATGAGTATTTAGAGACTCATCATTCGTATATAGAATTTAAGCAAGTACCACTAGCTAAGTATCATGTATAATCATCTAATAGAACTTATAAAACAACACATTCAACCATTAATTGTAATTATTTTTTTTGTCTAAATGTCAAAAAATATATTAAAAAAAAGGGTATATTGTATTGTCCTTTTTGTGCAAGGGTTAGGATTCTCTCAAGTTGTAAACACAACTTTAGTCTAGTTAAGGCATTATGAGCTATTTGATTTGATTCGAGCAGCTTAAATCAAAAGAAAGTACTCAAGGTGTTCAACAATTTCTAATGTCCTAACTTGACTCAAGTAACCTTGAGACATTCCTAACCCTTTGTGCAAAATAATCAAACACAAATGCTTTATACAATTAATATAACATTTATCCCTTGTTTGACATGATACAAACCAACAATATATTTTATAAATTTATAATCACTTATTTTAACCAAATAATAATGACCCTCTAACTAACTTATATTGTATTACGCTATTTAGTTACAAATCTAAGGTTTTTTCTTTTTTTTTCATCGTATATACATCTTTTCTCATCTTCATGTTTTTTTTTCACATCAAACTCTCCTTGTTACATTTGTCATCACAAGAAATATAAATGAGTATCTCTTAACATCATAAATTATCATTATTCGTCACGAAAAACATATATACATAAAACATTGCTCGCCAGAAATTTAAGTAATGGGTCGCCGCCACAACATACAGGTACGCAGCTAGTTAATTTTAATGAATAGTTAAATTCTAATAATCTTTATTGAAAAACCTGCTTTTTATATATTTTTATTAGAGGAGGCAATTTGTACCCAAAATAAAAAAATTGATTAAATAGACAACTTTTTAAAAGATTTGAGCACATTTAACCCCTTTCATTTTTTTGAAATGAGCATATATAACCCATTTAGAGCATCCTCAATGCATGGTTTTTGAAAAACTTTTTACTATTTGTAAAAGCTTTTTAAAGACTTTTTAGCATTGCAATGTAAGACTTTATATAAAAGCTTTTAGTTTGTCAAGTGTTTGAAGCAACGAGTTTTAACTTGCATCCTCATTAATTAAAAGCTTTTTGACTAGTTTTTGCATTGGAGCAAGATTTACAAAATGGATTTTTTTATAACAAAAATTAATTAGAAAGCTTATGCATTCAATGCTTCAAGTCATTAAAGACTTGGAGCATTGTGGATGCTCTTAGAAGTTAAATGGGCATATGTTTTTCTCGAACATTAAATTATTCTAATGAAAAACTTATAGATATAGTATACTAGCCGCAGGCCCGCCCGCTGGGCGGCTAGCTTCAAGAATTATTTAAGATAAAATTAATAATATAGTTTTTAAGATATTGTTAAACTTAATATAATGTTCACAATAAAAATAAGTTTCTGCCAATCATAATCGTAAAAGAAAAAAGATACATATCTATTATAGTAGGGCATAATGAAAATGAAGAAAGATACTCATAATCTGTGAAGAACCTCTTTATACACGATGTTTGTTGTAGCATTTGTGTAGTTATCATCTTTGTCAAACCTTTGCCAACGTTTGACCTCGACTTTTGTTTATTGTCTTGGGAAAAGAAACAAAAATTGGAACCGTTTTCTATTAAGCTGAAAAAGCATTTTCTTATCGAATGGGGTTATTATCATCCAAGGAATAGTGTTAATATCGCCCAATTTATCTTCTGATATAATATTTGCAATCATGTTAACGACAGAAACAAATTGATGTTTTATGTGTTTGTAGGTTTAGAATCACATGTACCAAAATCACCACATAAACAAAATAGAACCTTTTCTCTTAAACACCAAAAGGAGAGAAAAAGAAAGCAATGTCAAAAAGGAAAAATGATGGCTATATACCATCAAATAACCAATGATAACAGATGTTTGGGTAACAATCCCCAACTTCTTATGGGTAATCCACTTCCAAAATACATCTGGACACAGAAGTATAATAAGATCAGATAAACATTAATGACCGTAAACAAAATGAGAAGGTTGTGGCCATAGAAATATAAACTTATAGTTGTTACGTGCTCACGCATCCAATGGGACTTTATTTTGGCTTTAATTTCATCTCAATAATAGATATTTGTAAGTAATTAAAAGCACACCGTGAACGCGAAAAGCGAAATGTATCATTTTTCTCAACAATTTGAAACTATATTTATTTTGGATGTTGCACCTTTCCCTGTGAAGACAGTTTGAGACATGGGCTGTTTGTGATAATGGTTTGGGACATGAGCTGTTTGTGATAATGGTTTGGGACATGCTTCATAACAAACTTCCAGTCACGCCTTACCTAAAGTCTAATTGCTAAGCACCATGTCTCGATGGTTAACTAAATTCATGGCATTATTATATACAGTGACTGACAAATTTCTTATATAACAATTGAATCCTAACCGCTAACCTTACAAACACAAGATGTAATCCACCACATTTTCTGTGCAAAAAACATAAAACACATAAAAGCAATTGCTATAACTCCAATGGCTACCATGGTAGTTGTCAACGCACGAAATAAACAAACAAACTATTGAATGCCAACTTATCTCTACTACTAAATGTTTTTATACCAATCACAAAAACTATATAAATCACAAACAAACAATTAAGGAAATATGAATGATGAGTATACAAATTGATAAAGTTTGAACAACATGTAAGTAATCTAAACCGCCAATACTGAAATAAAGTATTAGAAACGTACTTATCCCAAGCGTGTAACGCCATATCTGAACCTGAAGCTTGCTCCTCACTTTAACGCCAAGATTTCCAACAATGTTTGATATCAGAAGTGCAATTTCACATGTAGGAGGAATTTGGAACTTGATTGTTGCCTAAAATGACATCAAAAAGTAACAAATAAGCACAAAACCTATCGAGTGCTTTGAAAAAGATAAGTAACAACATCAATTAATAATGCTGCAAATGCGCAAAAAAAGAAGGCCATGTGACAAGTCTGTGCAAACCAACGTATTATAATGCAATAGCAATGGTACAAACAACCAAAAAAGAGCGTAATACCAACAGGTGGTTGGGGCTAATGTGAGCATAATACCAAAAGCGTGCTAATCACTATGTTGTGCGGAGTTGACAATAAAAATATAGTGCTAAAAACGCATGAAACAATTGAAAGTTCTAAAAATGGTTCTTACCTCCTGTTGCGAGTCCAATTTTTTTCTTTTGAGTACCTTGATGAAATCTTGAACCTTCCTCTTGAAAATGCAATCTACTATGATCGACAATAAATACTCGAGTTCCTATAGAAAACTTGTTCGGTAACCTGCGAAAGGAACATTAAGAGCCATACAAAGTTAGGCATGGTTAAGACATAAAGTTTTAAAAGAAATCAAACAAATAGTCTAAGGAATTAAATTCCGTTTTCTCCTTATTAGCTTCAATTAAACAGAAGATTGATGATAAGAGAATTGTTCCACTATCGTTGTAAGTTTTCGTTACCTAAGAGACACAAAAAGCACACATTCAAACCATTTTTGAAGTAAATTAACACAATACCTGAGTTGATGTAGCAGTTTAGGAGTTTTGAGAGCAGCTTCTATTACTTGCCTTATATGTAGCATTGATTTTGCATTTCCTATTTTATTCCTGACCGAGCACCACTGACTTGCTTATACATACTTTCTTTTCACACAATTCACATAAATATTAGGCTTGTGATGCTAAAAATGTGTTCTCAAAATGTTGCTATACCCCATAAAATATCTTTTTGTTCAAACAATAAAAAGACTTGTATTTCTACCTTTCACAATTTGCCTCGTTCTTGTCGTAATAAGCAAAAGTTTTCAACTTTAAGTAGCAGTAAATATTAATAAGCTTCAAGTTACCAACTTTTCAGTAGCATAACTTGCCAAGGTTAAAGACACTAACATAGTCATCATCAACTTTAGTAATATTTAGTTGGTCCACCACATTGTTGTTTAATCTCATTCCATATCATCAAATGTAAAGTCTATTGTTTTACGTGACCGACATTATAAATGTTTAATCTCCATTCCATATCATCATATAATATCCTGAAACAAAAAAGAAAAAAAGCGCAAAAATTAGCACCATGTACATCAGATACCATCCATACCATTAATCAAATATCAATCACATTAAAATTCTGGAAAAACACTATAGCAATCATCTTTCTTGGATTATCAGTTTCTACACAATTTTAAGTTAATTTCGATCATTTAAATATTACTACTGGCAACAGAGTTTTTTGATCCACACATCTCATATTTTATCAAGATGTCAGTTTGCCTAAAGTAATTCTAATTTTGCAACTCAACATAATAATCATTGCAATACAGGTAATGGGAAAATGACTGATAAAAAAAAGGTTAAAAATGAAACTCAATATTTCAAGTAGCAAGACCAACCATCTTGCAAATAGGGCACAAATTCTTCTGTGTAAGCCATTGTTTAATGCAACATGTGTGGAAGTCATGGCCACAATCCAAAGTCCCGATATCATCTCCATTTTCATACTCTTCCTGTTAGACAACACATGGTTAGACCATAACCAAAACCATAAAGTTACCAAAATAATGTGAGCACTGATTAATAGATGTCGGTTCTTCCTGTTATATGATATATTTCTTTTGTTATATGCAGGTGAAAGTTTACTATCTTAAACTTAATAGCTGGAGATGAATCTTACCCGACATATGCAGCATGGCTCCAGAATTTGGGTCGATATACCCATGAAAAGCATGTAATTTCTTTGTTTCATTGAATTCAAAAATGACGTCCTCATTTAGCCCAGTTTTGACGTCTCCTATGCGTTCTTCCGGTGCTAACAGTTCCTGATAAGAAGACAGTTTACAAAATATATAAAAAAAAAATAGATAAAACCTCAAAAGAGAAACCAAATGAAAAGTGAGACTTGACATTTACCTCATAAGACATGTTATCAACATCTAACCTCATATCTCGGTGTCGGTCATGCAGGTCAGCAACCTCATTTATAAATGGATCAAATAGCATGTAATCCTAGTATATCACATATCATTATCAGATACAGAAATTTAACTAAACAATATATCAAGATCCTAGATTTCTTGTCGATGGGTTTCTTTATAAAAAATAATTCGTGTCAAGTTCCAGGAACTACGATGACCAACTATTTCATACTAATCTAAGTTCGAAAATAATATGATGATGCAACACAGATGATAATTTAAAACTGAAACAACTAGAGTGGAAAGTGAACCAATTAACAAAATCAGTAGAAAGGTGACAATAATAAAAGATTGTTTTAATGCTGAAGTACACATAAATTAAAAAATGAAACTCAAGATTTCAAGTAGCAAGACCAGCCATCTTGCAAATAGGGCACAAATTCTTCTGGTGTAAGCCACTGTTTAATGCAACATTTGTGGAAGCCATGGAAACAATCCAAAGTCCCGATAAGACCAGTTTACAATTTGGGTTTAAAACTGAATTGACAACGTGTGAAAACAAAAAAAATGAGCAAGCCGGCACAACAAACACCTTTAATACATAAGATTAAATTTTTACCTTGATTTATGCAGAGTCATAATAACATGAGCTCGCTGCTCACTATCCCAAAAAATTGAATAATGTTGACTCTAAACCTTCCTTCCATACAATTTTCTTTTGCTAAATTTGTAACTCCTATCCTACCTTTTTTTCAACTCATTTCCCTTCCTGTAATCAAGGGTCATACATCAATCACGATTGAATATGAACTTCTATTAGTATGAATAACGTATATAATATTAAAAGATTTAAACGAACTTCTATTGGTATGAATAAGAGAAATAATTAGCATTGAAACTTAGATTCTGATATAGCGATATGTTACATATGGAAGGTTTAGAGTGTTACCATTGAGCTGTTGAACCCATTCGACCCCATATTCAGCAATCTCCAAATCCTAAATACTCCTGCATGAGAACCACAAATTAACAGATTATTAAATTGATACTTACGGATTTGCATGTGTCCATGTGGACAACTAATAATGATTTAATCGTCGGATACTTCTTCCATATTGTTACAGCAAATCATGTTTGTACCTTTGTAATGGCTATTAATGCTTTTAACCTGTGAGGATAAGAAAAAGTTACACGTATGCCAAGTTGCTACCAAGAGATATAATGGTTCGAGTAAATGAAAAAGTAAGATATTAGCATACTTCTACAATTCCCTATATTAATTTTCAACTTGACGTATTAGTAAAGTAGGTACTGTTAGCTATAATTATGCTCAATCTATAAAGGTATGGATAAGCACCAATTTATGTTGATTAGCAAGATGTGATTGTAATTAGCTAGAATTAAGGGTAATCTACCCAAAATAGATTAGAAGCAATCACTATATAAACCATGTACATTGTATCATTGAGATCAATCAAATAAAAGAATATACCCTCTATCATGGTATCACGAGTCCATTACCGATCCTAAAACTCTAAACCACAACTCTTCCGCCGCCGCCTCCGGCCGCCGGCTACTCGCCGGAGGTTCGGAGGGCTCCATTAAATAAAATAGTGGATCTTTATGTTTTTCTAGGGAAAAACACGCCCCGTTTGTTCGGAAGGTTCTTTGGGGTTGAAGTTTTAGAACCAACTTTGGTTTTCTCATCTTTCTGTTGTGTAAAAAAAAAAGGTTATATTGTTTGTTTGTTAGTCGACTGTTCGTACGGCTTTGTTACCAGTCGACTGAAGTTGACCGTTGGTAACAGTCCCTAATGTTGACCGTTGGTACAATAAGATTCCAGTCAACTTAGCCGACCGTTGATACCAGTCGACTAAAATCGATCATTGGTACAGTTTTTGTTACGAGTCGACTAAAGTTATGATTTTATTATGTTATGTTTAATAAGGCTTGCATAAAGCTTTGTTCGAGGAATTTCGCTCCAGTTTGAGTGTTTGGCGTCCTCCCGCTCAAACTGCGGGGGAGTGTTAGCTATAATTATGCTCAATCTATAAAGGTGTGGATAAGCACCAATTTATGTTGATTAGCAGGATGTGATTGTAATTAGCTAGAATTAAGGGTAATCTACCCAAAATAGATTAGAGGCAATCACTATATAAACCATGTACATTGTATCATTGAGATCAATCAAATAAAAGAATATACCCTCTATCAGGGACCATGTGATCTTCTTTATTAGTGCTCGGTCCACAACATCTTTAGGGATAAAACAACCATTAGTGCTGACATTTGGTCTCCTAAGAACATGGAGCACATTTAATAAAGTTCTTAATTTTAAAACGCGTTCTCATTTAATGTTGATATGAAACTGATATGAATCTTTTGAACCTATCTTATTAACATACCTCACAACCGTTTGCTCCATTCCCCGTAACAAACCTCAAAACATCATTGCAAGGCCTTTATAAAGTTGAATGTAAGATTGGTCAATTTAAAATACCTAATATCCCTTTATTTTACTTCATATATTCACTTCATATCAGGATATTAAGGGAAATCAACAACCTAAAAGAATAAAAAAAAATGCAATGAATAACGGATTTAGCTATTCACAATTTTATCAAACACATATTGTACAAAAATGCTCCAACACTATTATTTATGTTCATAATATAGAGTATAACATGCCTAATATAGATATGTAGTGAAGGTTAAAATTAGCATATATAGCGGTTTAGAATATTACCTTTCGAATGTGAACTGGTCGCTCACCCATAGTTAATTACCTGATTGCTAACAATTGGGATGTCGTTTACCTAGTTATAATTTGAAACCGCTGGGTATCATAGTTAGTCAAAGCTACCATCTTAATCTTACCTGCAAACCAGAAGGTAAAGTTAATATATATTGTGTATAATGATAAATTAGACTAATTTTGCATTATCTTTCAACTCAGTTACCTTGATTTGCGAATGAAGAAAAATGTAGGATAAAACTAAAATGGTCATGTAAAAACCTACCACCAACATATCTGTTCCAACTTGGAACAGATTCAATTTTACTGAAAATACAATTACTTTGCCTATATTAACTTTTATCAAGACAAATTACAATGACTTATTCCCCTCATAAATTTGTTCACTTAAGAGGTAATAAACCTCAAAGGTATTGTATTATTGTAATTGTAATTGTACATTAGATTGTATATGTATATATACTAATACATAACCTAACGGGTACGGCCCATCTATATCTTGGACCGACCCATCTACTCTAGTTTGGTCTAACACGCCCCCGCAAGCTAAGGACGGGCAACAACCTGCAGCTTGGATCTTAGAAAGAGGAATCGAGGAGTTGGTAATGGCTTTGTAAAGATATCTGCAATTTGATCATGTGTAGATATATGTTGAACTCGAAGATCTCCTTGAGCAACCTTTTCCCAAACAAAGTGATAGTCTATTTCCACGTGCTTTGTACGTGCATGAAAGATAGGGTTAGTGACAAGTATGTTGCACCAAGATTGTTACACCATAGTATAGGAGTTGAAGATGAGCGGATACCAAGCTCATGAAGAAGAGCTTGAAGCCGTATAAGCTCAACAACGATGTCGGCAGAGCTTTGTATTCACACGTAGAGGAACATGAAAGCGTCGTTGTTTACGGCGGTCCAAGATATAAGGTTTGTACCAAGATATATAGCAAATCCCCCCGTGGACCGTCGATCATCTGAATCCCCAGCCCAATCAGCATCGGAGAAAGCTTCAAGAGAAGTATCAGGACTACCTTTCCATAGCACGTCAGTAAAAGCTTGAAGAGTAGAACCAGAAGAACAACGGATGAGCATACCATATTCAACTGTACCATGAAGATAACGTAAAATCCGTTTAACTGCAGACCAGTGATTCTCGGTCGGAGCATGCATATATTGACATACCTTGTTGACTGCAAAAGCTATGTCAGGCCGAGATAAGGTAACATATTGTAAAGCACCCACAACTTGTCGATATTTTACAGGATTAAAGAAAGCGGTACTGTCATCTAAACTTAGTGAGCTCGAAGTAACCATGGGAGAAGACACGGGATTGCAGTTAGAAAGACCAACCTTT
The DNA here is from genome assembly GCA_022545495.1 of Chrysanthemum lavandulifolium. Lineage (NCBI taxonomy): Eukaryota > Viridiplantae > Streptophyta > Magnoliopsida > Asterales > Asteraceae > Chrysanthemum > Chrysanthemum lavandulifolium. Next base: position 175,163,636 of record CM040246.1, read on the forward strand.
TGTAATAGCTCCAAAATATACTTCTTTTGAGACAGGAGAACCCGGACACATGAGGAACAATGTCAATACCAAGAAGTAGTTAAGTGGCCCAAGATCTTTCAATGCAAAAGTCGATCCAAGTTGACAAATTATATTGTCGATAGTGCCCTTGTCATTACATCAGAACAATGATGTCATCCACATATACCGGGATGTACAAAAGCTTGGGTCCACGCGAATAAATAAACAAAGATGGATCCGTTTTGGAGCCTTTGAAACCGAGATCATAGAGGGCATTGGAGAGGCGCTCAAACCAAGCGCGCGGGGCCTGCTTTAATCCATAAAGAGACTTGTGAAGAAAACATACATGATTTGGTCGTTGTGGATCAATGAAGCCCGGAGGTTGTTTCATATAAACCTGCTCTTTAAGATGCCCATGAAGAAATGCATTCTGAACATCTAATTGGCGTAGTGGCCAGTTGTTAGTAACCGCAAGTGATAAAACAACTCGAATAGTTGTCGACTTGACAACCGGGCTAAATGTTTCATGAAAATAAATACCTGGTTGTTGCCGGAAACCTTTGGCAACAAATCTCGCTTTGTAACGAGTGATGGCACCATGCTTGTCCCTTTTTAACCTGTATACCCACTTACCGTCAACAACATTGTTGTTAGAAGCACGAGGTACTAAAGACCACATTCCATTTTTTACTAGAGCATCATACTCTTCTTCCATAGCTTGACGCCACTCTGGAGAGTTGTTGGCAACGGTAAACGAGGTTGGTTCGGTGATAGTAGTGGGGAGGACGGTAGCATGATTTGCGGAAGGGTTGTAAGGAACCCGTGGTTTGGGATTTTGATGAAGATTTACGAGACGTTTCCGAGTAATGGGAGGTGGTGGTGGGGGTGGTGAGGGTGGTGTTTGTATCGATGTAGTCGATACAAGACTCGGGAGAAGTTTGAGAAGTTGGACTCAACTGGGAAACTGATGATGGAGATGAGATCGGTGAGCGCGGTGAAGATGGACTTGGATGGTCAGTAGTATGAAGTACATATGGTGATTCCGAGGAGTAATAGGGAGATGTTGTCGAAGGGGGTGGGGAAGCTGTGTTGTGGATATCAAAGGGGAATTGTGCTTTATTAAAACGAACATGTCGAGCAATATACATACGCTCGGTAGAGATATCAAGACAACGATATCCATGATGGGAGGGGCTGTAGCCAAGAAAGACACATGGAGTGGAACGGAAATCCATTTTGTGACGATTGTATGGACGAAGATGGGGAAAACATAGGCACCCAAAGACACGAAGAAAAGAGTAATCGGAGACCGTTTAAATATATGTTCGAAGGTGACTTGTTTGTCGATGTGCGAGAGGCATCCGATTTATTAGGTAAACGGCAACATCAAAAGCATAATGCCAAAAGCGTTGAGGAACACATGATTGAGCAAGAAGGGTAAGACTGTCTCCACAACGTGGCGATGTCTCACATGAGGACGTGGCGATTGCGACGAGAAAATCAACAAAGCCATTTTGCTCACTTGTATGAGGACACGATCGTGGGTGAATGATGCCTAGCGAAGAGAAAATGAAGCTAAATTGCGAAACTTACCAAGTCCCCGAAACTGTTTTGAACATTCTTTAATTTTGTGGTGAATTGACGCATGGAATCAACCATTTGCACAAATAATTTAAAAGTGGAATACATCATCAGTTGATGTGGTGAGTAAACTTTAGATGAACCAATATGAAGAATAGAAAGACCACGTGACCTTTAGATGAACCAACATGAAGTAGGAAGACGTCGTCACCATAGTATGCCTCGAATTGTCCATCGCTTCCAAATCGTGTGTCACATGACCGTTTGCTTGGTGTCTCGAATGCCAATTTTGAGGCATTAGAGGATCGAGCACGGTATTTGCAAAGTTAGCGGATGGCCGATCGCGAATAGTAGAAGGGTCACGATTAGGGCATTGTGATGGAATGTGACCAATACCACATCTATTGCAAGTGCCATATACTGTGTTCTGGGTGGATGCCCAATCAAATGAACGACCATTACCACGACCTCGGTTGTTGTTACCACGAGAGTTGTTGCGATTGCCACGGTTGTTGGTATTGTTACTCCTGTAGTTGTTTGATTGACGAGCGCCATAAAAAACTTGTGGACCAGATGGTGCAATGGGTGACACTTGGAATCCAAGAGCACTCAATTGAGCGACTAATTACGAAAGTTGAGCTTGACGAGCATCTTTGGTGCTTGGTGTGCCCATTGCGTAGTTTGCGACAAAAGATGAAGTGATAGATGGAGCGGTGCGAGTTTTTCCAAGCATATAATCATGATCACTAAGGAGTGCATGAAGCTCGCTAAATGCGGTTGGACTTTGACGGGCGATGATTGTTGTCTTAAGGCCGTTATATTCTTCACGGAGACACGAGACATCAAGCATAACGAGATCTTTATCTTTACGTGTTCACCGATGGCGGCGTGTGCATCGGCATATTCTTGAGCACGATTTAGATAAGCATCGGGACTTTCATCACCGTGCATCTCTATTCTCGAAGTTGCGTCTTGAGAGTGTACTCCACGGATGTGGAATGAGGTGCATCGCCTTTTCAAGGACAACCAAAGATCTCGAAGTTGCACCTTGAACATGGCGAAAAAAGCTTCGATATTGTAGAGATAATTAGCATACGGACGTGGGCATCGTTGGAGACCCAAATTGGATAATTAGGGTTTTCCTTTGGAACAGTGGTACCTTCAGTAACGAGTAAGGTTTTTGATGGACACGGTATTGAACCATTTACATAACCCATCAAATTGTTTGTGATGAGGAATGGTTCAATCATATTTTTCCAAAGATAACCATAATTGGTTGGTGAAAGGGTAAAAGCGAACTTACGAGAGTTGTGAGCCGTTTTATCGGTGTGGTGAAAGTCAAATCATAACCATATTCCTGTTTTTTGTTTTTTAGGGTTTGACAGTGCGGCGGCGGCGGTGAGGTGATCGGAAAATCAAAATTGATTAGGGGTTTTGTTCGGTTTATATGAGGATCACGGTGGTGTTCTTGGTTTTTCGTGAAATTGATGTGATTTGGCGGAAAAAGCAAAAAGCGTGGCGGATTTTGTAAAATCCGGTGAGCTCTGTGGAGGTTGAAAATCTTGGAATTGTGCCGAAAAAAAGGTTATTTAGTGTTTTGGCTCTAATACCATAATAAACCTCAAAGGTATTGTATTATTGTAATTGTACATTAGATTGTATATGTATATATACTAATACATAACCTAACGGGTACGGCCCATCTATATCTTGGACCGACCCATCTACTCTAGTTTGGTATAACAAGAGGGGCTTCCCCTGCAGTGTGTAGAGTCTGTAATTGAGAAACAGAAATCTAAAGATTGTTACCGTGAGCTAAACATGGTCATGTCGTGGGGCCATCCTTGACATCAATTAAGCAAATAATCAGATAAAAAACCTAGTATCCCCTAAAAGGCGTCATAAAGGATAAATCTGTTGGAAAGAGTAATTGGGTTCTATCTTTTTATCATTTCAAGCAATCCTACAATTCTCTCAAGCAACGGACTAAAAAAAGGGATGTGGCAAACAATAATGCTCATTCTTTGGTACTTGGTCATCCTAATTGTAAGTCTTCGAAACTTTCGGTAAATAACAATAGATGCAACTGCATATGGACATGGATTATTCTAAATTATAAAGGTTGCGTTAGAAGGCCATTTTCCAAACTCCAAAGCGTCTTGAAGATCATTAGGGACTTTCATCAAACACTTGGTACGCAAAAATAAAATCAACTATCATAATCAATAAATGTATACGTAGCTAATCTCTAATCCATCATATATTAAAACTGATGGCTAAACTTTTTTTATTCAATCGAAACAAAAATATATATATATATACAAATTACCTTAGAATCAGCGGATCATCTGCTTAGGTGTTTTTTGGTTTGTGATTCAGAAAGGTGTTCATCCAAAAAATTTTTTATTCGAGATCAGGGATCTAAATTGTATTCATTAATTTTTGTTAGGGTTTGTGAGAAATTGTGTGTTTGTTACGGTGTATCTGCTATTGATCAAGTGTTTTTGATTGATAATAAACATTTAATTGGGCAAGGTAATTGGGTGTAGGGTTTTAATTGAAGATCATAGTTATGCGTTTTGATTTTGAAGAATAATTGTGAAGAGGAATTGGGGTATTAATGTAAAATAGGAAAGGGAATAGATCCGACGGTGGAGGGAGTTTTGGGGAATGAAATGCCATGTGTCATTTTTTTAGGATTTTGAGGGGAGATGAGATTCAAACAAACCCTCCTTTATATAGAGTAGGGATTTAGTTACTCAAATATAAATGATGTGTTACGTTTGAATTTTTTTTTTGTCGTTTTAGGTCTTTTCTAAACCGATTCATATAACATGAGCTCATTTGACCCATGTCCGTTTAAATCCGTGCCTATTGAGCTAGTGCCCCGTTTAACCCGTTGCTTATGCCCGCCCGACCCGCCCGTTTTGCCACCAATAATTTTTATACTTTTATAGGGTCTCACCCCATTTATTCAATTTCCCCTTCAAATACAGTATCAATTTAGCTGGTGTGAAATTTATTACACGAAAAAGGAAAAACAGACATACATTGAACCACTAGTGTTTAATTTCCTCTTCCTCAACCTTTCAATTTCTAGGGTTTGAAAACACTCACATTCATCAAACTTAGCTGTGGAGGATACAATGAGTGGCGGAAGTGAAGTGAAGAACGCTGACGTTACCGTGAATGTAAGGTGTTGTGACGGGAAGCAGTTAGCGGTGCACGTTAGCCTTAGTTGGTCAGTTGAAATGTTAAAGTGTTTGTTAGCAGACAAATGTGAGATTGAGGCTGATCAGCAACGCTTAATTTATAACGGAAGGTTTTTGAAAAATGATCATACTCTTATCACCTACGGTATACTATTAACTTTATACATTACACAAATAGCTTCTATAACCTAATGGACTTAAACCCCTACCAACATAATGTATCATCTTACTCGGATATATATATGCGGCCTATAACCGTTTTCAACCCCTTTTCCAGCTGGCCACCCAAAGATGTTAGTGATGTTTGAATGTGAGACCTCTTTTGGGGATGGATGCCTAACCATTTGGCCACGTTTGCCGTGGTTTGTTTTAAAATATGTTAGCACAATTGTTGTATAAGCAACATAATAATTGAATGCCCCCACATTGAGGAAGTCGTTAGTTTTTTTGACGATAAAGTAAGGCAAATAGGTAATATTAAATTGTAACGTGGAATCAATCAAAATTGTGAATGTTGCAATTAACATGGGGCATTCTAAACAGAAAATTATTATGCGTATGCAGGAGAATAGTTTAGTCTTATTTAGTAACAAGCGTCACTCCTAGCACAACTTGTCAAGTCATTTGACGTAGGTTGGATGGGCATAACGTAGAGAGGGTTATTGTGGCGTGCTTTAATCCTCATATGGTTTACAATCGGCATTAAGTCCCGAGTTCAGAGAAATAGCCTAGTCCAAATGCCATTCAATGTTAATGCGATCCTTATTGATCAAGTATTTACGGTGATACTTGAATATATATACTTAATGAGCTATTTTGGTCCTTTATAATACAATAAAAAATGAACAAAAATATATGTAATATATATGGACAACGAGTACTCCGCATCGGGAAACCTTGTGTGAGGTTGAAAGAAGAAATTTGAATCTTTGATGGACAGGGAAAAGGGAACCTGAATGTAAACAAATCTAGTTGTTTAAAGTATTCATTATTTTGTATCCAGTATTCATGCAAACTTGGATTCCATATATATTCCTTAAAGGTTGCCACTGAAGGCAACTTAACTTCTTTGCAACTAGCCATTGCATCTGTAGGAGATATTTTGGACCTCATTTATGTTTGTGATTTGCAGGTTTGGAGGCAGGGCACACTGTTCACTTGATCCGTGGTTCTGTACCTGCTGCATCTAATGACCCGGAATACAAAACCACTACCAGCTCTCCAACTACTATCCTGCCTGTTGTTTCAACTGAAGAAAGAACAATGAGTGGAGTTGCTAGTTCATTATTTCCTACACTTAATTTGAATGGTTTAGGAGATAATAGTGGGATGCTTCTTGATCGACTTCCAGACTTTGACCAAATACTTCAGCAGTTGACTCTGGACCCTAACATGATGATGACTAATCCTGGTGAAACACTTACTCATTCTCCTGCTCCTAATACCAATCCGCTTCCCAACCTTTCGAATGCTGCTGCTGGTGGTAAGATTATATTAGCTTTAATCATTTTCATCTTTATGGCACTTACCCAGTAGTTACCCTTTTCTGGAGGTGGCAAATTGGGCAGTTCAGGTAACGGGTCAACACAGTGTAGTTTTTTTAATGGATCGGGACAGGTTGAGCCGACTCGCAAACACCTTGAATTTTGTGACAACTCACTTATTGAATAAAGTGAAAAATAAAACTATTATAACACCATGAAAATCTGATCTCTGAAATTAAACACTTTAGGAAATATTAAGCATTTTTGTGCTTATTTTGGGTGACTATTGACTCGTTGGACTCTTTGAAACCCTTTTCTATTTGAGCCAGTTTATTTAAATAATATCCAATTGACCCTTTAGAGATACGTATAGATTAGTCTATTTTGTATCCCTTTGGCCTGTTAACTTTTCTTCTGCTTTCCGAGATAGTGGACTAGACTAAACGATTTTATTTGAACACCTATGTGATTCAATTTAAAAGAAGTTCATATTTGAATTATGAAGTATATGTATATTTTCAGCTGGAGCTAACCGAAGGAATGCTGCTGCAACACATCCTGCTGTTACGGATAGGTCTGCACCACCTGTTGAGTTTGATTTTACCAGTGATCCCAATTCAATGACTCACCTTATGCAAAATCCTGACTTGATAAGTCAAAGGACACTCACACCTGTGACCAGAGAGGTTCGTAAGCTGACAACACCATATATATCTATCTGCATGCGGTACACTAGTTCCACTGAGAAAATACACAAGGCTCGTGATGGGCACCTCATTATGTTTATCTAGGAGCCTTTTGCTGAAAAATGGAATTTCTTGTTGTGCACCCTTGAAAGTTTTTACATGGCATATAAATATGTAATCTAATATGTAAAACATAAATAAAAAGGAAAAATCTATTGTTTGAACTGAAGCGGGATATTTTTAGATTGGCATATTGAATTTAATGCTTAGAAATTTATTACACATGGAAATAGAACCAATGTCACCTGGAATTATATACAGATCTCGTATGCGATTCAAGGATTAAGTTAGACTATTAGAAAGTTAATTGCTGTACATGACGTTTGAACTATGAACTAGTTACAAAGGTTGATATATTAATAAAGTGACACCTGGCCACGTAAGATGGCAGTATGGCACAACAATCTGTTTTGATACTATTGAATTCTAATGCATATGCGTATCTGTATCAAGTTCTGTAAATAACAAGATGTGATGTGCCATATTTTTATTAATCATAATGTCTTTACTTTTAGTCTCTTTCATGTTCTATTATTTGTGTTTTTTCCATGATCCTAGTATATTTGTGCTATTCCAGCAAAGGATGGCACTGCAGCGGTTCCTCTACTCTCGTGTTGGTCGGCTAGAAGGTTCCGGGTAACTATCTTAACACCAATTTAATTACAGAAAGGACGAGTATATTTTATGAAATTCTACAACTTCATGTGTAGGAGATACTGGTTAGGTAGGGCCGTAGGGGATATAGATGATGTTGCTCATATTCACAAACCAGATATATTGAAGTAGTTAATGAGATTTGTGTACGAAAGTAACTTGAAAGTTGACAGTAAGTTATTATACTCTATTTTAGTTTTGGTTGTGAAATTGTTAGTAAGAAAAGAAACTCTAGTTTTAGAGTTAATATAGTTGAAGCAACACTAACGTAAATTAAATCAATGTGTGGACTTGTAAAGCAGTTTCAATATGGTAAATTTAGAAAATTTCTCCGATCCATATGACATTCAGATTTCTGTATGCAGGGATGCAGGGCAAGCTGACAGAGGAACAGGTACTGAATTATCCGATAACTTTGCATGTGTTGCCTCTTTATCTCGTTTGCACTAACTTACCAGTGCTTTCTTTCAGCACCTCCACAAGAACGTTACATAGGCGAACTTACACACCTACAACAGATGGGATTTTTGGATAACCGTGAAAATCTGCAAGCTTTGGAAGCCACAGCAGGTAATGTCAGTGCTGCAGTTGAGCAGCTTCTGGGAAATCCTAACTAATTGTAGATATTAGACATGAACATATATAAATATATCAGTAAATGGTGTGAATTTGGTCTGTAAGGATAGATCATGTTCAATGTGGTGGTATGAATGTTTTTCATGCAATGATTATGGTAAAAACCATCTTGCATGTATTTTCAAAGATGTATAGTGGGTATTATTGCTGTATAGTGGTAGACTGGTAGTACAGCCCTGACCTTATCGATACTGAAACAGAACTGGAAATTTGAGAATATGAGAACGGTTAAGAGAACATGACCATATATAGGTCTGGTTTAGACCGAGTCGTGAAATAGTATTTTGGTTGGTATGGATGCAGTTGATGGCATTCATGAATCAAGACTGCGCTGACATAACAATGGAAGTGTAGTGCAACTCGTCAAAATGATTTCTAGTTATATAACAGTTGATTATTATTCTGGTACTGTGAATGAAAATGTCATTAAATGTGAACCCTTTCTCGACTGGAATTTGATACAACATTTTAAAATTAAAGTGCTTGTAATAACATAAATAAATTATTACTTGTCATATAAGTAACTTCTACATATCAGTTGAAATGTTTTGATATTGTTTGTTTTAATGAAATTTCTACATACATGTTTGGATCAAATTTTGAATGCGTTTAACTTAAGGATCATTTGATAGCAACATGAATCAACTTCCCAAATTTATGTGTACAACTAAACTGATCAAATCATTCAGTAAATTGATGAGTGTTGGCAAGGTCAAGTGCATGCGGCAAGTTAAATAGCTATGATCGTAACAGAAAACATAAAGAGGTTTGAGTCAATAAATATGAAGAATCAGTGGCGGAAACTTAAGGGGTGTCCGTGGTGTTACGGGCTTGATGAGATTTTGCTTTTGTGCTAATTTTGTCAAAAAAGTAACGAGTTTCGTAAGTACACCTGATCGAAAAAGTCTGTTCTGAATGATTGCTTAGTTCATTTTTCTTAAACTTTATTGTTTTAGTTGAAATTACACCTTTTCACTTTTTTTTTTTTTCTGTTGTGAACCTAGTCACTTCTAGTCCAGGTTTCGCTTTCACGAAAAATATTCAATTATCATGTCACTATCTCAGAAAAAAAAAATAGATAAAACTAAAGGAAAAAAGAGAACAAACATAACTACTAAAGTAAATTTAACGAACTTCTAAATCCGTACATAACTACCGAAATGTAAGCACTTTTCCAAATGGGTGGTTTTCCACATTCCTCTTTGTCCAGTTTACCATTCTCAGAATCTTTACCCCAAAATCTCTTTGTAATAAATGAAATTTTGATATAGTTTTATGACATTGGTATATTATTAACCGAAACGAAAACATATTATTTACGATGGAAAAGAAATATCATACTGGGAAATTGTTTAGTCGTATGAGATTGTGGGAATTACCTGATCAATATGTTGCTGAGCCGATTGATGGTTCATCTGGTTCTTGTTTGGCTGTTAATCGAGATGGATCCATGACTCTTGTTGGTTTGTTTTTCCAATTTGGTTATAATAAAATTCAGAATTCATGTTTACATTTTTTAGTTTTTTGGCAGTGTGCTTACTGACGCATTGAGATAATTTATGGTTGTTATTCATGTCCATTGTCCTATATATTGCTTATGATTGGTTTATGATTGTTTCAGTTTTAGGTTGTTACTTATAAAGATTATTAACGTGGGCTATACTTTGCTTATGTTTTTTCCTTAAACTATAAAGAATATACATTGTTATGTGGTGTTTTTAAACATGCAGTGTCTTGAATAGAAGCGAGAAATAAAGTGTAGTGTTATATTAGTGCCTGAAACTTTATAACATGTGGCTGGTGTAGGTAATGTAGTTTCTTATATAAACGGAATTGAAGTATAGTCGCTTATTTGTGGTTTTCGAAAATATGAGATGAGATGGTATAAAAACAAGACACTTTTTATTGCAATTAAACCTTCTGAGATTTAATCATTTGGCTTTGAAGGGTTTGGTTATGTATCAAATCTAAGCAAATAAAAACATATATACAGTAATGTTGTTTGTGCTTAAAAGAGTAAAATGCGCATCTCATTTGTAAGGCTATTATTTGTGCCTAAACGATTATAACCTTATAAGATATATACTCGTAACATAATTTCTTGAAAAGAAGCGAAATGAAAAATAAGTATAGTAGCTTATATGTGGTTTCTGAAAGTACAAAGACAAATGAGGTTGGACTACAATAGTTTTTGCTGCAATTAACACTTCTGAGATTTGATTATTGGGCTTTGGTGGTTTCGATATTAAACCCTACTTTTGTTTATGTAGACGAAGTCCCGCATAGTACCACCGTTCGTGTTCCAAAAATCCAGACAATTTATGGTGTTGTTGGTATATTAAAGCTTTTGGCAGGTGAGATTATGATTATAGTACAAATATTTTGATGCAATCACAGTTTTATGCTTTGTTATTCGCATATCATAAAGAGGTGCTTGAATGTTTATAATGTAATGATTTTTGCTTGAATGATCCACATTTAAAACAATTAGCTACTTCAAGAATTTAAGATGCGCATGTTCTTTCAGCTGTGAAATTTTCATTTACACGACTCTCAAACCGTTCCTATATGCCTTCAGGATCATATTTAGTAGTTATAACGGAACGCAAATGTGTTGGATCATACTTAGGCCATCCCATCTACAAAGTACTGTCACTGAAAGTCTTTTCCTGTGATCGTTCAGCAAAAAACTCGCGTTATGAAAAGGTGATTTTACTATTTCAATTCCTTTTGTTTAATTGGTTATTAGCTTATAAAATAGTGTAAGAGTTACAATTTTGGACAGTTAAAAATGGAGTCAGAGTTTCGTAGCCTGTTAAAAGTTGCTGAAAAGACACCTGGACTTTACTTTTCATATGATGTCAATATAACACTGAGGTATATATCTTCTCCTTATTATGATGTATCGTTGTTTTTTATTGAGCTTGACAAGCGCTTCTTTTTTTCTTTTACGTTTATTGCATCTTGCAGTACCCAACGGCTAAATGGCTTGGGTGAAGAAACAAGTCAGCTTCCTCTCTGGAGGCAGGTAAGTACTTTCACAAATTCAAGGTCTTTGAGGTAAGTACTTTCACAAATTCAAGGTCTTGGTATTCTTAGTATCTATATAATCATTTTTCAGCATATAATCCGCTTTTACCTCTTTTATGTATCTAAAACGTATTCATACCACGGGCTCCTTTTTTTTGGTGTTTCACTGTATGAGAATTTTTTTATTGTAATTTGTCCTTTGTAATACAAGTGCTTATAGTAGTGCATACGAAAAGTTTGTGACTATAAATCTTGTTTTGTTGTCACAGGCAGAGCCTCGGTTCCTATGGAATAATTATCTGTTGGAACTTGTTATAGAGAGCAGGGTTAGTAACTCTTATCTTGTTAAAACTTAATTAGCTCAACTGCTTTATAGATCTTCTGTTACTGATTGGCTCAAAATCTACAGCAGTTGCAGCAAAAGCTCGATCCATACATTCTTCCTATGGTTCAAGGAAGTATCCTTTTTCCTGTCGGTATATATTTTTTTTTATAAGGCTGAGATAATACTAACAACAGCTCCGAGAGGGAGGCTACAAGAAAGAATACATACAATCAAAAGAACAAACAGGAGCAGCAAACCGCAGGCTCCAAACCAAAAACAAAAAACACCCAATCTACATAAAAATATCAAAAGGTTTAGAGATCCAGCAGTATTAATTGCTTTTCAGCTGGTAGATGTATACTTGTTTCTCTCGTTTCCTTAACTTAGTGTAACAGCTTTCCAGAGCTTTCAAGCAGCAATTGGGAAAGATATTATAGACGTTACCTTGATAGCCAGGAGATGTAATAGAAGAAATGGTATGGTTTAGTATTTTAAATAGCTACAATCATGTTCATATATTATTACCGGGCAATGTGCACAATTTAAATTAATGTTCTGGACCCTAAACATGCTAAAGATGTTTACATTTATCAACATGGAAAATATAAAATGTCATGACCAATTTGTGGAGTTCTGCACCTACAGAACAATGTGTTATTTCTAATTTTCTCAAGCTTCCTTTTCCATGAGTAAATTAGGGTAACAAATAATCCAACATTTCAAAATGATTCCATGTTTATAAGTGCTAAACATTCTTCTTCTATACGGGCGGAATTTTTATGACTGCTTGCGTTTCACCAAGCTTAGAGATATAAACATCTTGACAAAAAAATTACACTTTTTATACCTAGTGTAGCCGTGTAGACAAAAGTGTGTGACTGTGTGCTACTCCCTTATTTATAGTAGTGATGTCGTTGTAATATGAGCAGGGACGCGAATGTGGAGAAGAGGGGCTGATGAAGATGGTTATGTAGCAAATTTTGTGGAAAGTGAACAAATTATACAATTAAAAGGGTATACAGCATCATTTGTACAGGTATACTTCAATATAGCTTTGTATTGGCTATCTATAATATAAATTATTTTCTAACGTCACCACGTATGTTCTGTTCTTTATTGAGATAACCATTAATCCTTTATAGATACCAGCTCTAAGATTGTATGTTTGTAGGTCCGAGGGTCGATACCTTTTCTCTGGGATCAGAATGTTGATTTGTCATATAAGCCTAAGTTTGAGATTCTGAAACCTGAGAAAGCAGTAAGTGTACACAATGCTTAACTAGTTGTAATCTGTTATTTCACATGTAAATATCTTGTAATAGCCGATGTTTTCATACAACTATTCCTGCAGCCTCGAATTGCTGAGCGGCATTTTCTGGATTTAAGGAAGAAATATGGAAATGTTTTAGCCATTGATCTTGTCAATACGGTATATTTATAGTTTGATGATTCAGTACTATAGGTGGCAAGTTTGACTCATTTACTTATAAATGGTTTGATTTGGGTTTGTTTTATGTCAAACGGATCAAACCAAAGAAAATAGCTGTAAGGGTGATGGGTCAATATGGGTCAAACAGTTCAAACTTCGAAGTTGCCCGGTGTCTAAATTTCAATATATACAACCTTTCAATGCATCAGATTAGATGATTGAGGTTATGATTTTAATCATAAGTAAACATATTATGCATCTATACATAAAATATTTGTCAAAAAGTGGTTGCAGGTCAACCCGGCCAGTTTAGAGCTACAGACCTGATTTGACCCATTACCCAATCCACCCATCTTGCCACCTCTACTTAGTACATATACAGCTCAAGTTTCTAATAACCACTGACTGAATGCTCTTGTTACTTTAATGTTGCTCGGTTGAACTCATATTTTATAGCGTGGTGACGAAGGACGCTTGACGGAAAGGTTTGCCACTTCAGTGGAGAAAATTCTTAGCGATGATATGAGGTAAAATCTTTAACTTATTCCAATTTATTCATTTGTAATTTAGATGTGCCAACAGACCCTCTAAAGGGGTAAGACAGTTTAGGCCATTTGGTATCAAATTGTTTGTGATAGTGTGCCATTTGTGCAGTGAGATTTGAGTGAAAATAAGTGCTGGAATATGTGCAGTATTGTGTGCAGAGATATGTGCAGAGTAAGATAAAAAGGAGGGAAAAGTTTAACAAGAAAATAAACTGTATTGATATCTAATAACTGTAATTTACAATCCTATTTATAGGTTATGAAGAGGCATGACAGAAAGGATGTGTTGGTTCATTAGAACCAACAGTTATATCCTTTAACAATAAACTGTCATTAACAGTCAAATAACAATAAACTGTCATTAACAGTCAAATAACTGTCATTAACTGCCTTTCTATAACTGTCCAAACGACCAACTATGTGGCCTATCTAAAATCTAAGTGGCTTCTAGCCTTAACTAGAAGTATGTGCAGTCAGTGATCATACATTGGATCATGACTGCATAAGTTTAATAAGTACAATAAACAAATGAAATTGTCTTAATGTGGCATGAACTATAAATCTGCATTTTGATCTTATGAGATATCCAACATTCCTCCCTAAGGTCAAAATTTTGTCTGTTCTTTGTCTTCATTCCCGGTGCATTCAAATGATGATGGTAAAGTCATCATTTGAGAAACTGTCATAGTCCCCTTCAATTCTTGAGCTTCCTGTCCCTTCTTCATCTTGAATATTCATTTTGTTTGATTCATCATTGTTGTTGAGATTCTCTAGCATCACACCAAAGTGCTCAATCCTTTTGCCTTCTTGCTTGCTTATGGGCTCTTTCTTTGGAACCCCTCCATAGCATTTCTCCATGCTTCCTGAAACAAGTCCTTCTGTTTCAGTGTGTGAGGCCCTAGATGTGTTGTAATAACACTTAAAGACATCTAAATAAAGGTTGTAGCATTCTTTTATCTCATGGCCATTTTCTTTTTGTAGACCAAAAATTTCTGCAATGTAATCAAAACCTTGTGTAAAAACCACACTTAGGTATCCCCCTAGTGTGTCAACAAGTTTATAGAGATCCATTAAGTGGATCTCTCTGTTATTAATTTTGGGTGGAATGGGTCCTCATAGGTCCCTATTAAGGTAGACAGTATAGAACTAGATAAAAACTTTATCAAATAATTTTCTAAAACTATCCCATTTTTGACTTATGATTTCATCAATTTGTAACAAGTCAAGAAATGTGACATAGTCTTTAAAGGAAGAAATTTTAGTAGGGTAGTGTACACCTTTTACACAGATGAAGTCATCTTGTTTTGGTATTGTGTCAATCTGATTCCCTTCTTCCTTTTGCAAAGAACTTTCATCAAGGAGTCTATAGAAGTCCTCCATGTATTTGTTCTGCCTTTTCTTCATTTTATCTTGATCAAAAAAGCAATCATATGGGTTCTTGAACATAGGAACAGGCTTGCACCTATTTCCTTTGAAAGTAAGTTCCAAACCATGTGCTTCTAGTTGCTTGGCAGAGAGGATATTGAATGACACATCTGGTGTGTGAAGTGCACACCAGGGGTGATCAGTATGTCTGATCCTATCATAATCTGTACCTCTCCAATCCCATGAACAAACATCAGTTTGTGTTGGTCTTGTATCTTCTCCACAGTGAACTTTTCCCTTAACCTTGCAAATAGATTCAAATTAGAGCAAACATGTCTGTCTATTTGATTGCTAATATACCAAATTTTGTCCCAACCCTCCTCATCTGTCCCTTCCACCATAAAATCTGTGGACAGATGAATGAATTCTGGGTAGGTGATTTGGATCTTTGAAGTTCCTGTGTTCTCCTTTGTTTCTGCAGTCTCATTCTTCTTTCCTTTGCTAGGACAATTGGCAGCAATGTGTCCTCTAACACCACATCCATAGCAGACATATTTTTTATGTTTTTCTATGTTGCTTTGTGGTTTTGGTAGTGACTGGTTGTATGCTTCAATATCTTGTAACTTCTTCTTTAACATGCTTTACAATCTTGTGAAAGTTGCCTCATACATCTCCCAAACTTGGTGTTGCTTTCTCTTTGAATCTGTCTTTGGATAAACTCCCTTTGGAATCTGTTTGGCATGATTCTCCCAGGTTTTGGGCTCTGATGCCACATTTAGATGTGCCAACAGGCCCTCTAAAGGGGTAAGATAGTTTAGGCCATTTGGTATCAGATTGTGTGCAGAGATATGTGCTGAGTAAGATAAAAAGGAGGGAAAAGTTTAACAAGAAAATAAACTGTATTGATATCTAATACCTGTAATTTACAATCCTATTTATAGGTTATGAAGAGGCATGACAGAAAGGATGTGTTGGTTCATTAGAACCAACAGTAATATCCTTTAACAATAAACTGTCATTAACAGTCAAATAACTGTCATTAATCCAAACGACCAACTATGTGGCCTATCTAAAATGTAAGTGGCTTGCAGCCTTAACTAGAAGTATGTGCAGTCAGTGATTATACATTGGATCATGACTGCATAAGTTTAATAAGTACAATAAACAAATGAAATTGTCTTAATGTGGCATGAACTATAAAATATGCATTTTGATCTTATGAGATATCCAACATGTAACATTATACATATTCTCATATATGTTAAGTTTGCTGACTTCTGCAGATACTATCACTTTGACTTCCACAAGATTTGTGGACATGTTCATTTCGAGCGGCTATGTATCCTATATGATCAAATGGAGGATTTTCTCATTAAGAATAGGTAAGAAACTCTTTCTTAAAGAGATAAATATACGTTATGGTTAACACCAAATTTAGATCTTTTAGTTTTAGATTAATTATCAAACTTAAAATGTCAATCTTACTGTTGTTATCAATTGGTAGGTACTATCTAATAAATGATAAGGGTGAAAAGGTCGAAACACAAATTGGAATCGTGCGGAGTAATTGTATAGATTGCTTAGACCGTACAAACGTCACGCAGAGTATGATCGGTAGAAAAATGTTGGAGATCCAACTTCAAAGGCTTGGTCTTTTTGACGCGGATGAAAGCATTAGCACACATTCTAATTTCGATGACTGTTTTAAAATGTGTATGTAATTTATTAAACATTGTTGTTTTTTAGCTTGTGTTTTTATTTTTCATGTCATGTTTATATTATCAAATTTATTACTGTATCTCATATATTTCCAACAGTATGGGCTGATCATGGAGATGATATAAGCATTCAGTATTCTGGCACGCCTGCTCTCAAAGGAGATTTTGTCAGGTACAACTACATGAACTTCCCTCTGGATCTCGTTAGGCCAAATGATATATTATGTAAACAATGAAAATACAAACAGACTCATGTTGGTTTTTTAATCTAGGGTTGGTAAGAGGACTACCAAAGGAATTCTTAAAGACGGTTGGAATGCACTAATGCGCTATTACCTCAATAATTTTGTTGATGGTACAAAACAGGTCAGCATGCTTTCTCTTCACTTTACCTACTGTAGTAACCGAGCTAGAAACGAACATAGATTTTATTTTAAAAAAGGTTACACACAAGCAACAAATTGTGGTTAATTTTTGTGAATATGCCTAGCTCAGCCATTCAGTATTCTATTATGATCTTGAAGAAATAAAATTCAAAAATTGATAGTCTAATATATCTTTGTTTTAATTCCTGTAGGATTCAATTGATTTAGTGCAAGGGAATTACATTGTTTCTCTTTCTAGAGACCTGGCTCCTAATCTGAAGAAAGGAGGGTTAGAAACCATCGCAGTAAGTATAAACCGCTATTTAGTAATATGTTTTAGCATACTTGTAAGTTCAGGACACTGTGTATAAATGCAAGTTAAAATTAAGTTGAATATAACAAAGAAATTATGTCATTGCTCATAGAACAAAATCAAATTAATCTCTTATGTTTAAGTATTTGTGTAAACTATCAATGAAACACATTTGTGGATTGGTTTCCCATCGTTAATAAACAAAAATGGGAAGATTTTCTTTTTTACTTGACGTAATTTGTCATCTATACTTTTTAAAGGCAAAGACTCGCACACATATTACACACATAATACCACACCTATGTCTTAAGCGACACTTGAACCCGCTACCTCTTAGTTTGTCATCTATACTATAAATAAAAGCCATGCATATAAATCACTATTTTCATTTACATCGTTGGTCTTGCTTTGCAGCCATTTCCTGTTGTTTTAGGACTGATCTTGATGGGGATCCTTTTCTCTTTGTTGTCACTTATCCGAGGTGAGTTTGTGTCACCAAGTTTAACGCTATACCGTAATTTTAGCAAATAGAAAATGCATGGTTACTACAGTTTATACCTACCACAATTCATATATCTGGAAAAGCATCTGATATAATACATATTTTATTTTCTCCGTATTAAAAGGAAATGTGGTAAGTTTTATGGTGATATTAGTGGATATTACTGGATGATACACTTTACAACATTGAGCATGTCTCAAAAACAAGTTTTCAAGTAATATTTTTCCTTTACATTTCCGGAATTTATATAACTCGTTCATACTTACAAACTGAGTTATCTCGTTTTTTAATAAAAATACAATCATTTACAGCGAAAAGCTATTTACTCAAGTCTTTATATATACTCATTTGTGTTACATATGCAGTTAGGAATGATTATTGGCAATTTCCACTTTCTATTTTCTGGGCAACATCAAGTATAGCAACAATAAAATACGTGAAAGCCAATAGTCGGGCATTCTGTAATAGACCGCGGCTGCACAAACCTACAAGCTGATTGTTTTCTTTATTATGAGATTTCTAGCTCGTTGTTTTTACTATCAAAGCTAGCTGTTTAATGGTCAAAGCTGTAGTTTATATAGCTCGTTGGTCATTGGTCATTGGTCACATCATATGTCTGTAACTATGTACAGTAGTTTTTTACAGATTTGACAGTGTTAAATTCTTTTGTATTTTAACAGAAAGACTTTTGACTTTTTCAGTACAAATTGAATTTTGATAGTACTTGTTTGACTCAAAAAGTCAAATGGAATAACACCCATCTATCGCAATGCCATATTCGAGGCAATCAGTTCCTTTTGGGGAATTTTAAATTCCCAGATTTAGAGTAATGGTGCTTTAATAAGTTACTAGTTAAATACTCGCGCACAGCGGCGGCGATAAATATAGTTATATAATAAGTATAGTAAAAGAATTGTAACTCAACTCTCCTCGCAATTCCCTACCCGCTTAGTTAATTCATTTCACAACACTCCAAATGTATATGTGTTAGTTGTATGTGTTTGTTTGGGTTTTCCGTATCTTTCCCGTGACATCATTATTCCCGCATATAAAAAAGACCTTCACAATCTCTTTCCCGTCAAACACTTTCCCAAAAGTAAATGATTTTGATAAATAAAGTTTGTACTAATTGAAATAAAGGTTAAAGTTATAAAATTTGAATCAAAATAAAATAAACCTACTAAAAATGTAAAACTAAAACTTATAAAATATATCAAAATGGATGTTGAATTAAAAAGCGATAAAATTTTAAAAATGTGGTAAAATTAGATCATAAAAAATTAAACTAATTAAAAAATATTTAAATTTAAAAATAAAAATGATTAATTAGTTAAGAAATGATACGTACATCCTTTATTATTGTAGCCCTTATTTTAGTTTGTTAGAAATTCATCCATTTTGTTATTTTTAGTTAGAGAGTGACACACGTCACCGAAACGATTAAATTCCTTATATTAATTTTTTGTGAAACGCACAACTTAAATGATTTATATAATAGTATAGATATAGATAAATCATGTAACGAAAGCTTTAATAACTTGTAAATCAAGAGGAGAAGAAATATGTGTAAGCATGATGTTATATGTGAAAGACATTTGTTGTTCGATATTTTGCTCAGTTACTTCATACACAATTTCATTTGGAATAAACATGAAAATTGATAGGCTTTTAATTAAGCAAATATAGAACTGATAACACTGTAAAATTCAACCTCAAACTTGCGACAACTAAAGTCCCAAGTAATTCAAAACCATGAGATACATACAATTAAAATAAATAAATAAATAGCATATAAAAGTTCAAGGTTAACACAACTTATTTAGTTCTAGTTTTAACAGCTTAGCTAGCTTAAGTCAGGTCATATATTAGCACTACTTATGCAAAACATCATAATCAACAATATATTATTCAAACATGCATTAATACTGCTTCCTTTTCTTCTCCGGATGATAGTTATTCCTTTGAAAGTTCAGTAATCCCCCAAACCACCTGTCATAACCCCATCTCCGGCCACAACGCTTTAGGCGAATTCAATACAGATCGAGTTAGTACTTTGCCAAATCATAAAGTTACTTAGCGGTTAGCCTCGTCTCACCCAAATTTCAAGGTCTGGAGCAACTCTTATGTGCATATGCTTCTCCAAACACCTTAATCGCCTCTTCGACCCCATGACTCACGTAGCCATTGCCATTAATGCTTAATTCCTAACCCCATGGCCGGATATTGGAAATTGAAATTTCGACCCTTTCAGTTATTTATGGGTCCATTTGAGTTGTAATTATCTCAAACGTGTTAAATGTGTAAGATAAACAAAAGGGTCAAATGGTCTAACGGGCAAAAGAGATTCAAAGTCGCCCAAAGTCGATACTTAATGCATGCAACCTCCTAAATCAATTTATTTGAGAATTTGTATTATTATTTGTTAATACAAATCCGGGCTCTTCCCACACAAAGGCTAGTTTATACTATTTTTGAGGGAATGGATCTTGAATTAAGTGAGGATATCTTGGCCTGTAGCTGCTAAGAAAACAAAACACCGTTAGCCTTATCGCGGAAGGGACTTCCGCGGTCAACCTCCGGCGTAAGAGTAACTATTGTTTTTAGAGAGATAAAGTCTTCTAGAGAGAGAGTGTGTGTATATGTTATCGTTTGAATGTCGGCGAGGGCCCCTATTTATATGTTGGACCTTCTTGTCGTGTTCTCATGTTCACGGGGTCATGAGAGCGACAGCTTGTGAGTGGGCCCAGGGGGTTGTCTTGTTGTTATGACAGCGATGGTTTTGGGCGGGAACCAACCGCGCCTTCCCTTTTTGGGGACTGTGGGTGACAGTACCTCATTCCCATGTAAGATTCCTTACTCTTTAGTTGGGTCGCTGTTGGAATTTCCCCCGGACGCATCGTTCATCCGCGGTTTGACATCCCCGTATGGGTGATGTGTTAGCAGCGTCCGGATAAGTCTGGACCAATGGGTCGTGTTTCGGGGCTGGGCCTAGTTCTTGTGCGTGTCCGGGGGTATCATACACGATCAAGTCCCCCCAGTCTAGTATGCTTGTTGGCTAGGAACAAGTGTTCTAGACTAAATCATGTTTATCTTCCGCGGCTGCTCTTGCCGCGGGTTATCCTCGCTCGTGCTGACTGTGTATTCCACTACTTAGTGGATAGGCGTTACAGTTGTACCCTTGAGAACCGTGAATCGTTTTTTGATCGCGCATTTTCTGACTGACGTGACGTTTTGGCTGCCCTCATCTTGTTCGTTGATCTATATGATCCTGAGCCGTTGGATACAGATCGGGGACATGGCCTCTTCTTATCCGCCCGATAGGAGGTTACTTTTCTTTATAAATACCCCTCACTTTCTACCTTTTTTACTACTGTTGCTTCTTCATCTTAGAGAGTGTAAAAAAGCTAATATCGTCTTTTCCTGCCCCTCTTTCCTTCAGGTTAGGTTTTCCTCCCCTTCTTTTTTGAAATGGCTAAAAAATTTCTTAGTGATTTCACATGCGAGTTAGACCAACAAGATCTAGATGCCTTTTGTTTAAAGTACCACATCCCCGATAGAGTACATCCCCTTCTTCTAGTAGTACACGTTTTCCTTGTAAGGCTATAAATATAGTCATGTTATCTATGAATGAAATTAACCTTTCACATTTCCTTTATCCTCCTGTATAGTCTCATAACCCGCACCAAGTTACGAGCCTTTAAATCCTACATTTGGTATCAAGAGCTTCGTTCGATAAAGGCGGGTTTGAGTCGACATTCGAAGGGAGGAGCCTTGGTCTTGGTCGCCATCGCAGCAGACGCGGGACGGCAGGGTCGCTTCGAGACCAGACATGCCAGAAGACGGACGTGATAAGGTATTTCGGGACTACGTTGTTGTGGCGGAGACGGGAGTACCGTTCAAGACGACGGGGTGACCGGTGATGAACATAGGCGGTCCGTAGGCGTTAGTCGTGATCAAAAGGTTGTGATGTTATGATCACGGGTTCGTGGAAGGGTGTAAGCTACCTTTGATCAATTGTTCCGTGTTGAAGAGACTAACCGATTGGTGCGTAAAAGCGAACGGAAAGGGTCCGTCAAAGCGGTGGCTTTGGATTTGGTTCGTTTGCGAGTTCAAGAAGGCGGTAAAGCTTGAAGCTTGTTATTCTTGGTCGGTGGAATAGGGCTCTTGGAACGGGTTTGATTGGAAAAGGTTGAAGCTCATCATAAAGCAAAGACATAGAAGGCGGTAGGTTGTAGGTCACGGAAAATGGAGAGATTAACCGATTCATGGGATAAGCGGACGGGAAGAGTCGGGAAAAGCAGGTTGCTTTGATTCAGTTCGTTTGGCGGGTGAAAGAAAACGGTAGAAGCGGGTGGCTTTGTTTTCTTGATTGGTGGAATAATGCTCTCGTGTCACAGAAGTGTTATGAGCAAACGTGTTCTGTGTGGTGACAACAACAGTCGGGTGGTAGAGGACTTTGGACGTGACCAAGGTGGAGGTCGTGAGTCCGGGAAAAGTCGGGAACAATGGAGATTCAACACGGCGTGAACATTATGGCGTTAGAAGTTCAAACCGAGATGACTTTGGGCGTGGCCGGGAAGAGGTCGGGTCCGTGAAGGGTCGAGATGGAAATGAACGTGTCTAACGGGATGCCATGTGACATGATTCATGTGGTGTGAAGAATTAAAAGCGGTTGAGCTAGAAGACTTTGGATGTGACCGGTGAAAGTCGGCTATCCGTGAAAGGTCTTAAACGTTGATGTGAATGAGGAAATAAGCGATTAAGGGGTGAATGTTGGATTAATCGTTTATGTCAAGATTCATGTATGCATGCATGGTTGCACTTGCATGAATACATAATGGTTCATATCTATTATATGTTTTAGTTAGTAAAGGTTGAACCAAGAAAAGGCTTTGACCGAGTTTTGTGTAACTTGCATTTCATGTTAAGTAGAATAGGTTTCATGTTACCTAGTTTTTAGGTAGGACTAGTAGTACACGTTTTCCTTGTAAGGCTATAAATATAGTCATGTTATCTATGAATGAAATTAACCCTTTCACATTTCCTTTATCCTCCTGTATAGTCTCATAACCCAGACCAAGTTCTGAGCCTTTAAATCCTACATTAGGGATGCCCCGCAGGGTAAAATAGGTGTATATACCTGGTTTTTCAAATTTTGAAACTTTAGGATTCCTCTTTCGAAGTTTCTTTGCTTCGTTCTGGAGTACTTTGATATGTGTACAATGCGCGTTCGGGGTCAAAAGAAACTTCCTTTTCTTCGAGCAAGTTTTTCAACCACCTAGGCAGTGAACCTAATCGTTGTAGTGTAGTATTAGGGTAAGCCTCGGGATTGATATCGTTCTCTAGGGGAATAGGAATGCTAGTAGAAGTTACTACGCTAAGGTTGGGGTTGAGGAAGATTATTTTTTATCTTTTTTATATTTTTTAGAAAATGAAAGTACGATCTCATGGTTTGGATTTGGGGGGTGGTACTTCTACCGATTACTCTACTATCTACTTTTATAATTAACTAAACTAAGGGGTAGTCTATGTCTATTGATGTGTGCTCGTATGATGATTAAAAATGTGTCTACCTATATACTATTACTCCCTAGTTATCTTTTATTGATGGTTGAATTGTCAAGTCCTTATTCTTAACGCGTTGTGTCTTCTAAGGTCGTAGGGTATGCTTTTCTCCCTAACTCTTTGAGAATACCTTAAGGTTATTGCTTACAAAATCTCTAAGATTCATAAACTAACTCCAAGGTTATCTTTAGATTTTTAACCTACAATTACTCTAGGCGATTATAAACTAGGGTTCACAAAGATTACTCATTAACCGGTCCTAGTACATAGATTACCATAGGCTTAAAACTAGATCAAACCTCCATCGCTTTGGCGTAAGCACCTAGGAAAAACTATCTAAGAGGTCTTTTAAAGGGTTGGTTGGAGAGGCGATTTGGTGGTGGCAAGTCAAAAATCTTTATGTTACAAGCATGAGAAGAATGTCGTTACTAAGCCAAGACTCGACACTCTAAACTCTAGATAACTTTGAAACAAACAAACATAAATATAAAGATAAATATAGGATGGTAGCCCGTATGTTTTTTTTTTTCGATTTTTTTTTCATACACTTTTACTCTACCATCGTCTACGATAATATCAAAATATAAGGGATTTATAGGCACATCCCCACACTTGAGTTTTTATTATTTCTAACACTAATTTGACCCGAATTGAAAAGATCAAAACACTTGGAGTACATTATTATGCAAATAAAGTGAATTTGAATTTAACGTTCTTTCCTGTCATTCCATAAAAATTAACTTTAACCATGAGTCCCAATCGTCCCAAAACTGTATACAAAGGATATGACTCGACTTAGCAACTTATGCAAGTAACTAGATAATTGAACTAAGGGTTTATCTAACACCCGTCAAAAACAAAGGGCGCCACTCAATTGGCATCATAACACAGGTAATAAAGAACGGATAATAAAACCCGCTTAAGAACTTTTATTAATAAAATAATAAAGTTTACAAAAGTTTAACTGTTGCGGAAATATGGCCCATTAATAAAAATTGGTCCCAAATACATATGTGTAGTCTATGACCATGCCATGCCAAGCCCTGCCTTGATATCGTCACACTTCAAAATCGAATACCTGAGAAAACATGCTAAAAAAAGTCAGCTATAAAGCTGGTGAGTTCATAATTTTATAGCAAAGCATTTAAGTAATCAAGTTTGTTTTATGGACAAAAGTGTGCTCGATACACCGCGTGTAAGGAGTCTTCCAAATAAAAGTGGTTGTGTCTATTACTCAAGCTCTAAGCTCATGATACCAAACTCAACAGCTTCGCATGCATGTAAGTAGCATGTCAATATGGTTTATGGTACCCTTAGCAAGTGTGTGTTTCCGTCAACACTTGTGTTCCGACATGGTATACATCCGGAGACCAGTTGGAGCGACCAACCCGGATGGAGGCGTTACCCTCAATAGATCTATTTATAACACTCGCGCTCCCCGCAGGGATTAATGGTACATGAAAGGCTGGCAAATTGTGGAAACAGTTCTCTTAGGCTATCTCGTAATAGTGGTTTACACAAGAGTTTCAGTTTCAGTACATAAAAGTAGTTGTTGTCCATAGAGTATTTGCGTAAAAGCAATAAATCATCAAGTATTTGCATAACAGCAATAGTTCATAAAGTGGTTTGCACGAAAGCAAAAGTTCATAAGGTGTTTGCATACAAGCAATATTATTCATAAAGAGTTTGCATGTTTCTCACCCCAAAACAGTTATAAAACAGGTAAAGTAGGGGTTATGAACTCACCTTGGTATGTAGAAATGTAAGACATCACAACTAATATCAAGTAATAAATGTGCACGGCTCCGACACGCAACCTAGATAAGTATGGTGTGGTTTTTAGTCTAAGTCTTGAACTCAAATACATGTTGTCAAGTTTAACAACGTTTGTAAGTTTACAAATGTTTGTGTTTTTGAAATGCTTAAAGTTCAAAAACAAATGTTTCTCAAATATTTGAGTTATTGTAGCTTATGTGGATGCTTAACAAGTTAATTAGATCATCGATGTACATAAAAATGTAGTTGTGAAAATATTTGTAAGTGTTGGCTCTTGTAAAAAGTATGAGAATATATACAATATATTCACATAGGAGTTGGCGTTGGCTTGATAATCGTTCAAGTTTTATCGAGGAGCAAATAAATACAAGACGTATTGTATTTATTAAATTCGTTAGGTTTCGAGGTGTGAAAATATATATTTATTGAAGTCGTAAGTAAAAAATATATTTGGACAAATATATTATTTAAAGTTTACGAGGATGTGGTCGTGGAACAAAATATGTATTAACATATTTATTTAACGACAAGTGGTAAATAATATAATTTATCAAATTTTTATAAGTTTTGGATTAAAGGTCAAAGTGTTCAACCTTGAGGGGTTGAAAGTGTAAAGTTTATATTAATTATAAAACTTATAAAAGTTTTAAGAGAAATGTAAATTGTGTTCAAGTTTAGGGACTGAATTCGTCACACTTTATATAAGTCTTATATAAGCTTCAAATTTATAACTTTTAAGAATTTGTGTCAAGTAACCCGAAATCGAGAGATTGGAATGGTAAGATTTTGGAATTAAAAGTTTTACGTCAAAATATACCCTTTGCGAAATTTCTGAAAATGACCAAGTGGCCTAGTAGAGTGAGTCGTAAAACGGTGGTTATTAAGTGTTATCGACCCAGCTTGGCGTATTTAGGGAGTATGTAGCAATGTCTAAAAATTATAAAACTGAAGTTTTTGTTCATTCAAACCCGATCCTACATTTACAAGGCCTTAAAGTTGGGTGGTCAGGCCGTTTTTAGTGTTTTTTGGCCAGTTTTCGGGCAAGTTTACAAGGTCATAAATCATTCTTTATAAATCGATTTGACAAAAGGTTGGACTTTTTGGAAAATAGGCCGCATCTAATTCATTTTTGATACTAATACTACTTCTCCAAAAATGACTCCTATTAGAAAAACGGGCCTCAACATGGTCGCCTGGAAAAACAGTTTCAACACTGGTTTTTATTTTACAAATTCTGGACTGAACTAGATTTTTCTGTATCTTTAGTAGTCGTAACTTCTTCGTTAAGGCTCGGTTTGACCTGAACTAAATTCCTACGTTTAGAGGGCCACGTGAACTACAACTTTACTGGTTTTAGTTTTCAAAAATGCTAGGTCTAAGGTACCTGTTCGAAGGCTCGAACATGGTACCTGCTTGCTGAAAAATCCACATAAAAATACCAGATAAGATTTTATATATTTTCTAGAGCTTCGAGTTCATGACCAAAAGAGCTAGATTTCGGATACGTAATAATTCTAACATTGTTTCAGGATCTAGCGCAAAGAGTTTTAGGAGTCGATGTGGCTTATTAAGTGTCGAGTGCTTATCACCAATAAACACTCTAGTGGGTTTTTAACCATAGGTGGGATGAGCTTTCGAGCCCAGTAGCTGTTTGTTGTCATCAAGAGGATTGAGTATAGGTGGGTTATTAACGAGCTCGATAGACAAAATGAAACCGAAATAAGCCAAAGAAATGAATCGATAACTGAATAAGAAAATATTCCAAGGAGTGAGCCAAGATTTAATGTGTTACATAAAACTATTTCCCCTTTGTGTTTATACGTTCGAAATATATGAAAAAGGTCCAACACTCTCTTAAATTTGAATGAGCACAAAGTGCTTATTATCTTTGTTTTACGTTAAAAAAAACTTCATCTTTTCCGTTCAAACTTTCCACATAAGCATAATAATACAAGATTAAACTTACTAGTTCATAATGGTAGAGTACATGAAAGATAAATAAGAGTGTAAACGAGTATGGAAATGAGTATATGGGCTTACAAAAATTTTGAGTGAGTGTTTGTGACAACTCGCAATTTCAAGTCATTTCTCAAGTTTCACTATTTCATCATTTATCGTAAACTAGGTTTACGTGTTCCAAATTCGCGTAACCTTAATGGTTTAGCGGCGAATTCATGATCATATCATCAAGGACATTTCATATAGACTAGGTTTAGTCTACATTTCATTAACATCATTTCCATCATGTTAGTTCATTCATGAATTTGCATTTCACATTAAACGCGTAAATTTCATATTAAATAAACGTTATCGCGTAAGTTATTATTTGAACGTTTAATCCGATACTTCCAAAAACTATCCCGACATATTTTTATACTTACTTTTAGTTTGTAAAAATAATATTTTGAGTTTACCCAGTGTTTTAAATTTATTTTGTATATAAATTGTTAAATTTATATTATTACGACGGTTTTCTTAAAAACTACACGATAATTATTATATCACTCAAATTTTGCAAGAAATATATTTTTACAATTTTATGATCTCAATATATTTTACTTTGGTCCATTAAAATTTATTTTAGCTAAAACTACTCTAATTTCACAAATGTATACACAAGTTACCATTTATCTCTAATATACTTACATTTTACTTACACCATTTTATACATAATACATAATAAAAAAAAAAAAATATATTTGTTAAACACTCCCCCTAAAATCCGGCCAAGGGGGGTTAGTCAAAGTGGGTGAAGATTTCTTACAAGTCTAGATTTATACTCAAAATTTACTTACACACTCTTTCATTCATCACAATAATTCACACACTCAAGATATTTTTCTCTCCTCTTTCTTTCTCTCTAGAACCGGTCACCACATAGGAGAAGAAGAAAACATCAAAAATTTTCAAGATCAAGTTTTACACAATCTAGTTACACTCTTAGTAAAGGTTTTGAAATAAAAACCTAGGGTGTTTAGGTTAAAACCTTTGTTCTTTGCACCTCATCAAGTAACTAGTAAGCATATCATCTTCATTTTGCATATTTCATTATTATTTCATACTCATCTCATCATTTTTGAGCAAAGCATGCAAGACTTATGGATGTTTATACCACTTTTACATTGTTTTTAGAAGTTATACATATATAAGTCATCCTATAATTAATCCTTGTTATATATCACTCTTGGTGATGTCTAGGAACCCATGACACCCTAAGAAGGTGTATGGTAGGTTTAGAATAGCTTCGGAGTTGTTTTGGATGGATTGGAATAGGTTTGGTACGAGAAAACTCATTTCGACAAGTATATAAAAGGGTCTGATCTTGTTTTTGAAATCTGGAAAATCCGACAGAGAGGTAAATATTTTTGGCCAAGATATTTAGAAAATATACTTTAAAACGAAACCGTGGCCGCTTGAACGGATTAAACGAGCTATAACGAAGAAGATATGAATTTTTCAAGTTTGACGACGAAATATAATTATCTCGAAATTTTCAACTTATTACGTAATGTTTGTACGAGTCAAAATGAGTCTTAAGCTTTATAAATTATTTCGACTTACCAAAATATATTAGTATACTTTGATACGAAGCTAAGGACATAAAATACGTAGAAAACGGATTTGTAGAACTTAAACTATACACGTTTACACAAAAGTGCCGTAACTTTATTATTTAAGAAAAACTATTATATTTCTATTAGACAAGTGTTACGGTAAACAAGTGACCACATTGAAGGTTATTTTTAACGATGATGTAGAACGTTTTATAAAGTGAAGTCTTCTAGTAAAAGTAAGTTCACCAAACATATTTTCCAAAATGTCCGACCGTTTGTTTAGCGGAGTTGTAATGAATTAACTACGGTTGCTTAAACTTTGCCGAAATTCACATTTAAACTATATTTTGGACAAAATCAGCATACTTAACCTATATTTTTCTCTATGAACGAGACCTCTAGGATGAAAACTTAAATACTAAAACTTTGAAATAATGATACAAGCTTCTTAAAACCGTTGAGTTCGTTTCCTAACTCTCGACGTGCACCATTTTACGACTAGCTTTCCGAGGCCATTTTAGTCACTTTCATGAATTTTCCAACGCTATTATTTTACGACGAAAAGTTATAATTTCACAATAAATCAGTAAGAAACTATTGTAAGATGACATTTTGACGTAAATACTTGCAAAGTAATTTAAGAATGGTCAAGACGTCAAAAGAGTATTTTTCAACGAAGAGTATTAGTTTCAAAAATTCACAAGTGGTATAAATAACATACGAATTGCATGCATAACATTACATCATGACTTATTACATATCATATCATTCATAATAGGCCGCCGAGATTCACGCTACATTTCAAGGTATCCACTTTGTCATCATAATCATTGCAATGTGAGTTTTCATAGCCCCGATTTATTCAAGTTTTTACTTTATTTCAAACCTACGGGGAGAATACATTGCACACCATTTTTATTACGCTACCAAGTATGTCAAATTCATTATATTGCTTAAGTTACCACATTGCCGCTAAATGTCCCCATTACATAAACATGAACCATTAATTTCCTAGAAGCGTGGGTGAGTGGATAGATCTATCGAGGGTGACACCTCCATCCGGGTTGGTGGATCCCAACTAGTCATCTGGATGCATTTCATTTCATAAACATTATTTGAGTTGTTTGGCAAGACACTCTGTTGGGCGAACATCGATCGAGCTTCGTGTCATGTGCTTAAGCAATTGTAAAATCATTTTGTGACATCATTGTCATACATAATTTATACTTGTGGTAGTCGTATTAACATTTACATAAACTCTATGAACTCACTTAACCATTGTGTTGACACTTTTAGCAATGTATTTTCGGTATCTAAGGCATTCACTTCATGGCATGCATGTGGACATATCATAGAGTCGCGTGACGAAGCGTCTCACATGGGATTTATACACTTTAAAACATCGCTTGACTTGTACTAAACTTACTTTCCGCACATAGTAACTTTCTTTTGGGACCTATCTTTGTAACTCAATGTTTTATTAAATCAAGCGATGTATTTTTCAAACGACACTTTAGGTCGTTCAATATAACTGTGATTGTGATGCTATGACAGTCAATCCCCAGGAATTCCATTCCGCTGCAAAACAAGTAATTTGGGGGTGTGACGGTGTTGCACCGAATATCACAAGAAGTAACTAGTAAAGCGTAACCGAGATTACCCTTTTTAAACCCTCTGTAAAAACACCAATATACTATAGCCAAAAGAATAAAAACCAAGTATTTATTGCCCTTTCCCTTGCCTTGCTGCTGATCGTGAACCACATGAGACCAAGAAAGAGTTTTGTGTGTTTGTGTTTTGTGGTAAATTAAAAAGGAAGATGTAGTATCTATATAGAGAAAAACATGCAAGACTTGAACAAAATATCTAGTAGACCAAATGACAAGAATAATAATGAGAGGAAATGGGAGAGATGGTCTTGGCGTGAATGAGAAGAATAAGCAAAGAAAAAATGTGTGTTTGACAATTTGACTAGATCATGCTAGATTTTCATGTCAAGTTGTAGGTAAGATATTTTATGTAGTTTTGTAAAAAGTAATAGTAAAGGATGATTTTATTGGTATATATATCGAAGCTAGGGAAAGAGTTGATTTTAAATGTATATAAATGTTTTAATGTGTTAGTAAAAGTGGTACGAGTATTGGGTATGCACGCGTATAAGTTAAAAACGTTGACATCGTAAATTAAAACGCGTAGATTGTAAGTTATTTGAAAATAATGAATTTGAACAAAAATGATCATTTAAATGATTTTGAGTAGACTAAACATTAGTCTAGTGTAACATAAAATGTCCAAAGATGGTTCTCATTACCCGCTGGATAACCTAGCGGTTATACGTAAAATTAAACAAGTACATCTAAAATAAAATCACCAAGTTTGCGGTTAAGTATAAACCGAAAAATGCGGGTTGCTATAATATATTAGACTAAACCATACTTTTTATTGGTCGGTTCGTGTGCGAGCTCGTGTTTTCAATAAGGTGAGATAACTTCTCGTGATTAAATCAAGTGAGCCAATGCATGTTCAAAAACGTTCAGGTACTAATAAATAATAATTTATTAAATTAATAATTGGAAAATTACCGATTGTCACAGTTTAGTATGATAACAATAATGCACTAAAAGTGAGTGCATACAAGGTAGGCTAAGGCGATTTGGGTGTACATTTGGGGGTGGATTGTAAACAATGCTTTTCATTGATATTCCGAAAAACCGAAACATCACGAGAACCGCGAAAAGGATAGGCTCTGAGGGGTTAACTAGGGGTATCGTGTACTAAAGATGAGTACAACGCAAGGGTGTGGGGGAATTACTCAACCGATGTGGAAGAAGTAATTATAATACGGGTATCAAACAAGGGTTATCCTAAGGCCTCTTATCATTTAGTTATTCCTAACTACACAAGTGTAGTCTCACTAGCGATCTCGGGATGCATCACAAAACAAGTTCTACAATCTATTATACTACCGGTACACTCTCGAAGCATTAAAGATGAATGCTTTAATTCCTACAAATCTAGGGGCGAACCTCACATTTTTTGGGTGGAATTTGAGTGGTAAAGGGTTTTTTTTTGTGCCAGCCATATAACTTCCTATCCATGAGACACTTTATTAAGACTAATGGCCCACTCCTACATGTCATGAAAAATTTTAAATTTGGTGTTAAAATTACCCTAACCGATATTTCTCATGGTTTATTACACAAATGAAATAGGACAAGACAAATAGTCAAGGATAAACATAGTTTCAAAGTTCCCGTTTTATTCTCCCTCCCTACACTTAAACTGAACATTGTCCTTAATGTTTCCTGAAAGTATCAAAGTTATGATAATGGAAGGTAATTAAAAGAGAAAGAAACTAATACTCCCCTGATTAGCTCGGTAGGATCCGTGTGAAGTAGTGGTTAAATTCTTCTCCAAGAAGAAAGTATGCGTGAAAAGCTCCATTCAATCTTATGTTTCTTCTTCTTGATAAATAAAACCTGCACACTTTAAGAAAATAGACGAAACCTTCGCGTAAAATCAGCGGTAAAACTATATATGACTCTACTAAACTAGGATATAATGCTTGTGGAATGGATGTTTGCAGATTTTCTAGAAAATTAAGACCTGAGAAATTCCAAAAATTTACAAGTAGCACAGAAAATGAGAGAAAGTAAGATAAGTGGTTTCGCTCCTCCCGACGCCGTCGTAGCGAGTCTAACGCCACGAGTTATCCCGACAGAACCGGTCTGCTGCTTTTTGGAAAATTACATCTTTAGAATCTGAAAAAATTCCTGCAAAACATCCATTATGACTCGATACAAGCATTTGACTCTAACAAACACACATATATATCTTTTCAAGAATTGTAATTCTCATGTTCATGTTCTTTTGAAAACGTGTGTAATCCTCCCTATACTTATCCTTTTTGTAAAATACCTTTATATGTAATTAAGACGAGGTTAAAGACAAAATAAAGCATTTTCACAAACTCAAACATGAGAATAAACAATCAATGAAAAGATATATGACACACAAACAAGCAAACAATTAAGCATGGGTTGACTCCCACAAAGCACTTTTCTTTATATATGAGTCTTGTAGCTAGACTCGAAGTCGTGCCCCCTATTTTCCCCTTATCTTAGAGGCCCGTTCGATTTCCTTAACTCGTCTCTCATCACGAATATATTCAGGGCTTAACTCTAGACAAGCGGTATAGTAGACCTTGTTCTCCCAATCTACTTCAAAAGCCGGAATGTTGTCTACATCTAAATCATCAATACCCTCAAACTTCTTATTTTTGCAGGGCATTATATATTTAACACACTCGGTCCTGTTTGAGAACTTGGCTATTCCTTCCTCTTGATCATAAACCATCTTAGATTCCTCAATAAACGGTCTTCCAAGTATCACATCTCCTAAAAACCCATCAATGATGCCCTTAACATTTTCCAAGATCATGAAATCACACCTATATGTGAAGTTACCTACGAAGACATGCAATCCATTAACCCTCCCAACATAGTTACTCACTTTCCTAGGGTAAAAGGGGTCCCTCATAGGTCCTAACCTTTCGCTCATGATCCAATTGTAATAGAGCCTAGACATTATGTTCATGGGTGTCGTATAGTCTATGTAAGTATGATCCCTATATGAGTACCCAATCATGCATGGTATCTTAATGTTTTTAGGGTCACCACTTTTTATGCGAGGCTCGAAAGGTGGTCGCGGGAAGTTAACTACGTTATAGTGATATGCGGTTTCCTTCCCGTTAGGTATGAATCGAAATACCATAGTTGTCGGGATCCCGATCCCGATCTTAGATCTTACGATTTTACGATATCGCAGCAAAACGATCCGGATCCTACATAGGATCTTTGCAAGCTTAAGATCTTATAGGATCCCGATCTTAACCATACGATCTTACGATCTAATCCGATCCGATCTTACTTTTCTCGGATTACAAACTAAAAAACTACAAATTTATGGGTTGTTTGTATGTAGAATTCAAAAACAACATGTTAATCTTTTAAACATTTTATAATCATAATTTAGGACAACATTTATATGAAACATTCATAGTATTTTGTGGGTTATAATATATTAGAATTTGTAGATTTGTATAAAATTACATAAACTATTAAGAAATAACATTAGAGTAGGATCTTAAGATCCCGATCCGATCTTACGATCACGATCTTGCAAAGTCGAAAACGATCCTGGGTAGGATCCCGATCTTAACAACCTTGCGAAATACTCCCTAAGTTCCTCCTCCTCCTTACTACCCTCCATAATTTCTAACACCTTATAATCTTCTTCTTCTAATTCATCCTCCGAATCACTTGAGGTCGAATCACTATCTAAAGTACTAGTGGATTCCTTAAGGGCTTCCTCAAGTGCATTTTCAATTATCCTATTCAATTTCTTAAGCTCTCCAATTTCACTAACAATACGAGCTCGAAGTTGGTTGGCAAAAGTTGGATGAAGTGGTGGGTATTTGTTTGATGGTAGGTTGTTGTTTGGTGGCTTATCACCTTCCATGATGAAAAGTGATGGGTTACTAACAAATTCACGAAGAAGGGGGATAGAATATGAGGAAGCTAAAAATTGAGAAAAAAAAAAGCTTACTTGATAGGAATCAAGCAAGGAAACCTAAACGAGATAGACTCCTAACTAGCTATTCTATTCCCCGACAGCGGCGTCAAAAACTTGATACGTGTACAACACGCGTTTGGGGTCAAAGAAAACTTCCTTTTCTTCGAGCAAGTTTTTCAACCACCTAGGCAGTGAACCTAATCATTGTAGTGTAGTATTAGGGTAAGCCTCGGGATTGATATCGTTCTCTAGGGGAATAGGAATGCTAGTGAGAAGTTACTACGCTAAGGTTGGGGTTGAGGAAGATTATTTTTTATCTTTTTAATATTTTTAAGAAAATGAAAGTACGATCTCGGGGTTTGGATTTGGGGGGTGGTACTTCTACCGATTACTCTACTATCTAATTATCTAATTAACTAAACTAAGGGGTAGTCTATGTCTATTGATGTGTGCTCGTATGATGATTAAAAATGTGTCTACCTAGATACTATTACTCCTTAGTTATCTTTTATTGATGGTTGAATTGTCACATCCTTATTCTTAACGCGTTGTGTCTTCTAAGGTCGTAGGGTATGCTTTTCTTGTAACACCCCCAAAAAATGGTTTGCAGCGGAAGAAAATGTTTTTGGGATGCTACTCAATTAGATCATAACACAAAGTGAAAAATATAGATTTTTCTTAAAAGATTTCATTTATTGTGGTAAAAACAAAGTTTACAAAAGTTGAATTGTTGCGGAAAAATGACTCATTAACAAAATGTGGTCCTCATTCGTAAATCGAGTCATTTATGACCATGCCATGCCAATGCCCAAGCGCCCAGAGTTAGCTATCGCCTTTTAATACCCGAGATAAACATG